>WOXC01002051.1:140000-646584 GCA_011680675.1 Gymnobelideus leadbeateri
GATCTATTCAATTTGGCCCCAGAGTATAGAACTAGGGGCTATGGGAGGAATTCACAAAGAAGCTGATTTTGGTTTAATGTAATAAAAAGTTTCCTAACAATTAGAGCTATCCAAAAGTCAAATGAGCCACTTCTCAAGGTAATGAATTCTTTGTCATTATAGCTCTAAAAACATATACTGGGTTTGCATGTTAGGGACATCATAGAGGCAATTTTTGGTCAGGTGTGTTGGATTACATGACTTGTAAGTTTCCTTCCAACTCAGATTCTACAGTTCTTTTGGTCTTTTTTTTTTGGAAGGAGGAAGGCAGGGCAATTGGCATTAAGTGACCTACCCAAGGTCACACAGCTAGCAAAAGTGTATCAAGTGTCTTAGGCTGGATTTGAACTTAGGTTCTCCGGACTCCAGAGCCAGTGCTCTACTCACTGTGCTACCTAGCTGCCCCAGATTCTACAGTTCTGATTGAGATTCTCTATACCAGGAAGCTTCATCTAGAGTAATTATTGGAATTTTTCTAGCATCAGTCTCATAATCCTTCCAGTCCCCAACCAACCAAATATCAATAGGAATGTTCTCAAATCACCAACTATGGTCCTCAAATAATTGTTTGATATCCTTCTGCACAAAGGCAGAAAAGCAAAGGTAAGAGTCATTTCTTCCTAGTTCTTTGGGGGGCTGTTTTTTAAAACAAATAAATCCAGAGAAATAAGCTACAATTATCCCCTTCCCATTCCTGTTCAACCCCAGAAGAGATACCCATGTTTCCAGAATGAAACTGAAAAGTTTTAGGGTATTTCTGAAATTTCTCAATCACCTCTCCAAAGCAGCTTAAGCACTTACCCAGGAAGCCAGAACACTGACCTGCGCTAAGAGCTCAGATCACTACTACTGCTTCCCCATCCTTTCCACTTCCCACCTTCTCCAAATGTGCTCTCACTCCCCACTTCCTTCTCTTACTCAGCTTTCCTAGCCTACTCCCTTCCTCCAGCCCAACTATTTCTATTCCCACAGTCCTGCCCCAACCAGCACATACCCAAGTTTCTCTCCCCCACCACAAACAAGTTGCTCATTACCCTGTGGGTGAGCCCCTCCCCAGCTGTGGCCCAAAGGGGTATAGAAAGACTAAAAGAAATACCCATTTTTGCATTCCCATAGAGAAAGAGGCAACTCTTGTTTTGGTGGATACACCACTTGAATTCTTCCCTGCAGACTCGCTGAGGTCCTAGCAAATTGCAAGATGCGCAGAGTAAGCCATTGGAATAATTTTTTTTACTTATTTCCTCCTCTGATATAGCAGGTGACAGGGGTCGGTTCCAATCCTCTTTCAAGTCTTGCCATGACAGTGGTGGAAGCAAGTGTTGCTGCCCTAAAAGGTCAGATATAGGAGGTTCATCTATCTTTCCCTCCACATTTCTTTCTTCTTTGTCTTCATTCCTGGCTTTTGCACATGATGGACAACTCAGACTACTAGAGCTGTTTTTTTGAACTTCTGTGTGTGCCCTTTGAGGTCCTTCAAAGAGAAAAAAGTAAAAGGTTAGATGACAATACCTCTCTTTCCTCATGTTCTCTGCACTGAACCATGCTTAGAAAGCTTTTAGCCTTCAGTAAGACTGGGTTTCTTTCCCCACAAAAATTAATTCAATCTCAGACCTTAATAAACAGTATTTAAGAATAATAACACCGGGGCGGCTAGGTGGCACAGTGAATAGAGCGTCAGCCCTGGAGTCAGAAGGACCTGAGTTCGGATCCAGCCTCCAACACTTAACACACACAAACAAAAACCTAGCCATGTGACCTTGGGCAAGTTATTTAACCCCAATTGCCCTCCAAAAAAAAAAAAGGCAAAAAAAAAGAATAATAACACCTTACATTTGTATATAGTGCTTTATAATTTCCTAAGTATTGTCACAAACACTATCATATTCCATCTACAAAACAAACTTGTGAGGAAGGATGTAAAAGTAAAATCTTCATTTTAGGGGCAGCTATGTGGCACAGTGAATACAGCACCAGCCCTGGAGTTAAGAGGACCTGAGTTTAAATCTGGCCTCAGACACTTGACACACACACACCAAAAAACTAGCCGTGTGACCTTGGGCAACTCACTTAACCCCAATTGCCCTCCAAAAAAAAAAATCTCTATTTTACACATGGGGACACTAAAACCCAGGGAGATTAAAAAAAATTGCAAAATACCACAGAATCATCCAATCTCAGAGACAGAAGTTCAAATGCCATCTAGTCCTATCTGTATCTGAACTGAGATCCCTTCTTTCTTAAAATACCTGAAATGACAGAACTTGTTACATCTCAAGACAACCTATTCTACCTTAGACGGTTCTAAGTAGGAGAAAGTTTTCCTTATATCCGACTGGAATCTGCTTCTCTGTAAATTGCACTCAATGCACTTTAGGGATTTTGCCATCTGTGTCACCTTGGACAAGCCATTTAACTTCTCTAGGCCTCAATTTCCTCATCTGTAAATCGGGGAAGTTGAGGCCCCTTATAACTCTAAATCTATGGTCTTATTATTCCTAAAAAAGATAGTAAGAGAAGAAGAGAGGTTATATAATATATTCCAGTACTGTTTTTACCCACTCATTCCCAAAAGTACAATGAAGAACAGAAACCGTCCCACCTCAAAACTCAATTATTACAATCCCTTTTCACTATAAATATAAACCATTCTAACAGAGCCAAAATCAGTGATAGCTGGGGAGAAAGGCAGGTGTCATGATGCCTAAAGGGTCTTCCTTGTTCTCCCAAAATCTGTTAAGGTCAAGAAGGATATCTTCCTTGATGAACAGAAATTCAGAATAAGAAGGAATCTCAACATGACATAATGGAATGAGTCTCAACTGAGATCCAGGAGAACTGGGTTCTAGTCCCATTTCTGTCACTAACTGAGGGTCACTTAAAGAGCAACAGGTGAACAAACTGTTTTAGATAGGAGTAGGCTACAAACATTACCAACCAAGAAGAGAAATGGCTTAAAGGCTATCATCACTGAGACACAGAAAGATCAAGGTCACTATGTCACCTTGAGTTATTTCTTTATCCTCCTATAAAATAAGTGTGTTGGACTAGATGATCTCTGAGTTCCCTTCTAAAAGCTCTTTGAGGGTAGAAACAACTTAAAATATTTGTTTTTGAATTTCCAGTACCTGGCACATACTAGGCTTTGAACGAATACCTCTTAAACTTAATTGACTTCTGTGATTCTGGGCAAAAATCAAGTATTTAACAGAAAAGTTTACAGTTAGGGAAACCTACATATAGGGTTAGTCAGAGCTATAATATCTACCTGGTGTGATTACAGGAAAAAATGAAACACTCCCTCCCTGATGTCCACAATGCCCGTCAAAAAAAAAGCTTAATTTAATGATCTCTTAGTTACTAAGTAGCTTAAAATTAAATTCCCCTGGACAAGAAAGCCTTAAGTTATATGTTATTGTTACTTACAATGGGAATGTCTCCCTTCCTTTATCATAAGATTCCTGAGAAGGGGGAGATGAGGGAGATGGAATGATAGGAAGGGAAAAGGGAAAGACAAATTTCAGGCCCCCTCATTAAACATGAGAAAAGATCAGTGACATTTCATTATTTATTCTGGTTGGGGCATGGGAGAGGTGTAAAGGGAACCCTTTAAACACAAATCTAAAATCTAAATGTATTCATTTATATTATATTTATTATATATTATTCATTTATAGTAATTATATTTATCCATTCAATAGACATTTGCCATGTGCAAGGTACTGTTAATTTCTGAAAATTCAATGATGAAAACAATACAGTATCTGTCGTCAAGGAATTTACAATTAGAGAACTCTGATACTGGAGTCGAGGACTACCAATCATTAGCTACTTGATTTTGGATAAGGCACTTCCCTTCTTTGGATCTCAGTTTCTCATCTAAAACATAAGGTCCCTAGAGCGCCAGCCCTGGAGTCAGAAGGACCTGAGTTCGGATCCGACCTCAGACACTTAACCAACAAAAACAAACAAAAAAACCCTAGCCATGTAACCTTGGGCAAGTTACTTAATCCCAATTGCCCTCCAAAAAGCAAAAAAACAAAAAACAAAAAAAACATAAGGTCCATTCTAACTTCAAAATTATGTGGCTCTTGTTCTAATGAGTTAGCCTAACATAATGATTAGAAAGCTGCCATTCAAGAGAGAAAAACCTGTCTCCAGTCCTGTCTCAGATACCTACTAGCTGTGATCTGGTGATATAGAAACTTGCATACTGCACACCAATGAAATCACAAATCTAGACAGCCTCCAAAAAAAGATTTTAGTAGAAGGAAAAAAAATTTTTTTCCTGTCCCTATGTTCCATACAACCTCCTTAAAGTCATTCCTTCTTCCTGGTAGAATATTTCTATCCAGAAGTCCCTTCTGACTCTGGAACCCCCAAACAGCCAGCACACAGAAGAGGAAGTTAACTTAAGACAGAAACAGCATAGTTAGCCCTTACTACTGAGCCAGGTATTAGGAGTTATGTTTCTGCTCCAAATCGACCTGAACCCAACACCCTCCCACCATCATCCACAATCACCATGTGATCTGTAGTCTAGACTTCTGCTCGAGGTTTCCATTTCTCCCTTTTAAAGGGTCTCAAAGATAGCAAGTGAGCTTCAGGACACAAAAGGAACATAGGTTCAAAAGGTCCCTTCCAAGATGAGAAATATTTCCTCTCTCCCTATGCCCTATATTCCAGGTTGTCATGCAGGAAAGGCTGTCTGAAGTCCATCTTCTCTCACCTGTGACAAGAAGGGTGAGGGCAATGGTGACGACGAGCCACTTCATGGTTGATGGCAACCTTCCTGCCTCTTTCTTAGTCTGAGCCTGGGAAAACAGAAAGTGATAAAAGGAGTAGAAGCCCTTAACAAAGGATGTAATTATAACAAAAAACCCCATGGAGTAGTGAGGGAGTGACTGGTCCTTGACTCAGATTCTTATCCTGTGTCCTGGACACAGGACTTGTTTCATACTCCACTGATATTTTCTAAGGAAAAAAAAAGCCACCCTATGAATTAGTGACTAGACAGGGAAACCATGAGAAAAACAGCAGACAGACCTGAGGAGTCAAAATCACTTTCCCCCCTAACGCCTTTCTGGCTCTGGAGCAAGAGAATCTGGGTTCATATCCTGCCTGTGTGACCTTGGGCAAGTCACTTAAGCTCTCTGAGCATCAGTTTATCTATAAAAAGACTGGGGCTGGACTAGATAGACAGCCTCTGAAGTCCCTTCCACCCCTCCTGAGTGAGCTCTGGGTTTTAGCCCAGACCTGACCTTTAACTTCCCCAACCTATCAACCATGTTGCCAAGGTCACCTCTAATGAGACTGTTAAATTTTCAACTTAACACCTTGGGAATAATAAGAATAATAGCTAACACTGATATAACCCTTACTCTGTGTCAGGGCAGCCAGGCATGGCGCTAAGCGCTTTTACACTTATTATCTCATTTGATCCCTAAAACAACCCTGGAAGATAGGTATTATTATCACCCCATTTTACAGACAAGGAAATTGAGACAAACAGAGGTTAAGTGTTAGAGAGCGAGTCTCAGGGTCACACAGATAGAGCAAGAATATAAGTCTACATTTGAATTCAGTTCTTCCTGACTCCAGGCCCAGCACTCCATTCACTGTGCCCACAGAAAATGCTACAAATAAGGTGCTTATTTATTGATTTGTGGATTGCTCAATCTGAGAAAGTGATAAAAGTGTTAATAATGAAGATTAAACTTAAAAGTATGTCCTGTGTTGTTTTGTTCTGTTTTTCCAGAGAGTCGGTTATTAAACACTGCTAGCATACCCCTAAATGTTAGAGTCCTGTCCTGGCGGACACACAAAGATTAAATAAAACATTTCCCTCTGGCTCAGGGAGCTCATAATCTGGGGAGCTGGGACTGATAAATTTTTGTTATTCTTTGCTTTCCTAGAAAGGAACTTTGTAGATTTTCAAAGGAGCCTATCCAGAAAGCAAATCCAGCTGCTCACAATAAAGGAATTATACTCAAATCTCTTTACAAGAAAAAAAAAGTATGTTATGGATGCACAGGATTGTAGGCAGAGCCAGAAGGGCCCTTAGAGCTCACTGAATTCAACTGCCTCATTTTACAGACGAGAAATTAGATGCTCAGAGATGAAGGTCTAAATGTCATTTGCCTCAGTTCACCCTGTTCCTGTATACAGGATGCTTAAGGGTGTGCAGAGGGTACTCTCCAATGGCTTCTTTCCCATGAAAAAATAAATGAAATTCTAGAAGGAAAATGGCCTAGACGACCTGCCTGTGAGCTCTTTTAACCCAGCACACTGCAATCACCATCTTTCCATAAAAAGCCTAAGAGTCCAGAACCTTAACACCTGTGAAATATTGTCACCTTCAAAGCTCTCTCTTGGGGGAGGGAGGGGACAGCTAGGTGGCACAGTGAATAGAGAGCACTGGCCTTGGAGTCAGGAGGACCTGAGTTCAAGTCCAGCCTCAGACACTTGATACTTATTAGCTGTGTGACCTGAGGCAAGTCACTTAGCCCTAGTTACCCTGCTTTCCCCCCTCCAAAAAGACCAGAAATGCCCCAGAAACAAAAACAATGATCTCTTGCTAAAGTCCCAAACTTTCCCATGGAAAACCCACCTAGCATTTTCTCTAGATGAAGCAGAGGATTATTGTGTCTTGGTCTTGGGGCAGGAATATAGGTCTGTCCTATATTATATAGGAAAAGGAGAAAGAAAAGGATAAAACAAATGAGGCTGACAGCGGCTGAGAAGCAGAAAACATCGAACACAGGGAGACAAAGGGACAGATCAGGATGGAAAAAATGCCTCGCCCCACAAACAGCAGACAAGTGCGGTTAATAAAGAGACAGCCGTACAAGGCAGACATAGGATGGAACAAGAAAAAACTGGGGGCCAAGTAACAGAGGCTAAGGAGACAGAAAGAGGGACAAAAGACGTCTAGAAGGGCCAAGAAACGGAAACGAGACACAATCCTGCACAGAGCCAAATACTTTACATACCTGCACTCAGAAAATCAGAATCAGCAGACTTTATGCCAACGGCAGAGGAGGAGTGATTGAGGAATTAAGTAAAAATAAGCCGGAAGACCTCCAACCTCACAACACGGGGCTTTTTTAAGGCAGTCTGATTTTCAAAAAGTTACATTGTCTATAGTTTCTGCACCTGTTGTTTGGTTTCACTTATCCCATTGGTCACCGGATTGCCCCTTCCCTTGACTCTGAACCAATGAGCGCATTGTTGCTGCCTCAACCTTTCCTCCTCCCTTTCCCATTTTCATCTCAGTGTTAAAGTGAAAGATAATCTCTAGTACCCTTATTTTGCAAGTGATCAAACTAAGGCCCAGAGGGGTAACAAGATTGACCAAACCAATAAATAGCATAACTGAGTAACTGGCCTAGCATTTGACTGCTGGATAGTTTCCAGGTATCCTGTCTCTACAGGTCAATGTCTATGTTGCTGTTTCAGTTATTTTCAATTATTTCTGACTCTTTATTATCCCTTTGGGGGTTTTCTTGGCAAAGACACTAGAGTGGTTTGCCATTTCCTTCTCCAGCTCGCTTTACAGATGAGGAAATTGAGGCAAACAGGGTGAGCTCACATGCCCAGTATCACATAGAAAGTGTCTGAGGTCAAATTTGAACTCAAGTCTTCCTGACTACAGGCCGTATTCCATCCACTGAGCCACCTAGCTGCCCTTTCAATGTCTGTTTCTTCTGCTAAAACGACAAAGGAGAACAAGCTATTTTCTCCTTCCTTGTAATAAAATCTGGCCCATTTAACTTTTTGGCCTTGACTCATTAATCTCAAGGTGGGAGAGAGGTGAAGGAGGGACTTACTGGGGAACTTGAGGAGAGGGAAAGGCAAGATAGTTTGCAAATGTTACAGATTCCAAAGTTCTCAACTTTGGTTGGGGGTGGCTAGGTGGCTCAGTGAATAGAGCACTGGCCCTAGAGTCAGGAGGACCTGAGTTCAAATGCAGTCTCAGACACAGCACAAAAAACTAGCCATGTGACTTTGGGCAAGTCACTTAATCCCAATTGCCTTATCTTCCCCCCTCAAAAAAAATTTTTTAGTTGGTTGGTTGGTTGCTGTCCTTCATTCTCAAAGAGGGCCAGAAAGACATCACTATGTTGGGAGTTCAAGGTACAGTGTGTCCAAATGTGGCTGATCAGACCAGTATGAGCTCAGAAGGCTCTACCACAGGTCAGGCACAAATAGTCCACATGAACATTTGAAGTGCAGATGTCCTTAAATTTGTTCATCTCACATTTCTTTTGAACTATTGAAATTCTACTTCACTCATAGAGCACAAGGCCTCCTTTGATGTAGAGATGCCATGCTGGGTGGTCCTTTGCTGTGGTCTCCTATGTCATGCAATTGATTCCAAAGTTCTTCAGAGAGACCTTGAGAGTATCCTTGTATCACTTCTTCTGACTTCCGTGTTAGTGCTTGCCTTATATGAGTTCTCTGTTAACATATTCTTTTAGGTAAACTATGTTTGGCATTCAAACAACATGACCAGCCCATCTAAGTTAGCCTATCTGCAGTAGAGTTTGAGTGTTAGAAGTTTAGCTCAAGAAAGGACCTAAGTGTCTGGTATCATATCTTATCTTGCCAGGTAATATTCAGAATCTTCCCAAGATAATTAAAATGGAAATGATTTGGTTTTCTGGCACATTGCTGGTATACTGTCTAGGTATCATAGGTATAAAATAATGAGGTCAGAACAAAAGCTGGGCAGACCTTCAGTTTGGTAAGCAGTCTAATACCTTTTCTCTCCCACACTTTCTTTCAGAGCTTCCCAAACACTAAGCTAGCTCTGGCAATGTGTGCATCCACCTCATCATCTATGTGGACATCCCTGGAATGTACACTGCCAAAGTAAGTGAACTTATCTAAAGTATTCAAAATTTCTCAATTTGCTGTAACTTATGGTTCCATATATGGATGGTATGGTGGTGAACCTGTGTTTTCTTGGTGCTATTAGACTAAAATTAGCACAAATAGCAGAGAATTGATTCATACTTTCGTACATCTCAGCCTCAGAGGCTGCCCTAAGTACAAAGTGAATGAAAAGTCACACCAACTTTCCCTTCCCTTTAGTCTTGGCTTACAGCCTTTTCAAGTTAAATAATTTGCCATCAGTAGAGTAGCTGACCTTGATTCCATTTTCATTCTCATTGAAGGCATCTGACAATATTGTTGAAAACATGCTTCACTTCATTGTTGACTGAGAAAGTGGGAGAGCATCATCCATTATCCAGAACCCAGGCAAGCATACAGTTGTGAAATTGACATACAATAATGATGAACTTCTCTGAGCAACAAAATTTTGCCATAATTTTCTTCAAGCCCTTTCAAATGACAGTAGCAATGGTCAGATCAAAGAATACTGTGTACAGACCTCTGTTCTGCTCCTAGAACTTCCTGGAGTTCTCAACCAGCAAACACCATATCAAACATTCCTCAGCTGTTTCTGAAGTTACACTGGATCACAGATAGATGACCATATTCCAGGGTAAAGGATGAGCCTATTAAGGAAGACTCTAGCAAGAATCTTGCCAGCAGTCACTAAGAGAGAGAAAGAGAGAGAGAGAGAGAGAGAGAGAGAGAGAGAGAGAGAGAGAGAGAGAGAGAGAGAAACCCACTCCCACCCCACCTCACTCCAGTGATTGTCACAGGACAATCTATTTCCTTTATCTTTATAGAGATAGACAATGGAGGCATCTTTGAATCCCTGGAGGATAACTCCCCCTTGCCATATAACCCAGAACATTTCAGTCAGCTTTTGTATGAGCAGTAAACCCCCTGCCTTGTGAATCTCAGCTGGAATAGAATCAGTACCAGAATCTTTGCCACACAAGAGGTATCTTAATGGCTTTTTCAGTTGGAAGTTCAGCTAGAGAGGGATTAACTTCAACCTGAGGTATATGGTCAACGGCTTCAGCATTGATTGATGATGATCTGTTAAGAACATTATGGTACTGTTCACCTTTTTTCTCTAGGATCATGTCCTTCCCTTTACTCTTGGCTTGCAGCCTTTTCAAGTTAAATAATTTGCCATCAGTAGAGTAGCTGACCTTGATTCAATTTTCATTCTTATTGAAGGCATCTTACAATATTGCTGAAAACATGCTTCACTCCATTGGTGACTGAGAAAGTGGGAGAGCATCACCCATTATCCAGAACCCAGGCACTAAGTAGTTGAGATGCACTATAGGTCTTTGGCCCATAAATAGCCTTCAGGGCATAATAAAAGTGCTTTGGATAATTACTATCAGCATAAAACTGGATTTCATTTGCTTTTTTATTGAGACAAGAATCCTGCATTTCTCTAATCTTCACTTCTATTCTACTTTTGGTGGAGTAAAATGCTGCCTTCTTAGAAAGAGATGAAATATCCCATGGAGTTGTCATTTTTTGTTTAGTATCGTCTGAATTTTCCCATCATTTTTATCAAGCCGAACTTGATGTTTGCAAGTGTTCTGGCCCAAATGAGTAAATATAGTGCTGTAAACCAGAAGCTGACTCCTCCTTTTCAGCCCACAACCATGTGTTGACTCACCTTTCCCTCCAAGTTAGCAGCAAACTGCTCCTGCTCTCCAAATTAACATTAAGTCTTCTAGTTGTTTTCTTGCCTTGGGGCCACTGCTTTCGTTGAATTAAAAAACTTAGCTTCAAGAGGATAAGTCTATGATCAGTCAGTCTACCACTCTGAGCCACAAATTGTCCTCATCACTCTCATATCCTGTCTCTCTTCATCTCCTCCCAATGACTTAGTCTATTAAACACCAATGTTTGCTCCAAGGGTATATCAATGAAATTTTATTGCATTTAGGTAAATGGAAGACAGGGTTGGAGATAAGAAGATCATGAGATAATAATAATAAGTCTTCAGTAGTAAGTGACCATTGCTGTTGCTGTTTCTAACTCCATTCCTCCTGAAGACTCCCTGTGCCTACTCTTGCAATAAAGTCATCCAGAATTATAAGCTTTTTAGCACGTTGATGATGAAGGTCTCTAGGTCTTAATAAAATTATGCTAGTTCTACAGCATACTGGACAGTATGAATTGTGGATTGTAAAGATATAGCTGAAAAATGTAACAATGGTAACTAAAAAACTGAAGTCATGTGTCAAATAATAGTAGCCCTATGAAATGCTTTTCTTATGTTTTAAAGCCTCACTGATCAAACTAAGCTATGCTTTAAGTTATGCTCTTCTGCAGATTGGTACCAAGCATAAGATACAATTAGTGGGAAAAGACAGCAAAAAACAGTAATAACATACTGATGACCATAGAAATACATGGTATGAGATTACAGTTTTTACAAGCAACATTCCAATATAAATCCTTACCCTAAAAAGTTATGTTCATACATCTGAATTAATAATGATTTCAAAGATACAAAAAAATAATACAATAATCAATACAGGTAAGATATGTAAAAACACAGACATCAAATTAAAAGGAGATAACTTTAACAATGCTGACAATATTGTGTTGGCAATGTTCCTGGATCAATTCCAGAGTGATGACTATTCTGGGCGTTTTTTGAAATAATTTGTAATATTTTAATCATGCCAAGCACTAAGAAGGTGGGCATATATTTTGTGACAAAAGACTTTAGAATAAGAGCTAACATATGGTAAAGGAGTTACACAACTATATGTAAATACATAATCACATCTAAGAAACAGTTGAGTTTTAAAACTTTTAACTCATAACCTAACATACAACACTAATGGTTCTAATACATTGATCTTATACAAAAAGCCCGTATCTAATATCATGTATTGTCTTAAAGGCTATGGAAACATTTTATGAAAGTTCATTAACATATTGTGGAGTTTTTTGGATTTCTCGAAGTAAGTAGAGAAATTGTAGGCACAGTAGTTGAAATTATCCATAACAATACAATAATAGTAGGGCAGTGAGTCTAGAAACAAGAAATTTGACAAGAATAATGTCTGACAATAAGTTTGACAATGACCTTATCCCCCCTTTTTAAAAGATCAGAAGTTTTATGTAGTGTATATCCCCTGACATAGATGCCAAACATGAGTTAAAATTAGTTGGAAGAGGCAAAAAATATACATTAAGTAAGAGCACAATTAATACAAGTAATATTCCATACATAGGGATAAGTGTATCCATAATTACATGAGTTTCAAGCTAACATTCTTTACCAATTATTCACAAATTGAGCAATTTGTATTTTATTAGTAAGGAAATAGAAGACATGGTTGCTGTTATTAAGAGGAAGGCTATGGCAATTAGTCCTGTGATTAAAAGTCCAGAAATCACTTTATTCTAAAGAGGGTTGTTTCACTAATATGTTTGTGTAAGGGTAAGTTAAGCAGGTAATAAATAGTCCATTGAAGAGGAGTATTATCTTGTGAAAATGTGAGATGTTAAGTCACTTCTTCTTGGGTTGTCTTTGTGCAAGGGTTCTCCCGATCCTTTTTCTCTGAATTCTCTGCACCTGCAAGGTGGGTCGTGGAATTCCGTGTTTGCATTCTCAACAGCAGCATGTGGTAAAAAGAAAATAAACAAAGCTCACCACCCGCCCCCACCCCTCATGGTTAAGGGTCAAGTCCTACCCAGTTCTTGTTCGGAGATTTCTCCACAGGGAATGTGTGCCTTATCAAATTGTTTTTATGCTGATGTATACTCATTTTTAGTGATGCTTTAAAAATTTTAGGGTGTATAAGGCAGTAGCTAATTGCCTTTGTGGAATATTGGTCCAAGTCCCTCCTTTTTATTTTTTTAAATAGGTTTTATGTATATAAAAGGTGGAGGTAGGAGACAGAATGTCAAGTCTGAATAATAGCTATGCCAGTTTGCCTAGAATGAAAAGGAGTAACATTAAGTATGGCATGGTAAGTTTGAACTAGAATGGATAAAGTTTTAAAGACTGGAGTAAAAATCTTTATTTATCTGTCAAGTATAACTTAACCAGTGGGATTATAAGGGTTATGCCTGTAATTAATTTTATTTAAAATATGATCAAAAAAATTGAAATGATTTTCGAGTGTAGGTGAGAGCATTATCAGTTTTCAATAATTTTAGAACATCCAAAGAAGCAAAAGACATCTGGTTAATTACATTGTTTTACTGCTTCCCCAATCTGAAGGAAAGCTTGAGGAGTAATATAGATAAAACATTGAGTGCAGTTTTTAATGAATCTGTCTAGCTTGTTCCCTAGTAACATGGAATTATTTACATAGAGTAAATGCATTTTGATAAAAATAAGAGTAAGATAATGTAGTACTAAGAATATTTGGGGAAAAAAATTGGAAAAACGAACTTCTGATTAATAGTTCTGTTATTTAGATAAGAAGGCCTAGGAAGTGAAGAATGAACTGCAATATAGGTAGTGGCCTCATTCTTATGAGAGCTTATAATTTCTTTAAAAGATCTGTATTCTGAATGTGTTTAAATTTAACAGTATCAAACATATTGGCATATGTACACTGAATATTTGCTATCTGACTCAATATTAAAGGGAACAGAGAAAAAATAATTTAACAGTAATATCATAGCTAAAAGCTTTGTATTGTAAGCAGGAGTAAAGTGAGAAATAACTTTATAATTAGAATCAACGTAGTAGGCTATAGTTCTAGTGTTAAGATTTATAAAAGATCATCAAACTTTTGTGAGAGAAAATAAAAAAATTAGTTAAAACTTTATATCCTAATAGCTCTGTGTTTTAGAGCAAAACAAACTTTGAAAATCAAGATTATTAAGACTAAATTGATATAAAAATATTCTTAAGTAACATAAATTACCAAAGTATTATAAAAAAATGAATTCCTAGATAATTGTGGAATTATTTAGATATCACAAAATGTTTTAGGCAAAAAGGTATAGAAAATGTCTTTAAGTAACATAAATACCAAAAGTATTATAAACATACTAATTTTCTAGTTGACTGAAAAATTCTTTAGGTATTAAAAGTGTTTTAGTCAAAAAATGTATAGTAAATGAATCTGATCACAGTACTTTAAAAGCTATTGATATTAGGATCTTCTTTTTAAAAATGTTTTGGTCTTTATTACTTTCTTTGTTTACTTTTAGTTTACAAGATTCAGTTCCACAATTCCTTAAGTTTCAAATTTTCTTTCCCCCCTCCTGAGCCCTCCCCACAATGGTGGCATGCAATCAAGTATAGGATCTGCAAATACTTTAACATTAGATATTAGTCAGGTTATGAAGAAGGATTGTATCAGATAGAATAAACAATGGGAAAGAGGAAATCAAACCAAACAAGAAAAAGAAAGAGAGCAGGTAATTTGCTTGAATCTGGATTCAAACTCAGTTCTTTCTCTGGATGTAGACATCTCTCTCCATCATGAGTTTTTTGGGGTTGACTTATAACCCTGCATTGCTGAGAAGAATCCATTCTATCAAAGTTGGTAGTCACACATACATTGTATCTATAATTGTGTACAAATTTCTCCTGGTTCTAGTCTTCTCACTCAGCATCAGTTCATACAAGCCTGTCCAGGTAAATATGAAGTCCACCTGCTCCTCATTTCTTATTATTCCATTACATGCATATACCACAACTTGTTCTGCCATTCCCAAATTGATGGGCACCCCCTAAATTTCCAGTTCTTTTCCAGCACAAAAAGAACTGCTATAAACATTTTTGTACATATGGGTCTTCCTCCCACTTCTGTGATCTTTTTGGGATACAACCCTAGAAGTGGTATGGCTGGGTCAAAGGGTATGAAGTTATTTATAGCCCTTTGGGCATAATTCCAGATTGCTCTCCAGAATGGTTAGATCAGGTCACAACTCCACCAGCAATGCATTACTGTTCCAATTTGTCCACATCTTCTCTAGCATTTGTCATTTTCCTGTTTTGTCATCTTAGCCAATCTGACTGGTGAAATGTGGTACCTCAGAATTGTTTTGATTTGCATTTCTCGAATCAATAGTGATTTAGAGCATTTCTTCATATGCTTATAGATATCTTTAATTTTTTCCTCTGAAAACTGCCTGTTCATATACTTTGACCATTTATCAATTGGGGAATGACTTGTATTCTTATAGATATGACTCAATTCTCTGCATATTTTAGAAATGAGGCCTTTATCAGAGACATTGGTTATAAAAATTCTTTCCCAGTTTTCCACTTCCCTCCTAATCTTGGTTACATTGGTTTGTACAGAAGCTTTTCAATTTAATGTAATCAGAATTATCTACTTTGCATTTTATAATGCTCTCTAATTCTAGTTTGGTCATAATGTCTTCCCCTCTCCACAAATCTGACAGGTAAATTATTCCTTGTTTTCCCAGATTGCTTACAGTATCATCCTTTATACCTAGATCATGCACCCATTTACACTTGATTTTGGTATATGGTGTTAGATAATGGTCTATGCCCAGTTTCTGCCATACTGTATTCCATTTTTCCCAGCACTTTTTGTCAAATAGTGAGTTCTTATTCCCAAAACTGGGGTCTTCGAGTTAATCAAAAAGTAGATTACTATAGTCATTGACTGCTGAGTCTCATGTACCCAATCTATTCCATTGATCCACGACTCTGTTCCTCAGCCAGTACCAAGTAGTTTTGATGACTGCTCCTTTATAATACAGATTAAAATCTGGTATAGCTAGGCCACCTTCCCTAGAATTTCTTTTCATTAATTCCCTTGATATTCTGGACCTTTTGTTCTTCCAAATGAATTTGTTACCACTTTTTCTAGCTCAATAAAGTAGTTTTTTGGTAAATTGATTGGTATGGCACTGAATATATAATTTAATTTAGGTAAAATTGTCATTTTTATTATATTAGCTCAACCTAGCCACAAGCAATTGATGTTTTTCCAATTAGTTAGATCTGACTTTATTTGTGTGAAAAGTGTTTTGTAGTTGTGTTCATATGGGTTCCAGGTTTGTTTTGACAGGTAAATTCCCAAATATTTTATAATGTCTACAGTAACTTTAAATGGGATTTCTCTTTCTATCTCTTGCTGTTGAATTTCATTAGAAATTCACAGAAATGTCGAGGATTTATGTGGGTTTATTTTATATCCTGCCACTTTGCCAGATTCATTTGTTGTCTCAAGTAGTTTTTTACTTGATTCTTTATGATTCTCTAATTATATCATCATATCATCTGCAAAGAATGATAGCTTGAACTCTTCTTTGCCTAATTTGATTCCTTTGATTTCTTTTTCTTCTCTGATTGCTACTGCTAATGTTTCTAGTACCAGATTGAATAAGAGGGGTGATAGTGGACACCCTTATTTCACTCCTGATCTTATTGGAAATGCTTCTAGCTTATCCCCATTACATATAATACTTGCTGATGGCTTTAAATAGATGCTACCTACTTAAATAAATGCTACCTATTATGCCTTTAAGGGAGGCTACATTTTTTCCTATACTTTCTAGTGTTTTTAATAGGAATGAATGTTGTATTTTGCCAAAAGTCTTTTCTGCCTCTATTGAGATAATCATGTGGTTTTTGCTAGTTTAATTGATGATATGATCAATTATACTGATGATTTTCCTATTCTTAAACCATCCTTGCATTCCTGGAATAAATACTACCCGATCAAAGTATATTATTCTTGTAATAAGTTGCTGCAGTCTTTTTGCTAATATTTTATTTAAAATTTTAGCATCTATATTCATTAGGGAAATTGGTCCATAATTTTCTTTCTCGGTTTTATCTCTTCCTGATTTAAGTATCAGTACCATATTTATATCATAAAAAGAATTTGGTAGGACCCCTTTTTCACTAATTTTCCCAAATAGTTTGTAGAGTATTGGAATCAATTGTTCTTTAAATATTTGATAGAATTCACTAGTAAATCCATCTGGCCCTGGAGAATTTTTCCTAGGGAGTTCACTGATGGCTTGTTCAATTTCTTTTTCTGAGATGGGGTTATTTAAATAATTTATTCCCTGTTCAGTTAATCTGGACAACTTATATTTTTGTAAATATTCATCCATTTCACTAAGATGGTCAAATTTATATGCATACAGTTGGGCAAAATAATTCCTAATTATTGTTCTAATTTCCTCTTCATTGGAGATAGATTTACCCTTTTCATTTTTGATACTCATAATTTGGTTTTCTTCTTTCTTTCTTTTTATCTTATTGATTAAGGGTCTGTCAATTTTATTGGTTTTTTTCATAAAATCAGCTCTTAGTTTTATTTATTAATTCAATAGTTTTCTTAATTTCAATTTTATTTATTTATTTATTTTTTTAAAAGCAATTGGGGTTAAGTAACTTGCTCAAGGTTACACGGCTAGTCATTTGATTTATGCGTGGGTGCTCATTTTCTGAGGCCAGATCTGATCTCGGGTCATCCAAACTCCTAGGCCGGCACTCTTACTCACTGCGCCACCTAGCCGCCCCTTTAGGGCAATTGGGGTTAAGTAACTTGCCCAAGGTTACACGGCTAGGTTTTTGTTTGTGCGGATTAGGTGTCGGAGGCCGGCTCCGAACTCAGGTCCTTCTGATTCCAGGGCCGGCGCTCTATTCACTGTGCCACCTAGCCGCCCCAATTTCAATTTTATTAATCTCTTCTTTGGGTTTTCAGTATTTCTTAATTGGGGATTTTCAATTTGTTTTTTTTTCTAGCTTTTTCAATTGCATGCCCGATTCACTGACCTCAATTTTCTCTAATTTATTTGTGTATGCACTCAGGGATATTAAACTTCCCCTAAGAACTGCCTTTGCTGCATCCCACAAATTTTGGTATTCTGTCTCATCATTGTCATTCTCTTCAATGAAGTTACTGATTGTTTCTATAATATCTTGTTTGACCCACTCATTCTTTAGGATTAAATTGTTTAATTTCTAATTAATTTTTAGTCTCTTTCCATGGCCCTTTATTGTATGTGATTTTTATTGCATCGTGATCTGAGAAGGATGCATTTAATATTTCTGCCTTTCTGCACTAAATTGTGAGGTTTTTATGCCCTCATACATGGTCGATTTTTTAATATGTGCCATGAACTTCTGAGATAAGGTATATTCCTTTTTATCCCCATTCAGTTTTCTCCAGGGATCTATCATATCTATCCCCTCTAAAATTCTATTCTCCTCCTTAACTTCTTTCTTGTTTATTTTGAGGTTAGATTTATCAAGTTCAGAGAGGGGGAGATTAAGGTCCCCCACTAGTATAGTTTTGCTATCTAATTCTTCTTCTAATTCCCTTAACTTCTCCTATAGGAATTTGGACACTATACCACTTGGTGCATATATGTTAAGTAATGATATTGCTTCATTCTGGGTGGTTCCTTTTAGCAGGATATAGTTTCCTTCCTCATCTCTTTTAATTAGATCTATTTTTGTTTTTGCTTTATCTGAGATAAGTATTGCTACCCTTGCTTTTCTTTACTTTAGCTGAAGCATAATATAGTCTCCTCCAGCCTTTTACCTTTACCCTGTGGGTATCCCTTTATTTCAAATGTATTTCTTGTAGACAGCATATTGTAGGATTATAATTTTTAATCCATTCCGCTATCCGCCTCTGTTTTATGGAAGTGTTCATCCCATTCACATTCACAGTAATGATTACTATTTGTCTCTTTCCTTCTATCCTATACTCTCCCCTATACCACCACCTCCCTTAGTGTTCCCTCCCTCTTACCCCACTTCTTTACCTACCCTCTCCCCTTAATCCTTTTTCCCTCCCTTCTAGTCCCCCCTTCTTATTCCCCTCTTAACCTGCTACTCCCTATATGACACAATAGATTTTTATATTTATCAGAGTATGTTATTCCTCCTTTGACCCCAAACCAATGAGAGTAAATTTCTTATAGTGCTCCTCTCCCTACCTCCTTTCCCTCTATTTAATGAGTTTTTTTTATGTCTTTTCAAGTTAGAATCTTAAACTTAACTGATTATTTCTATCCCTCTTTGAACCAGAACCAGTGAGAATAATGTTCAAATGATGTTCCTCTCCCTCTTTCCTTCCCCTCTACTATAGTATGTTTTTATTCCTCTTTGTATGGCATAATTTACCTTTTTCTGTCTCATCCTTTCCTTTTATCCCATTACAGTCCCTTTGGACCCCTTAATAAGGTTTTTTTTTTTTTTTATCATCAGATTAGTTCATTTATACCCATACCTTCTATGTGTATAGCCCTTTTAGAGGTCATAATAATCATATAAATTTCAATATTGACAGTTATCAGCTTCTCATATGGGGATGTAAAACAGTTTGCTCTTATTGCACCCCAAGTTAGGTGCAGGTATGCGTGAGTGTGCACGTGTGCATGTGTGTATGGGTGAGTGTGTGTTTTCCTTGTTTACCTTTTCATGACTTTCTTGAGTCTTGTAATTGGAGATCAAATTTTCCATTGAGCTCTGGCTTTTTCATCAGGAAAGTCTAGAAGTCCCTTATTTCATTAAATGACCATCTCCTTGCCTAAAAGCAGGTGCTCAGTTTTGTAAGGTAGTTAATCCTTGGTTGTAGTCCTAGCTCTTTTGCCTTATGAAATATCAAATTCGAATCCCTCTGATCTTTTAATGTAGAAGCTGCTAGGTTCTGTGTAATTCTGACTGTAGTTCCACGATATTGGAATTGTTTCTTTTTGGTACTTGCAAATATTTTCTCCTTAATCTTGTAATTCTGGAATTTGGCTATGATATTTTTTGGAGTTTTCAATTTGGGATCTCTTTCAGGAGGAGTCAGGTGAATTCTTTCGATAACTTTTTTACTTTCTGATGCTAGGATTTCAGGACAGTTTTCTTTGACAATCTCTTGAAGGATGTTATCCAGTGCTTTTTTTCATCATGGCTTTCAGGTAGTCCAATAATTCTTAAGTTCTCTCTCCTGGGTTCTCTGGGTCAGTTGTTTTTCCAGTGAGATATTTTACATTTTCTTCCAATTTTTCAATCTTCATATTTTGTTTGATTTACTCTTGGTGCATCTTAGCTTCCTGAGCTTCAACTTGATTGATTCTAATTTTTAGTGAATCATTTTCTTTGGTTATTTTTTTGAAGGTCCTTTTTTAGTGAGGTATTCTACAATTAGTTCACAAATTTTACTTCTTAAGGATTTGTTTTCTTCAGTGAGATTTTTTTCCAATTTGGTCACTGTAGATTTAAACTTATCTTCTACCTCCCTAATTTGACTTTGAAAATCTTTCTTGAGCTCCTCCAAGAATGCTTTTTGGGCTTGAGACCAGTTCATATTTCCATCTGTGGTCTCAGGTGTGGACACAGAGTCCATGTTGTCTCCTGAAAGTGATTCCTCTTGTTCGAAATAATAGGATTCTATTGTCTTTGGTCTTGCCTTTGCAAATTGCTTCTAGCCCATTATAATCGCCTATTTCCTATCCTTTAAAGTGTATTTCTACTCCTGGGGTACAGAGGGCTCTGACCCAAACTTCTCAGCCTGGGAGCTAGGTGCCTGATTGTTGGCTTTGTGCACTGGAGCCTCTGGGTGTCTACTTTGAGGCCAAGGCCAGGACTCTCAGTTTTCCCCTGAGTTACCCTGAGCCTCACAGAGTAATCTGTTGGGGAGGGGTGGTCTGGCCACTTCAAATTTCTGCCTCTATGCCCCTGAACTACAGCTCAGGCAGGCTTTTGCTGGTCAGGTGAGGTGGAGCTTGTTGGGACCCCTCCCACTCTTCTCTTCAGACTCCTTACTGCCTGAGCTGTATTCCCCTCTCCTCACAGCAGCAGAGTCTGATTGTGGACTCAGAAGTTTGAATGGATAGGTTCATCTGCTTGTCTAAAAAATGTGTGGGCTTCAGGGTGCCTCAGGACTGTTGCTAGTGGGTTCCTTGATAGATTTATTATGCTTTCTCCCTTTAGTCAGATTGGGAGGGTAACTTAAATTCCCTATTATTTCTACAACATTCTCTTTTTAATCTGATCTAAGATGACAGACTTTAATAAATTTTGTAAAATGTTTTTAGCTAATTTTAACTTGTACTTCAATGTTGTGTTTATTCCTAAAAATTTCTTAGAGGGTGAAAGAAAAGCTTTCAAACTGCCAGTGACAGGGATTGGGACTCTGGAAAAATCCCAAAGGCATGCCTTATCGCACTTCCCCAAAACTGGGGAGCTTGAAGCTTTCACCTTTTAAATGTTTCTTTATCAGATCTTATCAATATTCCAATATATCTAAATGCCAATTAGTATAATAAATTCTGACTTATCTTAGCATCAAGTTAGGAGTGACACTAATTCACTTTTTCATATTTCCTAAAATAACCAGAATAAGTTCAAATTGATTTTTAGTAGCATTCCAATACACAAAATTTTTTCTCTAATAGGTGAGGCAGGAAAGGGTGAAATGCTCATCTGTTTGCCTCTGAAAATAGATCCAGGAGAGATAATTTAAAAATTATTGGACTACCTGAAAACCATGATCAAAAAAAAAAAAAACCTAGAAATCATCCTTCAAGAAATTCTCAAGGAAAATTGCCTTGATGTTTTAGAACCAGAGGGCAAAATAGAGGTTGAAAGAATCCACCAATCACCTCCTGAAAAAGATCCCAAGAAGAAAACTCCTGGGAATGTTGTTATATTATATTACTATTATACTATATTAGGAATATTATAGCCAGGTTCCAGAGTTCCCAGATCAAGGAGAAAATATTACAAGCAACCAGGAAGAAACAATTTGAATATTGTGGAAACATAATCAGGATAACACAGGATCTGGCAGCTTCTACCCTGAGGGATAAAAGGGCTTGGAATATAATATTCTGGAGGTCAAAGTTATGAGGTATGGGTTCTGGGAGCCCCTTAGAGCTCTCCTTGAGTCCTTGAGATATAGGCTCTGGGAACCTCCCTTGGACTTCTGATTAAATTATCTCATTTGATGAGGCATTTGCATGAGGCAATAAGACTTACATTGTGGCTGGGCCCAGACCTCTATCCTAGTTACTAACTGCTAACTACTAGCCTAGTTACTAGCCTAGCCCTCCATTGTTCATCTACTTCCCACCCTTGAGACTATCAAAATATCAATACACCCTTGAAATGGCCTAGCCCAACATTGTCTGTAGCCTCCAGCTACCTCCCACCCTTAATCACTCATTGAACTCATTAACTCCTCCTGAAGACCCTCCCCAAACTCCTTCTCTAGACCACCCCCAGATTCTTCCCACAACCTTCTGTACATTAGACCCCATTTCACACCATATGGTGTGAGAGTGCCATAAAAGAGTGAGAGCATCATAGAATGACCTAGCACAGACTTACTCTGTGTCTAATGCAAGTGAATTTTTAATAAATTTTATTTTTCTTTGGCTGAGAAGACTCAAGTCGAATTCATTCAGCAGGACCCAGCATGTTGGTATTTTGGGGTCTCCAGAGCAACCCCAACCCTCTTAGTGGGTAACCTCTTCAAAAGGAGCTGGGATTAAAACCAAGAATCACCTACCCAGCAAAACTGAGTATCTTGTTTCAGGGGAAAATATGGTCATTCAGTGGAATAGAGAACTTTCAAACATTCTTGATGAAAAAACCAGAGTTGAATAGAAAATTTGACATTCAGATACAAGAAGCAAGAGAAGCATGATAAGGTAAACAGGGAAAAGAAATCATAAGGAACTTATTAAAGTTGAACTATTTATATTCCTATATGGAAAAATGATAATTGTAACTGATGAAACTTTTCTCAGAATGAGAATAATTAAAGGGAATAGAAATATGTACATATATATATATATATATATATATATATATATATATATATATACATAGAGATATATACACAGATATATATGTCTATATAGGAAGGTATATGGGTATATGAATACATATGTGAATGTGTGTATATATGTGTACAGGTATACATAGATAGAGGGCATAGGACCAGTTTAATGAGAAGGGATGATACTTAAAAGATGAAATTAAGAGGTGAGAGAGGAATATAATGAGAAGAGATAGGGAGAGACAGAATGGGGTAAACTATCTCATATAGAAGAGGCAAGGGAAAATGGTTACAATGGAGGGGAAGAACAGGAAGGCAAAAGGGAATGGGTCAACCTTATTCTCATTGAATTTGGATTAGGGAGGGAATGACGTACATACTAAATAGGGTATCTCACCCTACAGGAGGGTAGGAGGGAAGGGGTTGAGAGGGGGGATGATGGAAGGGAGAGCAGGCTGGGGTGGGGAGGGAAGTTGGAAGCACACACTTTTGAAAAGGAACTATCAAAGTAGAGAAAAGAACAACTGGGAGGTGGGATAGGAGGGAGGGAAATATAGTCAGTCTTTTACAATATATCCACTATGGAAATGTTTTGCATAGTACACATGTACTACCTATATTGAATTGCTAATCTTCCCAGTAAAGGTGGGTGACAAGAGAGGAGGGGAATGAATCTGGAATTCAGAGTTTTAAAATCAAATGTTCAAAATACACACACACACACACACACACACACACACACACACACACACACACATATATATATATATATATATATATATATATATAATCAGTATTATTTTACATGTAACTGGGAAATAAGATATATAGGCACTGGGGCATAGAGATCCACCATGCCCTACTGAAAAGTTGGAGGGGGTATGGGAGAAGATATGGGAGAGAGTAGACTGGAGGAGGGGATATCCAGTGGGATTGCTATTTTGGGGTGGTAGGTAGGAGAAAAATGGGGATAAAATTTGTATCTCAAAATCTTGCAGAAATGAATGATGTAAACTAGAATTTAATAAAGTATTTAATTAAAAAATTAAATTAAAAGTATCATAGTTCTTTTGAAGGTGCGTTTGTGATTGTATTCTTCTTAGTGGTATTTTTGTTTTGTTTTGTTTCCCAACCAAATCTTCCTAGAGAGAGACAATAAATATTCTACAGTGATTTTTATTGTTTCTACCTGTATTTAATCTATTTGAATCTAACATTTAGAAATTCAAATTGTAGGTCCTTTGAGAAAATTGCCTATCTACAATCTAAAAGCTCAATTATTTCATTGCCAAATATTTTTTGATTGCTAGATCATTCCAATATTCCAAATATTCCCCAAACATGGTCTATATTTGCTGTCTTTGCTCATGCTGTTCTATTGTTTGTAATGTCCTTATTGAATTCTTAGCCTTCACTTTAAAGCTCAATTCTCTGGTATGACTAACTCAATTACTTATAGTGTAGCTTTTTCCAAACCAGTTAAGTTCTCTAAGCCTGTTTCTTCATCTCTAAAATAAAGGAATTGGACTATATTATCTTTACAGTCTGCTATGAAATAAATTCTATGAACTAGAAATTCCTTCTCTTCCACTAAGCTTTTCCTGGTCCTTACCACTTTGTTGGTGATGACTTTTGTTCTGACTTTTTTTCTAACCTTTTGCAGTTTTAAACTTATTTTCACCTCAACCTATTATTTCATTATTGTAAGAAACTTCCTATCTGGAAACTGCTTCTAATTATATAATTCAGGAAATTATAACTCATAGGCAGAACTCTCACTAATGCAATGACCAATTATGAGCTCAGAAGTTTAATGAAGAAATATACCTCCTCATTGTTTGGCGGAGAGGTGATGAAATATATAGAGGTAATAAAATATATATTCAGATAAAGTGAATGTGTTGATATGCTTGCTTGACTATACTTGTTAATAGGGAGGCCTGGGGTGGGGGTGGCAAATAGGAGACTTAGCTGTGTTGGGAAGTGACAGAGATGGAAAAATAAGATCAATATCAACAAATCATTTAAAAATAATCAGAGGGGCGTCTAGGTGGCTCAGTGAGTAAGAGCGTCGGCCTCGGAGTTGGGATGACCCGAGATCGAATCCGGTCTCAGAAAATGAGCACCCACACATAAATAATGACTAGCCGTGTAACCTTGAGCAAGTTGCTTAACCCCAATTGCTTAAAAAAAATAATAATAATCAGAGCAAAAGTTCAGAAAGGGACACAGAAACGAATAATGTTGGTGCTTTGTTAAACTGAAAATAATGCCTTTTAAAACTAAGCAAATGTTTAGTTTTGTATACAATATTTTTTGTTGTCTATATGTATCTTTGTGGTTTTTTGAGGATTAAGTTCATAATAAAGAAAAAATTCTGTATGCTCAGTGGCATATCAATTATGGTATAATCTGTCAGAATTCATTTAGGAGGGATTGTGGGGAACCAGTGGGGGATGGAGAAGAAATAATCAAGTTCTCCTGTCCACATTTAGCACCAAGTGTTCCTTAGATGGTTTCATAGTAACCCAATGACCCAATGATAGTGCATGAACAAAGTATGTGCAGCAAAATGAGATTTATGGAACATCTTTTTTGTTTTTAATAAAGATCTTTGGGCTGGAATTGCAGGACACTGCAGGAAGTTCTGAAAAGTGTTCATTACACTTTGTCATCCAACAAAGATCAGTTTATGAGAGGGAGCAGGTCAAAAGTAGTTTCCAATCTTATTCCTCATAGATAAGATAGAAGTTATTACATGAGTGATGTTTGACCCAGTTCTCACAGTTCCAAAGTATTTCAGGGCAATGCTTACTGGGAAGGCAAAGTGCTATATATTTTGCTTCCACTTCCAAATCTATGCTTTAGGATCTCTGAGTATTGTAATTGGTTGAGGGAAGAAATCATGAAAAAGGAAACTGTGGAATGAATCTAACTCATCCCATGGCTGATTTTGAAAATTAGAGTTAACTGTGAGATAGGGGCCCAATTTCATGGTCTTAATATTTTAAATTAGATTTATATTCCTGACAGCTCTTAACTCTTCCAGATCAGTTTCTTGACTCTATGGCATGCTATCTATCCAGGTATATTAAACCAGTTAACATTCACTGAAGACTTTTTTTTCATGTCTCCTATATTGTACTGTCTTGCCTTTATGAAATGGATCAGTAGATAGGTAATGGGGGTTAGACTAAGGCATTAGAACACTCCCCATTCAATATGTACTGAATACATATATTACATTTAAGGTAACAACAGCTAAATTGTTTACACTCAGTCTAAAAACCATGTAGCATCCTTTGTTCCTGCAGAAGCAGAAAAGGTTGCAGAAGCCTTAGAAACAATTTTGTTTCATTGCCATACCCAAAAAAGCTTACTGGATTATCTCTGTATTTTGGTAGGCTATTACTCAGGAGGCAGAGGATGAGACTAAATTCAAAACCTTTCGAGAACAGCAGAAACTTCTAGAGACTACCCTCTCTGCTGGAATGGCTTTTGAAAACTGTCACCTCCATGACACAATGAGCTATCAGATTTACTTTGCAGTTTTCCATTGGTAGGCATATCAAAATATTTAATTAACCTTGTGTAGTATTTATGGGAGGAAGAGGAAAAAAGTAGCAGAGAAGGCCTAGCTAAGTAGTGCTCTGCATCACTAGAGGTAGTTCCCACATCAATGAGATGATGCATTAAAGTATAGGAATATAATGTAGTGAATGCTATTATACTGTAAGGAATAAAGCAGCATACAAGGCAGAGACAACCTCCCCTTTGGAATTCTAAATGACAGGCCTTTTCTAGTGTGCTAGAAGGGGTAACCTCTATAGGATGATGAATAAATGCTAATACAAACTTGAAACTATTTGAAAACATGCTTCAAATCCTGAGTTCAAATTCTACATCAGTCACTAGCTGTGTAACCCTAAGCAAATTACACAATCCATGTTGTTTCCTCATTTGTAGAATAGTAGTAATAACACCTACTATGAGGCTCAAATGAGATAATATATGCAAAGCATCTTGCAAATTCTAAAGAGTTATATAAATGTTAGCTGTTATCATTACTTATTAAATCCTTAAAAGCTATTATTATGAGGCAGCTAGGTGGTACAGTTGATAGAATGCTAGGCCAAGAACTGAGTTCAAATCTAACCTCAGACCCTTATTAGCTATGTGACACTGGCCAAGTCACTTCATCTGTTTATCTGTTTCCTCAACTGTAAAATGGAGATCTAATAGCTTCCACCTCACAATGTTGTCTTGAGGATCAAATAGGTATCTGTGAAGCACTTAGCAGAGCAATGAGCATTAGTAACTGTGGGTTCACCACATGCTGCAGATTGGCAAAGACAGGAATGGTGGATGTTGGAAGGGTGGTGGGAAAACAGGGATGCAAATACAGCGTTGGGGGTAATATGAATTGGCCTAACCACTGTGGATATTGATTTGAATTATGTAAAAGTAAATAAAGTATAACTTCATCCTTGCCCTCTAACCTAGTAATCCCATTACTGATCACATATCCCAAGTATATGAAAGACTGTTCAATACATACCAACAAATTCATAGCAGCATTCTTTGTGGTAGAGAATTAGAAACAATGAGAGTACCCTACCAATTCAGGAGTGACTGAAAAAATCGGTGGTATATAATTATGCATCATATGCTCCATGACTGTGCAATAAAAGTAACAAACATGAGGAATTCTGAGAAACATAGGATGACTCAAAGGAAAGCTTATAGTGAAGCAAATTCTATTTAATGACTATAACCTAAATGAAAATACCCAAAAAAGGACACTAAATGCTGAGTTAACTGAAAAACCAATGATGGTTAAGAAAATAATGAAACATACTTCCTTCTGAATGACAAAAACAAAAGACCAAATATGAACATTGTAATGGGTGTCATTGCTGAATTTTTTTTTTTAGAAAGGGTTCAATAGCAGAAGGGGAGGTCACCATAAATAACGTGAAGACTAAAGGTATTAATAAAAGCATATTTAAATTAGTTAATAACATAATCTGAGTTTCCACCTCAACATCATCAAACTGGAAAAGATGAAAGGGGCAAAATTCAATGCTAGTATTGTATACTACATGCTATTGGGCTGCTACTAGAGTTAGGAAAAGATCTAACTTTTTGGAAAGCAATAAGGAATTATCCAATGTTACAAAAATATGCACACCCTTTCTCTACCGATTACTAACCGTGACAAAAAAGACCTATTGGTACAAAAATATTTTCTAGGGGGCGGAGCCAAGATGGCGGAGTAGAAACAGCTCATCCAAGCCTCTCTGCCCCCAGATTCTCCACAAACTATGTAAAAAACGACTCTGAAAAACTTCTAGAGCCCCAGCACCCACAGAACGACACAGAGAAGCTAACCTCCCGCTGAGGACAGCCCAGCACCCTGTAGGAAGGACCAGCGCAGTGGTCTGGGAGCCGGCAGCACGCAGAGCGCAGGAGCCGAGCCGAGCCCAGGTCCACGTGAGCCGAGGTTTTAGCCCCACGGCAGCAGGGCCAGCAGCCAGCTGGAGGAACCCCAGAACACCAGGAACTGTGGAGATTCCAGAATTATCAACATAGACTTGCCTAGGACAAAGTAAGAGGTTAGTGTCCTATGGACTTTGGGACCTGTATTTGGGGAATGCGTCAGCTCCCTCCCCTGGGGGCTAGAAGCCACTGAGGAGACACACCAGTTTGAAGTTTTCAGAGGCATTTCCGGCTCCCAGCCTACAAATCGTGGGGAGATCCAGCGATCAGTCTTGGGGGGTAATCGCTCTTGCTTTAACCTCCCTGGATCTGGATTGTGATCTAGGGTGGAAGTTGTGGGTGGGTTTACAGCTTGCCAGAAACGGAAGTTGCCCCCCACACGTTCGGGACGAAAATTCCTCTAGCTGGCCTTAAAGCCATAGTGTGGCAACAAGCCCAAAAGTCAAGCAATTAAGTGGCAACATGCCAAGGCAAAGGAAACAGAAAAATGCAACCCTAGACTCCTATTTTGGGGGCATAGAGCGGGAAAAGGACTGTGAGGTCAGAAGTCCTGCTCCAAAAGCCCCAGGGGAAAACATGAGTGGGTTGCAGGCCATAGAGGACATTAAGAAGGACTTTAAAAATCAAATAAGAGAAGTGGAGGAAAAATTGGAAAGAGAAATGAGAAGGATGCAGGAAAAGTATGAAATGAGGGTCAACAGCCTGACTGAGGAAAACAACACCTTAAAAAATAGACTAGCTCAAATGGCAAAGGAGGCCCAAAAGGGCAATGAGGAGAAGAATGCCTTAAAAAGTCGAATTTGCCAGATGGAAAAAGAATCTCAAAAGTTCACTGAGGAGATTCATTCCTTCAGAGTTAGACTGGAGCAAATGGAAGCTAATGACTTTATGAGAAATCAAGATGCTGTTAAGCAGATCCAAACAAACGAAAGATTAGAAGGCAATGTGAAATATCTCATGGGAAAAACCACTGACCTGGAAAATAGATCCAGGAGAGACAATTTAAAAATTATTGGACTACCTGAAAGCCATGATCAAAGAAAGAACCTAGAAATCACCCTTCAAGAAATTCTCAAGGAAAACTGCCCTGATGTTTTAGATCCAGAGGGCAAAATAGAGGTTGAAAGAATCCACCGATCACCTCCTGAAAAAGATCCCAAAAGAAAACTCCCAGGAATATTATAGCCAGGTTCCAGAATCCCCAGATCAAGGAGAAAATACTACAAGCAGCCAGGAAGAAACAATTTCAATATTGTGGAAACACAATCAGAATAGCCCAGGACCTGGCAGCTTCTACACTGAGGGATCAAGGGCATGGAATATGATATTCCAGAGGGCAAAAGAACTGGGAATGAACCCAAGGGTCACCTACCCAGCAAAACTGAGTATTTTGTTTCAGGGGAAAATATGGTCATTCAGTGGAATAGAGGACTTTCAAGCATTCTTGAGGAAAAAACCAGAATTGAATAGAAAATTGACATCCAGACACAAGAAGCAAGAGATGCCTGAGAAGGTAATCAGGGAAAAGAAATCAAAAGGAACTTATCAAAGTTGAACTATTTACATTCCTATATGGAAAAGCAATATCTGTGACTGATGATATCTTTCTCACTATGAAAATAATGGAAGAAGGGGGTGTGGTCATATGAATACATATGTGAATGTGTGTGTATATGGCTACAGTTATATATGGATAGAGGGCATAGGTTGATTTTGTTGGGAAGGGAGAGTACTCAAGGGATGAAATTATGAGGTGAGAGAGGAAAGTGGCAAGAGGAGATGGGGAGAGACATGGTAGGGTAAACTATCTCATGTAGGGGAAGTGGTTGCAAAGGAGGGGAGAATAAGGAAGGCTAAAAAGGCAAAACCACATTCACATTGAATTTGGTTCAGGGAGAAAATGACATACATACTAAATGGGATATCTCAACCTGCAGCAGGATAGGGGGAAGGGGGATGAGAGGAGGGATGATGGAAGGGAGGGCATCCTTGGGGTGAGGGGAGGTTGGAAGTACCCACTATAGAAGAGGGACAGGATCATGTAGGGAATGGACCAGGTGGGGGTGGGATGAGTGGGAGGGAATTATAAGCAGCCTTGTACAATATATCTACTATGATAATGTTTTGCATAGCTAGACATGCACAACATATACTGAATTACTTATATCCCAAGAAGGAATGGGTGACAAGGGAGGAAGGAAATGGATCTGAAATTCGAGGGCTTAAGATTAAATGTTTCAAATATATATAAATACTATTATTAATACTCTTTTGCTTATAATTGGGAGATAAGATGTGCAGGCATTGGGACACAAAGATTCATCTTCCTCTAATGGAAAAGTTGATGGGGGTATGGGAGAAGGTATGGGAGAGAGCAGATTGGAGGAGGCGATATCTTGTGGGACTGCTATTCTGGGAGGGTGGGTGGGGGAATAATGGGGGGAAAATGATTGTAACTCAAAATCTGGCGGAAATGAATGATGTAAAACAGAGGTTAATAAAGTATTTGTTTAAAAAAAAAATAAAGAAAAATATTTTCTAGCAGCACTGTTATAGTGAAAAAAAGATGTCTATCAAATAGGAAATGGCTAATCAAGTGCTAGTTTACAAATATAAGAATATAGTATTAAATCCTAAAAATAACAAAGAATTCAAAGGATAGGAAAATGTGTGTGTACATAATCACAACTATGTGGTTAAAGCCAAGAGTTATAGCAACAAATTTATGTGACAAAGGTAAGATTAGGAAAACAATGTGGACATTACTACCTTAAAAGTCAATATACACATCTTTTGGGGTTGAATTTACAGAGTAAATAACAAATTACAGACACCATTTGCAATCTTTTGTTTGTTGGTTTCTCTACATTATCATTTTTCTTTTATATTCTTTTTTTTAAAATTAATTTATTAGTTTAGTTTCAGTTAACAAGATTCAATTCCATAGTTCCTTGATTTTCAAATTTCCTTTACTTGCCTCCCCCCTCCCCACACGACAGCATATAGTCCAGTATATGATCTGCAAATGAATTCATGTTAGACGTTATTCCAATTACAAAGGCGTATTGTACTAGGTGGGATGAAAGATGGTAAGGAGGAAATAAAACCAAACAATGAAAAGAACAAGATCATTTAGTTTGCTTCCATCAGGATTCAGGCTCAGTTCTTTCTAGTTATATCTCTGGATGGTGCATTTCTCACTTTCTTGAGTCTTTCGGGATTAATTTATATCACTGCATTGCTGAAAAGAGTCCAGTCTGTCATAGTTGGTCATCACAGGTATGGTATGTCTGTGATTGTATACAGATTTCTTCTGATTCTACTCTTCTCACTCAGCATCAATTTGTATAAGTCTCTCCAGGTAATCATGAAAACCGTCTCCTCCTCGTTTCTTATAGCACAATAATATTCCATTACATTCATATACCACAACTTGTTTAGCCATTCCCCAATTGATGGGCACCCCTTCAGTTTCCAATTTTTTGCAACCACAAAAAGGGCTGCTAAAAATATTTTTGTACATATGGGTCTTCCTCCCACTTCTATGATCTCTTTGGGATATAACCCTAGAAGTGGTATGGCTGGGTCAAAGGGTATGAAATTATTTATAATCCTTTGGGCATAATTCCAGATTGCTCTCCAGAATGGTTGGATAAGTTTGCAACTCCACCAGCAATGTATTAGTGTTCCAATTTGTCCACATCCTCTCCAGCATTTGTCACTTTCTTGTTTTGTCATCTTAGCCAATCTGACTGGAGGGATTTCTTTTATATTCTTGTTCATATATTTGAATTCCTATGTTTTTCAATGAAAAATATTTTTAAAATCTGTATTTAAAAATTTTTTAAAGACCAAATGAATTACATACATAGAAGTGCAAAAAGAAAATGCTGAGGCCAGAATGGAAAAAGATACAGAAGGATTAAGGAAGGCTTTCCAAAGATAACGCTTTTATTTAAAGAATTTAAGTTTTAATTTAGGTTTTAAAGAATGAGAGAAATTTAGCAGTAGGGGAGGGACATTCCAAGCATGGGAAATAATGTGAACAAAGGTGCAGAGAGATGGGGAAATTTGAGGAATGCCCCAACAGCAAGTAGCCGGTATTGCTTTACATGGTGAGAAAGCTGGTTTGGAGGCCAGAAAAACCTGGATTAAAGTCCTGACTGAAACATATTGTGTGACTGAACATTTCATTTGACCTCTTACGTAACTCTTAAAGACTATAAATTATATAGAAGGTGCTGACAAATACTGGTGGAGGGAGTTTCCTCCCATGGATATTAATAATACTAATGAAATCAAAGGTCTAGTTCATATACCTATAGTATAAAGTACAACTAAAAAGATTGTAGAAAGCCTTGAAATCCAGAGGGACTTTATTTGGTAGGCAATAGGGAGCCAATGAAGATTTTTGAGCAGATAACGAACTGTTTCATGAACAAAATATCCTGACAACTATACAAAAGTTGGTTTGGAGGACTGAGCAGCAATAGAAGACCTACTAAGAGGTGTGTTGTAATAAAGGCCTATACTTAAACGGTGGCAATGGGAATGGGACAGGGGGTCAAATGGAGATTTATTATTAAAGTCATCAACACTTGGTTTCTAGATATGAAAGGTGAAGGAAGTTTAAAGAAACACAAGACTTGAATCATGGGAAACAATGTAGTACTACTAACAGAAAATAATCAGTTAGGAGAAGATTTGGATGGTAAGAAACTTTTTCAGTTATGATAAATTTGTACTACTCATAGGCCACATTTTTTAGGTATCAGAGTCATATAGGCCAAAAGTGGGTATAGAATTCTAGAGATTAAGATTTGTTTGCTTAACTTATTTAACTTTAAATTATTTATAAGTTACTTCAAAGTTTAAAAAACTTTAAAAATAAATACAAAACTAAATTCTAGGAGGTAATGAGATAAGAATATTATATTGAAAAGTCTAAAACTAGATAAACCTAATTATTTGAAATCAGTCTAGAGACAGGAAACTAGTTGACACCACCTCAATGTTTCAAATCTAGTTATCCTCCTCAGAGCTGTTCCCCATTTCCCTTAGTACACAGACAATAGACCAGAAGAAATTTCAGTTGCATTTTTTATTTAAATAAAATCCTATCAGTCTGCCTCTCCATTCTTACTCCCCATCCTCCTTCTACCTCCACTCAAAAGTCACCTCAAACACCATGGTTTTCATTGTGACCATTCAGCCCTGCCCTGGGGGAGTGACACACAGGACAAGAGTTTAAAAAGTAAACCTTCATTCTCAAAAAAAAACACACATGTAGAGATGAGCATAAGAGGGCAAGGGTAGAACAGTACCTATGCAAGATAGATGATGTGAGGCGAAACTAGATGAGGGCAGAGTCAAATGGATTACTCTATGCCCCTTGTCAAAAGGAACAACTTTCCATTATCTACTAGATACTAGGAAGAGGAAAGAACCTCCCCCCAACATACATCCTGGGGATGTGTGAGGATCATTGTATACTATTAGTGTGACTGACCTCCCCAGCGTCAGATTTCCATAGAGATAAGGGGCTTTCATTGCCATAACTTATTCTCCATTTTCCATAGGGGAGAGATTGGGGGGAGGAGGGGTGTAGGGGAAGGGAAGGGAGTAGTATAGCAGACAAGTCAAGAAACTCCTAGAGGGATACAGAAACTTATATAGGAGGGTAAGGGAGAAAGGTGAGAAAGGACTTGGGTCCAACCCCAACAATACCCAAGTTTCCCTACCCACACTGTAAGAGAGATGGTAAAATGGTTCATATTTCTATCCTTGACTATGTTGGGCTCCTGGAGAAGAGGATCAATCATTTACACTTGACAGGTAAAAGATGGTGAATCACTACCAGCAAGCACACGGAGGGAAATCAGCTATTTTAAAGTTTAGACAACTTACTTCAGGCCCTCCCAAATTGATCTATCAAATTAGAGACTCCATAGGACCTTCTCATCTTGAATCAGAAGCCAGCTGGGGAAACACCAAAAGCTATCTATGGTAACAGGAGCATTCTTTATATGGACCACTAGGAAACCTAGAGTGTTGCTGTTAATATGGGTCAGGGGAGGGAGGATAAGGGTTGGAAATCTCATACTTCTCCCCCATTATTCTATAATACTTGATTTTTGTGTGTGTGTGTTATGTCATTAAAAATTATGGGAAAGATATCTTGAGTAAATGAACTTCTTATATGTAGGATTGCAAGATTGGGGTAGGGTAAAAAACCTAAGAATCCCTATCAGGGTCTGTCAGCAATTGGGGGTCTTAATAAGGGAACCTCAACATGGGGAAGGATGACTGTAGGACTGGGCTGGGGGAGTAGGAAAAAAGAGAAGAGCATCTCAAGGCCTCTAAGGACAGCGCTCCTCCCTACCCAACTTTCTGTTCCTTCTGGACTGAATTCCCTGAGGGCAAGAAGAGAAGAAGTGAGACAGACAAAAGTTATGTTCAGGTGTAAAGAAAAACATGAAGAGGGAAAGAGAGAGAGAATGACAGAGGCTAAGAAAGAGGAGTGAGAGCAGCCCTTCAGAATAAGGCAGAAGTGAAACCAGCAACAGTGAAAGAGACAGGAGATAGACGTAACAGACTTTTCAAAATAGGGGAGAACTCAAAAGGGTAAGGGAGACCAACAGAGTCTGTAAGAACCCCCTGAGTAAGTAGAGAAATAGGGACAGAAAGAGGAGACATTTTCAGCTCTTTGGGAAAATAAGGGCTATAAGCTGATGCTTCGTTGGTGACGGCCTCGACTCCCACTCCCTCGATCTCCTCCACCCTCAGGGCTTAGCTCCTGGCCATCTAAGCTGGCATGGTCTGAGAGGCCCCTCAAGTGCTCCACTGAATCACATTTCTGTAGGTCTGAGGCAACAGTGCGAAGACTCAGGAGACTCAAGGTATCAGGGGCAGGGCCAGGTTCAAGGGCCCCACTCTCTTCCAGATACCCACCCTCTGCCCCCTCAACCCTGATGTCTCCACTATCCCCACTTTCAGGTCCAGCCTCAGCCCCTACGGGGGAAGAGCGCCTGTGAACTGGGGCTTGAGGCAAACCCCTTCGGCGGGCATGGATCTGCTCACTGATCTGCTCCAGATTTCTCAGGGCAACTGAGTAGCGGGTCTTTGCCTGAGATACTTGTTGTTCTAGCCCAGTCACCTTGGCCTTGTGTTCCTGAGGGAAGTAAGAACAAAAACATGAGATGCCCCACCAACCCAAACCTTTTTTCTTTGGGGGGGGGGGGGAGATCTTCCTAATTCCCTTCCAGCCTCAATTTACTCCATCATCATCCCTGTTATTTTGCCTCCTGCCTCAACTAGGTTCCCTTTCAACTTTACCTTTTCTTATTCCCTCTCTCCTCTATCAGTTTCTAACATAACCTTTTGTTCCCTCATCTTAGTATTCCTCTACCAACTTCAAGGAATTCCACTTTTAAATATCTGGGTCTATCCCATTACCTGCTCAAACATCCTCCTCTTTCTCAACAATTATTCTGCATTCTTCCTGTTCCATACTCATGCCCTTATTCCTCTCTTCACATAATTCTCTGCTCATTAATTTTGCCTTTAATTCCGTAATTCTTTTTCTTTGCCTTCTTTACTCCATCTGCTCCTCTCTCTTTTTCTCTATTCTCCTGTTATCTCCTTCCTGATATCTCTCTCTGTTCTTCCTTTATGTTCTTTAGAGTCCCTTGCACCTCTCCTACTCTGCACCTATACTTTCCCCAGTCTTTTCCTCCTGAGTCTCCATCTCTTCACATTTTCTCTTGCCTACCCTGAATTTACTGCCCCTTCTTCTCACTTCTCAGCCTGCTCTGAAGTCTCTTCATCGACCTTCTTTGGCACAATGCAGGGTAGATGTCCACTAAAACCTGGGATCAAACATCTAAATCCTAACTCTGTTTGGGGTTATCTTGAATAGCAAGATATCTGCTACTCACACCACAAACTCACAGTTCACCTTTTCTTCTTTTCCTTCTTCTCCATATACTATTTTCTCTTCAGGTTTGTCCCTCATATAGTTGTTTCCCTTGAATAGTTGCTTCCCAGTCTCACGCATGCCAGTCTGCCAAGGCAACTCACCTCTAATATCTGGTTAAACTGGGCCTTAAGCTCAAAGTATGGACGGCTCTTGCCAATGACCCTCCTAAGAGTCTTTTGCAAGGCCTGTACCCGAGCCTCTGCCTGTTGGCACAGCCTGGTCACCCGTTGATGCTCCCTCTCTCCCCGAAGACGCTCCTCCTCTGCCTCATTTACCTGAGTCCCAAGGGACAGAAAACAGAAAGCAAGAGAAAGAGAAACAACTGGATGTAATCACTTCAAAGGTTTTCTTCCTTTGGCCTCTCCCCAATCTGCTATCCAACAGCTAACCTGTAGGGGACAGATCTGGTGTTAATTATTACTCTGTGCTAAAGACTTCACTGAGTGCAAAGAATAAAAGTACCACATTAGATATAGTAAAGAGATATAGGGGAAGATAATGAGCCTAATGAAAAGTCGAGGCAGATTTTATTCCATCTCTATTTTTCTGTATACTCTGAAGCATGAGAGTTAATAGCAGAATACACACGGTCATGTAATATCAGTCTCTTTTTTGCTACTTGAAGGGAGTCTGATAAAATAATTACATTAAAGTATTCTGTTGATACATTAGCAGGAGGATATCTGTTTTTAATTATTATTCCTGGTGAGGGTGAGTAAAGATTTTCATAGATATGTGTCTTATGAGAGGTGGGGGTTATTATCCCCATTTTACAGATGAGAAATTGAGGCAAATAGAGATTAAGTGACTTGCCCAGAGTCACACTGAATTCTAAGGCAGGATTAGACTCATGTCTTTATGCCTTCAGGCCATAAAAGAGCTTACCTCAAGCACTTATTTGCTATGTAACTATGTCACTTAACTTCTCTAAGCTTCAGTGTTCTCATCCGTGAAAGGAAGATAATGCCTATTACTTATTTTTACAGGATGGTTATAAGGATCAAATGAAATGATAGATGAAGTGTTTTGTAAAACTTAATTGTTATGCAAATATCCATTGTTATTATTATTATAAGCTCAATGAGAGACAGTATGGTAGAATGAATATAGACCTGAGTTTGAATCCTGACTCAGGAACTTACTTGCTCTATGATAATCCTAGGCAAGTCATTTAACTTAGTCTTTGTTTCCTCATCTTTAAAATGGGAAGAATAATAACACCTACCTCATAGGGATGAAGATAAAATATGATAATGTATGTAAGGCACTTCCTAAGCCTTAAAGTACTATGCAAATGTGGATTATTATTATTATTATTGCACACAAAATATATTCAAATACAGATTCATAGAAGGCTGCTCACTAAGGGACTAGTGAACAAGAATATAAATAAGAACAAAGCCCTAAATAATTATAGTTGCACAGAGCTGCATAAGGACTAAAGTGATGCTAATATAATGGGGAAATGAATTGTGTGAGATTAGTCCTCAAGGAAGTGTCTGGTGAAAGAAAAATCTGTTAAGAGAGCAACGCATAAAGAAGCCTAGGTCAGAGGAACAGCTTGGGTAAGTGCTTGGCAGAAGAGGATAAGTGGTTAGTGACAAGTTTTTCTTGGCTGAAAAAGAGAGAGCAAACTTGGGAAGTCACAAAAAAGAAAAAGAATTCAACTGTAAGGAAAGAGGGGGTTGTAATGGTAAAATAGTAAGGGGTAGAATTTAAGGAAGGAGGGAAATCAGATACAAATGAAAGGAAAAATATCAGAATTAAAGGAAAGGAAGAAAGGAATGATTGATGCTGCTGGCTACCCCTCACCTTGCAAGTGGCATGATTAAGCATTTCCTGCCATGTGGGATCAAGTCGGTTCTTGTCAGCCATGACACCTTGTTCTGCCACAAACACCATCTCTCGAGCAGCATTGTGCATGCTCACCGCCCGTTCATAGCGCAGGGCTGCCTTCTGTGTTTCCTGCTGAGCCTGGAGGAAAGATGGGGAGCAGTCACAGGAGGGACCTAGACGTCCCCTACCAAGAAAGTTCTAGCTGAGGGAGAGTCAGTCATAAGAAAGGCAAATATGGTAGAGATTCCCCCTGTGTCTGCCCCAAGTGGACAGCAATCCCATAGCCTGTAGAGAGACAGAGTCAGAAGAAATGAAAAATTAATCTCACTGTCCTTTCTCTCTCAAACTATACTATGAAGAGCCTAACTGGAGATACATTTCTGTATAAAGATAGGAAAAAAAAAGGAGGGGAGAGATGAAGGGAGCAGAGACAGCTGCAAGAGAAGTGGCATGATACCATGACTTGAGCACCAGACTTGGGCTCATGAAACTGGGCCTTAAATTTCCACCTCAGACACTTTCTAGTTGGGTGACCATGAGGAAATCATTAACCAACCTCTCAGAGTCTCAGTTTCCTCATCAGTACCCACACTGACAACCTCCTAGTATTGTGAGGAAAGCCCTTTTCAAGCCTTAAAGTGACTATATAAATGTAAAATATGAGGAGAAAAAGTTTGGAACAGACCTTAGTCCAAACCACTCACTCATTTTACAGATCTAAAACTGAGGCCAAGAGAAGTGAAATTAGTTGTCCAAGACTATACAGCTGGCCACTGGCAGGCCAACATCAGAGAGTTCACTCTGCATAATTTGTGGTACAGAATAAAAGCTAAGAATAAGCACTTAATGTGTATATGTGCAGGTACGTAAGTCTACATATGAGCCAAACCCTTACTTAGCTCAGGGTATGACAGGATGTGCTTCAGGGGATAGAGCACCCAATTCCTGTACCTCTTTGGCCAGCCTCCGTGCCTCATAATATGGTCGGGCCTTATCAATGCAACTTCCCAAGTGAGAACCTTGTGTATTAAGCTTTCGAGCTGACTCCTGCAAGATCCTCCGATATGTGGTCCGGGCCTCCTATCAACAAGAATGAGAAGATGAGATGACTGGATCGTTCTCCTCTAGCTGCTCTAAAATTCCCCTTCCTAAAGATTGTTACCTTCCCTTCCTCCTCCCCAAAATATACCATGTCTCAAGCTGGAATTACAGCTAGTGAAATCCTTGATTCCAAGATTTAGTTTGAAACAAAAATGTAATTATTGCTGTCTCCATGTCCTCCATAGAAGGTTAAGTTAAAGGAGAAAAAAAGGCTTCTCCTCCTCCATTCCCTCCTCTATCCCCAATATAAATTTAAGCAAAAAAAGAAGACAAGGGAGAAGAAGTGAAAGCCCAGAAAGCGATTATTAATAGGATCACAGATTTAGGCTGAAAAGGATCTTAAAAGTTCATTTAATATAACCTACTTATTTTACAGACACCCACGTCATATGGCTCCAAATCCAATACTCTTTCCGCTATCCCAAGAGTCATCCTGCACAAAGCATCCTGGGAATCTATTCTAACTCGTTCCCAAGTTGGTGTACAAGGTAGATGGACAGGGACACTCACATCAAGTTGTAGCTCTACTTGATTGATTTCCTCACTGGCCTGGTTCAGGTGCTCTAGTTCTTCCTGCTCAAGGGGAGATGAAGGGAGAGAGATTAGTCAGGTAGACCCTTAGAAGGTATAAATCCCACCATGAAAAGTTAAGAACCTTCTTTGCATTTTTTAGAGGACAGCTTCAGTTATTACACACACACACACACACACACACACACACACACACACACACACACACACACACACACACGTATACATATACATTTTAAACATTGGTAATAGCAATTAATGGTGTGGACTAGATGGAAAAGAGTCTGGAAGGGGGTGTCGAGTCAGAAATTATCTCCCCCCAAAACAGACCTGCTATTTTCTATTTCCCTAGCACAGAAGGAACATTAAAATTCTCACAAAAGAAAAGGAGGTAACCAAGAACCTCTCAACAGAAAGGCAGGCAAAATTGTTAGCATCAGGAGTCTTTTTCTCTAGATTTATCTGTATAGGCTTTCTCTTCCTGCCTGAGATGGAAAGGAGACTTATTTGGATTATAGGCAAGGGAAGGAGCAGAAAGATGGGATCTATACATGTCTATGAATGAGCAGTGGGACCCCATCCCTTCAAAGACAGAGAGAAGGTTCTCTGGTTTGACAAAGGAAAAGTCTTTAAATTAGAGTTCTAACCCATTCTCACCTAGAATGACACATCACCACATCACAAAGAAAATCACACGATCAAATACAGCAACCCAAACTGGGTCATATACATATAGCACAGTATATTGTATACTGTGTATGAACCCTCACATGTGAAGAGATGTGTGTTATACTTTCCAATTTTTTTTATAAGCATTTAGTCCTCATAACCTCCCTGGCCATAAACCTAGAGGTGAGATTACTGTTCTTACTGACAAAAGAGGAAACTGGTATCCAGAAAATTGACTAGTCTAAAGTCACAAAACTTTCCTGTTCTTGTTTAGTCATTTTTCAGTTATGTTAAACCCTTTTTGGGGTTTCCTTAGCAAAGATACTAAAGTGTTTTGCCAATTCATTCTTGAGCTCATTTTAAAGATGAGGAAATTGAAGTAAATGGGGCTAAGGGACCAGGGTCACACAGCTAGTAACTGTCTGAGGTCAAATTTGAACCCAGGTCTTCCTGACCCCAAGCCCAGCACTCTATCCATGCACCATCTACCTGCCTGGAGGTCCCATAGACACCTTAAATTTAACATGTCCAAAACAAAACTCATCTTTCCCTCAAATGCTCCCCTCTTCCCAACTTCCCCATTATTGTTGAGGGTAGTACCATTCTCTTGGTCATCCACTTAGAATCTGGGCATCATTCTCCACTCTTGACTCCCTCTCACATCCTCATTTTCAATCAGTGGTCAAGTCCTGTCATGTCTACCCTTGTAATATTTCTCATATATGCCCCTTCTTTTCTCTGGCATTGTAACCATCATGTTGCAGGCCTATATCACCTCACATGTGGAAAATAGTCTAGCAAGAACCTGCTTGGGTATGCCTGCCTTGGTCTCTCCTCATTCCAATCCATTCTTCATTCAGCTATTAAACTGATCTTCCTAAACAGCAAGTCTAATCATATTAACCCTCCCACCCCTGCCCCATTCAATATACTCCAGTGGCTCCTTATTACCTCCAAAAATAAAATCCTGTTTGGCTTTTGAAGCTCCTCATGGCATGGCCCTTTCCTACCTTTCCAGTATTCTTATACCTTACTCCCCTCTACATATTCTTCAATCCACTCACATTAGCCTCCTTGTTGTTCCTCAGTCATGACATTCAATCTCCTGACTCCACTTGCTCATGCCTGGAAATCTTCCTTCTCATCTCTACCTCCTAGCTTCCCTGGTTTCCTTAAAGTTTCAGCTAAATTACCACCTTCTGCAAGAAGCCTTTCCTAGGTTTTCTTAATCTTAGTGATAAAGGAGAAGGTTTAAATGAACTAATGCAAAATAAAGTAAGCAGAAGTATAAAAAAAAATTTTAAATATATATTGACAATATAAATGGAAAAAATAATAACCACAAAAGAAAACAGAAGATGAATGTTGGATAATTATAAAGACCAAGTATAACACCAAAGATGAAAGAAGAAAATAAAAACTCTCCCTACTTTGCAGAAATGTAAGACTATCATGGAGAAGTGTATGTTTGTACATACATCATACATATACATACATCCATACATGTGTGCATATGTGTATATATACATATACACATACATAACATCAGATTCTAGTTAAAAAACTGATCAGTTTTGCTAATTTTTTTTTCTTTTTTATTCTTTGTTAAGAGGAATAGTTCAATGGAAAGGGGTATGATCAGAATTTAAGTTAAAATTAAAGACAAAATATATTTTTTAAATGATTACTTTTAAATGTTAAAACCTAGGTCATAAATATGATTCCACAGCTGTCTAATAAATGTTTACTATTGGCATCTGTTTACCACTGAGAACAGATGATAGCACCTCATCCCAAATACAAACAAATGAAAATTGAAAAATAAAACAACTTCAAGGCTTCACCCAGATTGACGAAAATAACAAAAAATGAAAGTGATAAATGCTGGAGGAGCTTTGAGAAGATAAGTATACTAATGAACTGTTAGTTGATCTATGAATGGTCTAATTCTTCTGAAAAACAATTTGGAATTACCCTAAAAATGTCACTAAACAGTATATACTCTTTTACCCAGCAATGCCACTACTAGGCATATGCACACTACAAGGAGATCAAAGACAGAAGGAAAAGTCTCCTTTTCCTTTCTTTCTTTCTTTTTTTTGCTTTTTCCAGGGCAGTTGGGGTTAAGTAAATTGCCCAAGGTCATCCTTTCCCTTTCATAAAAAAAAATGTTAGGAGGAAAGAACAGTTAAGAAAGGGGGTGCCCATTGTTCAGAGAATACATATGAATGTAATGGAATATTATTATGCTATTAAATAGAGAAATGTAAAGAATTTAGAGAAAATCTGGAAGATCTGTATGAATCAATGCAGAACAAAGTATGTAAAACCAAGACTACAATTTACATAATGACAACAATGAACAATATTGAAAACAACAGCAAAACAACATTAAAAGGCTTTAGAATCAATGCAGTGACCAATGATGACTTCACTATAATTAGAACTGGATTTTGATCAGATGACCTAGGTACAGATTATAGCTTTGCCATTTTTTACCTATATAATATTGAGCAAACAAATAACCTCTCTGGGCTTCAGGCTCCTTATCTATAAAATGAGGGAGTTCAACAATAGGACTTAAGCTGGTCCCTTCCAGCTCTTAAATATATGATCCTAGCATCTGTCCATCTGTCCATCTCCCCATCTCTCTTGTCCCCTCTCCCATCACTTATTTCTTTTATGGTGTTCATATTTAATTACCATTAGAGATGACTCCACCCTTTTGAGAGAAAGGTAGTGGATTCTAGTTTCCAAATAAAGCATACATTTTCAGACACAGCCAATGGGTTGTTTTGGTTTTCTTTTTATGTCCTTATTTATTAAAGGGGAAGGTTAAGGGAACCACTGAGAAGTAATATGTAAAAAAAGAACATAAATAAAACATTAATTAAAAAGAAAGGAAAGGTGGTGGAGTAGAAAAAGGAATGATCACGGAGTAAAATATGCGGGGCTCAGGATTCCACCTCCCCCAATTCATGTAAAATGGGACTCTGAACAAATTTTGGAGCTATAGAACCCATAAAATTACACAGAGAAGCTAACCTCCTGCTGAGGACAGCCCAGCAGGAATCATCTAGCGCAACTATCTGGGAGCCCAGCCCAGCCCCACTTGAGCCAGAGGTTTTAGCCCTGGGGTGGGCCTGACCAACAACAGGCTGGAGGGACTTCAGATCACCAGCAGCTGTGGCAGTTTCCAGAATTATCAACACATAGATGCTAAGGACAAAGTGAGAGGTCAGTGCAGTATGGACTTTGGGATCCAGTAGTCGGGAGTGCAGTCAGCCCTTGACCCCTGGGGCGAGAAGCCACTGAGGCGCTGCAGCTGTGCAGCCGCCCCCATGTGGCAGCTTCAGCTCCTGGCTTGCAGATTGTAGGTGGACCAAGTGACCAGTCTGAGGGGTAATTGCTCTGGCTTTACCCTGCTTGGATCTGGATTGTGGTCTAGGGTGGAGGTCCTGGGGTGTGTGACCAGCTTGCCAGGGCATGTGAAGGCTTCAGAGAGGGCACCTAATACCTTTGGCAGCTGAGAAAACCCCAGCAATTTGGGACAAAACTCCCCTGTCTGGTAGCAGAGTCCTACTGTGGCAAAAAGCCCAGGGGTCAAGTGACTGAGTGGAGACATGAGCATGCAAAAGAAGCAAAATAAACAGAAGAATCCAACTTTACACTCTTATTTTAACAACAAAAAGCATGGAACAGGAGGAAGACAGTGAAGTCAGAACTATACACCAAAAGCTTCAAAGAAAAATACTAGCTGGTTACAGGACACAGAGGACCTTAAGAAGCAGATAAGACAAGTGGAGGAAAAATTGGGAAGAGAAATGAGAAAGATGCAAGAAAATTATGAAATGAGAGTCAACAGCCTGACTGAGGAAAACAGCATCTTAAAAAATAGAATAACTCAAATGGCAAAAGAGGCTCAAAAAGGCAATAAGAATGCTTTAAAAAGCCAAATTTGCCAGATGGAAAAAGAATCTCAAAAGCTCACTGAAGAGAATCATTCCTTCAGAATTAGACTGGAGCAAATGGAAGTTAGTGACTTTATGAGAAATCAAGATGCTGTTAAACAGATCCAAACAAATGAAAGAATAGAAAGCAATGTGAAATATCCATTGGAAAAACGACTGACCTTGAAAATAGATCCAGGAGAGATAATTTAAAAATGATTGGACTACCTGAAAGCCATGATCAAAGAAAGAACCTAGAAATCATCCTCTAAGAAATTCTCAATAGGGGCGGCTAGGTGGCCGTGAGTAGAGTAGAGTAGAGTGAGTAGAGTAGAGTGAGTAGAGTGAGTAGAGTGTCGGCCCTGGAGTCAGAAGGACCTGAGTTCAGATCCGGCTTCAGACACTTAATGCACACACAAACAAAAACCTAGCTGTGTGACCTTGGGCAAGTTACTTAACCCCAATTACCCTCCAAAAATTAAAAAAAAAAAAAAAGAAAGAAAGAAAGAAAGAAAAAAGGAATTCTCAATAAAAACTGCCCTGATGTTTTAGAACCAGAGGGCAAAACAGAGGTTGAAAGAATCTACCAATCACCTCCTGAGAAAGATCCCAAAAAGAAAACTCCTAGGAATATTATAGCCAGGTTCTAAGATTCCCAGATCAAAGAGAGAATATTACAAGCAGTGAGGAAGAAACAGTTTGAATATTGTGGAAACACAATCAGGATAGCACAGGATCTGGCAGCTTCTACACTGAGGGATCAAAGGGCTTGGAATATGATATTCTGGAGGTCGAAGGAACTGGGATTAAAACCAAGAGTTACCTACCCAGCAAAACAGGGGCGGCTAGGTGGCGCAGTGAGTACAGTGTCGGCCCTGGAGTCAGAAGGACCTGAGTTTGGATCCGGCCTCAGACATTTAACACACACACAAACAAAAACCTAGCCATGTGATCTTTGGCAAGTTACTTAACCCCAATTGCCCTCCAAAAGGCAAAAAACAAAAAACAAACAAACGAACAAACAAAAAACAACTGAGTATCATGTTTCAGGGGAAAATATGGTCATTCGGTGGAATAGAGGACTTTCAAGTATTCTTGATGAAAAAACCGGAGTTGAACAGAAAATCTGACATTCAGATACAAGAAGCAAGAGATACTTGAGAAGGTAAACAGAGAAAAGAAATCATAAGGAACTTATCAAAGTTGAACTATTTACATTCCTACATGGAAAAACGATAATTGTAATTGATGAAACTTTTCTCAGTATGAAAATAGTTGAAGGGAATAGAAATATATGTATGTATGTCTATATAGGAGGGTATATTGTCATATGAATACATATGTGAATATGTGTACAGGTATACATAGATGGAGGGCACAGAACCAATTTAATAGGAAGAGATGATACTTAAAAGGTGAAATTAAGAGGTGAGAGAGGAATATAACGAGAAGAGATGGGGAAAGACAGAATGGGGTAAACTATCTCATATAGAAGAGGCAAGGGAAAATGGTTACAATGGAGGGGTAGAACAGGAAGGCAAAAAGGCAAAAACTTATTCTCACTGAATTTGGCTCAAGGAGGGAATGACATACATAGTAAACAGGGTATCTCACCCTATAGGACAGTAGGGAGGAAGGGAATCAGAAGGGGGATGATGGAAGGGAGGGCAGCCTGGGGCGAAGGGTAGTTTGGAAGCAGCCACTTTTGGAAAGGGACAGGAGAAAAGTAGAGAATAGAACAAGTGGGAGGTGGGATAGGAGGGAGGGAAATATAGTCAATCTTTTACAATATATTTACTATGGTAATGTTTTGCATAGCTACACATGTACAACCTATACTGAATTGCTTATCTTTCTATAATCTGGAATCCAAAGTTTTAAAATCAAATGTTTAAAAAAAAAAAAAAAAATATATATATATACACACACACACACACACACACACATACTATTATTAATACTATTTTACATGTAATTGGGAAATAAGATATACAGGCACTGGGGCACAGAGATCTACCATGCCCTACTGGAAAAGTCAAAGGGAGTATGAGAGAAAACATGGAAGAGAGCAGATTAGAGGAGGGGATATCCTGTGGGACCGCTATTTTGGGGCAGTGGATAGGGGAAAAATTTGTAACTCAAAATCTGGCAGAAATGAATGATGTAAACAAGAAGTTTATAAAGCATTTGGAAAAAAAATTTTAAAAAAATAGGAAAATAATTTAAAGTGTTAGTCTTACTGTAAGTGGGCCAGAAGCATAATATTGCTAGATCAATCCACAAATAAATTTATTAAGTCTCTAATATGTGCAAAGCACTGTTTAGGTATTGGGAACACAAAGACTGAAATAAAACAGTTCCTAAATTCAAGAAGCTTATGCTATTAAGAGATAGAACAAGCACACATTAAAAAAAAAAAGCAATATTAAAGTAAACAAAGTATTTGGGGAAATGGAGTGGACACTACCAGGTGGGAGGAAGGGATCTGGAAAGGTCTCATAAAGAAGGTGGCACCTGAGCTGAAATTTGATATTAAAGAAAAAATACATTTCTGCCATAGCAAGCACAAAGGCACGGAATGTTGTGAGGAGTAGGAAGAAGGCCATTTTGCTTGGACATTATATGACTACAGAAAAATAATGTAAAATAATTTTGGAAAGAGAGGATGGAACCAGGTTTAAAGAGCTTAAAAAACATGATCCAAAGAACCAACAGAACTTATTAAGGAAGAGTGATATGGTCAGATCTATTCTTTTAAAATATCCTCATTTTGACATTTATATGGATGACATTAGAGAGGGGACAGATTTAACATAAGGAGACAGTTCTGGGGAAAAGTGATGAGGTCTTGAACTAGATGGTGGCTATATATGTGGACAGAAGGACATGGATGCAAGAAATACTATAGAGAAAGGTATGGATTTAAAAGATATTGTAGACGAGGAATTGACAAGGCGTAACAACTGACTAGATAATATGGAGTAAGAAAGAATAAAGAATCAAAGATTACTAGGTTATGAACCTTGGAGACAAGAAGAATGGTGTTGTCCTTACTAGAAATAGGGATATTCAGAAGGTTGGTCTAATGAAGAAAGATAAAGTTCTATTTTAGATATACTAAATTTGAGATGCCTATGAGAAATCTTGACTGAGGTTTAAAAAGAATAAGAGAGGATGGGAAGGGCATTCCACATAGGTCTAAGAAAATTATTTGTAGGGCACATTTAAAGGAATTCAAATGTACATACAGCAACAAAATCAGCGACTGATACCTCAGTACCAGTCATTTAGTTTCCATCATTGTTCTGTATCCATGAACCTAAATCTCATCCTATCAATAACCCAACAGGATATCAAAAAACCTGGACTGTTTCAGATCAAAGTACTGAGATGAATATAACAAGAATTACTATGAAGAGTTTGGTGATTAGCAGGTTTCCACTACAAATTCAAGTCTCACCTTGAATGAAGCTATACAAAACCTTCTGTATTAGGTGGAGACAAGATGGCAGAGAAGAAACAGCACTTCCACAGCACTCCAGCCCACACCACTTCAAAATTATGTAACAGGGGACTCTGAACAACTAATGGAGCTCCAGCACCCACAGAACGACACAGAGAAGCTAGTCTCCAGCTGAGGATGGCCGGGCAGCCCGGCAGGGAGCAGCCAGCACAGTGCTCTGGGAGCCAAGCCCAGGACTTGGTGAGTCAGAGGTTTTAGCCCCAGGGCGGCCAGACCAGCAGCAGGCTAGAGGGACCCCAGAACACTAGCAGCTGTGGCTTTTCCAGAATTACCAAAACATAGATGCCTAGGACAAAGTGAGAGGTTAGTGCCCTATGGACTTTGGGACCAGTATTTGGGAGTGCATCAGCTTCTTCCCCTGGGGGCAAGAAGCCACTGAAGAGCTGCGGCACAGCCGCCATTTTGCAGCTTGAGTTGCAGCTTCAGCACCTGGCCTGTCGACTGTATGGGGATCTGGCGATCAGTCTGGGGGGTAATTGCTCAATCTGGATTGTGGTCTGGGGTGGAGGTCTTGGGGTGTGTGTCCAGCTTGCCAGAGCATGTGGGGGCTGCAGGGAAGGCACCCAACTAATACCTCCGGCAGTTGAGAAGACCCCAACATTTCAGACAGAAGCTCGCCCGTCTGGTGGCAGAGTACTACTGTGGCAACAAGCCCAAAAGTCAGGTAATTAAGTGGCAACATGCCTAGGCAAAGGAAACAAAAATAAACAGAAAAATTCAACATTAGACTCCTATTTTAGGAGAAAATAGAATCGAAGTATGGAACAGGAGGAGGACTGTGAGGTCAGACATCCTGCACCAAAAGCCCCAAATGAAAATACAAGTGGGTTACAGGCCACAGAGGACCTTTAAGAAGGATTTTTAAAATCAAATAAGACTAGAGGAAAAATTGGGTAGAGAAATGAGAAAGATGCAAGAAAAGTATGAAATGACAGTCAACAGCCTGACTGAGGAAAATAACACCTTAAAAATGGACTAACTCAAATGGCAAAAGAGGCTCAGAAAGGCAATGAGGAGAAGAATGCCTTAAAAAGCCAAATTTGCCAGATGGAAAAAGAATCTCAAAAGCTCACTGAGGAGATTCATTCCTTCAGAATTAGACTGGAGCAAATGGAAGCTAGTGACTTTATGAGAAAGCAAGATGCTGTTAAACAGATCCAAACAATTGAAAGAATAGAAGGCAATGTGAATTATCTAATGGGAAAAACCACTGACCTGGAAAATAGATCCAGGAGAGATAATTTAAAAATGATTGGACTACCTGAAAGCCATGATCAAAGAAAGAACCTAGAAATCACCCTTCAAGAAATTCTCAAGGAAAATTGCCCTAATGTTTTAGACCCAGAGGGCAAAATAGAGGTTGAAAGAATCCACAGATCACCTCCTGAAAAAGATCCCAAAAAAGAAAACTCCCAGGAATATTATAGCCAGGTTCCAGAATCCCCAGATCAAGGAGAAAAATACTACAAGCAGCCAGGAAGAAACAATTTCAATATTGTGGAAACACAATCAGAATAGCCCAGGACCTGGCAGCTTCTACACTGAGGGATTGAATGGCATGGAATATGATATTCCAGAGGGCAAAAGAGCTGGGAATGAACCCAAGGTTCACCTACCCAGCAAAACTGAGTATTTTGTTTCAGGGGAAAATATGGTTATTCAGTGGAATAGAGGACTTTCAAGCATTCTTGAGGAAAAAACCAGAGTTGAATAGAAAATTTGACATCCAGACACAAGAAGCAAGAGATGCCTGAGAAGGTAATCAGGGAAAAGAAATCAAAAAGAACTTATCAAAGTTGAACTATTTACATTCCTACATGGAAAAACAATAACTGTGTCTGATGAAACCTTCCTCATTATGAAAATAATTGAAGAAGGGTATATGGGCATATGAATACAAATGTGAATGTGTGTATATATGTTTACAGGTATACATGGATAGAGGGCACAGGTTGAATTTGGTGGGAAGGGATGATACTTAAGGGGTGAAATTAAGAGGTGAGAGAGGAAAGTGGCAAGAGGAGATGGGGAGAGACAGGGTAGGGTAAACTATCTCATGCAGAAGAGGCAAGGGGAAGTAGTTGCAGGGGAGGGGAAGAATAGGAAGGCAAAGAGGCAAAAGCATATTCTCATTGAAGTTGGCTCAAGGAGAGAATCACATACATACTAAATGGGATATCTCACTCTGCAGGAGAGTAGGGGGAAGGGGGACAAGAGAGGGGATGACGGAGGGGAGGGCATGTGAGGGGGAGGGGAGGTTGGAAGTACCCACTTTTGAAGAGAGATAGGATCAAAGTAGGGAATGGACCAGGTGGGGGTTGAGATGGGTGGGAGGGAAATATAAGCAGTCTTTTACAATATATCTACTATGGTAATGTTTTGCATAGCTATAATGTACAACACATACTGAAGTGCTTATCTTCCCAGAGGGCATGGGTGACAAGGGAGGAAGGGAATGGATCTGAAATTCGAAGTTTTAAAATTAAATGTTTCAAATGTATATAAATACTATTATCAATAATATTTTGCATGTAATTGGGAGATAAGATGTGCAGGCATTGGGGCACAGAGATTCACCTTGCTCTAATGGAAAAGTCGAAGGGGGTATGGGAAAAGATATGGGAGAGAGCAGATTGGAGAAAGGGATATCTTGTGGGACAGCTATTCTGGGGTGGTGGGTAGGGAAAAATGGGGAAAAAATTGTAATTCAAAAGCTGGTGGAAATGAATGACGTAAATCAGAAGTTAATAAAGCATTTGGTAAAATTAAAAAAAAAAGAAATACAAATTAAAAAAGAAAATTTCACCCAAACTTGCTTGCATGAGAAGAATGCTTCTTGGAAGTCACATAATCCAACACTTCCCAACTATGAAGAATACCTTACAAGATCTCTAAACAATGTCAATCCTCTGCCTTGAAACATCTAGTGATGAAAGATATACCATATGACAACAGAATGGCTGAATATTAAATGGTTGAAAGGAACCCTATGTAAAAGATAATTATGAATAGTCCAATTCTTTCATTTTAAAGTTGAGGAAACTGAGGCCCATATAGAAGTGGCATGTATAGAAGGTCATTTAATAAGAAAGTCATACAGTTCTTTTCATTCCAAATACAATGCTCATTTTTCTTCCCCTAGCCAGCCTCACAATTTCAAACTGAATTCTATATCCACATAACTTCTACCCAGTCATTCTAAAATGACTTCTGAACACAAAAGAATTAATTGAATCCCTTTTCTCCAAGAGAGTTGTTCAAATATTGTGATTTTCTGACCTGTATTCTAGGATCCAGTTCCTCCTCCTCTCTAGGAGATAACTTTGTCTCACTGCTACTGCTGCTTCTTCCTCCTCTCATCTCCTCTGGACTTGGACTTGTAGGGGTCTCATCTTCAACAACCTCAGGCCGAAGTTCTCCCTGTGGAGTCTCCCGACCACCTGGAACTTGTCTTGGCTCAGCCATGCCAACCAGGAAATAGGCAAGGCCCTATTCACAAAAACAGACTAGCATGTTGGGACCAGGGACCCAAGCTAGAGCTATTAGGTAGAAGTTTCTCCTCAAAGGATGAAGAAAGAAGGTATAAAGACAAGAGCTCTTGAGTCCTCAAACAGAGTAAAACAATGGTTAGAGGGTCAAATTCAAACTGATAAACAGGTTTCTTAGTTTAGAGAAATACTGTCTAAGGGAAAGTCCTTGTTTCCTGGTAAGGGTCCTTCTACTAGGAGAGACTTGGAATACCAGCTCTGAGGTAGGGGACAGAGGAGGCCTGGATCCTGGGGCAGCAGGAAGTAGCACCATTCGGGTAGGGAAGAGGCAGAGTGCCTCCAGGACGAGGTGGCAGCTGAAGTGGTAAGGTTGAGCCTGAACGAAGGCAGAAACCTGGCTTGGTCTCTGGAGTTTTCAGAGAGGAGACTGTAAAGATCAAAAGACATTTTAATCTCAAATTCAGAGCCCTCAACAATAAGTCTTCTCCCCAAAGGCCTATTCATCCCCAATTTTCTCCCTCAACTCTCTCACAATGCTCTTTTAATTTCTCTCTTTATTTCTATGGTCATCAATCCATACCCCTCCCATTTTCTGTTCCACTCCCCTTCCTCTCTGATCTTCTCTAACCAAAAGTGGCTGCTCATCTCTAACAAATCCACCAAATGGAGGTCTTTCATCTCTTCTCAAAAATGCTAAGCATGAGAGGTCCTTCTCATTTCTGAAGGCCCTGCTTCTTCAACTGCCTACCCTTTTTTTTCTGAGCTCCATATGCTACTCACCAATTTTCTCCTTCCCAACACTAGTCTTCTTTTGCCCCACCGCCCCAACACCAAAACACACTATACCTCCTTCCCCCTGTGTCCACCAGAGCATACCACCCCCATTTCTCCAGCCTACTTCCTTTAGTACTACCTCTTATCTCCTCCAAACCCCTCTTCGTTCTGGAGGGAGTGGAAAGGAAGCTCTCACCTTCTCCCTCTTCCCACCCCCTTTTTAGCTCCTGGCTTTATCATCCTTTGACCAGCCTCCTTCCTCCTCTCTCATCTTCTCCTCGACCTTTACCAGCCTTCTTCTTCTATGAACCTTTACCAACCTCCTCACAGAGGATGGTGAAAGGCTTTGAGACCATTCCACACAAGGATGAGTTGAATGAAGTATGGGACGCTTAGCCTGGAGAAGAAAAGACAAGATAACTGTCTTCAAGTATCTGAAAGGCCGCATACGCTAGAATAAGATTAGACTAATTTTATTTGGCACCAAGAACCAGGAGCAATGGTGGAAGTTGCAGAGAAATGGATAAAGTTAGAAAGATAAACTTCCTAAAAATTAGGGTCATCCAAAAACGGGATGAGCTGCCTCAGCAGGCGTGGAGGTCCCACTCGGTAAAAGTCTTCATGGATGCTCAGTGGGTGATGTCTTGGGGCCCTACCATACTATTACCTCGTCTCTCTCTCGTCTGAACAGCCTCTCCTAACCACCCCCCCCCAGCACCGGCACTTTTCTTGTCCCACCTGCTACTCTTCCTACACCAAGTCCCGAAGAGCCCTCCAACGCGTCGAGCCCCCAGATCTGCTGCCCTTAATTCCCCTCTCCTCCTCACTACTCTAACCTCGGTGCCCTACCCCACACTCCTCCTTCCAAACTCATACCACCCGAGACCCAAAACACTTCCACTCAAACACTCCCAAGCCAAATGTTTGCTCCCTCCTCAAGCACAGTCCCTCCCGCGCCTCAGTTTACCTTCCTGCGTCCGGGCTTCCCAGCGGCAACCAACCTTTTTCTACCTTCTCTTTCTCCCTCCCCCCCAACAAATCCATCCAATCGCACGCTACGAGAAATTGCAAAAAAGGAAATGCATCATTGCTTAGCAACCCCACCTCTCCGTACACCTTCTAGCTCCGCCCCCAAATACCGTCGACTTCCGACTTTCCCTACTTCCCACCTCAGCTATGCACTAGTTTTCCGTACAACATGGCGTCCACCTATGTGGACTTCAAATCACCTCGGACGGATCTAAGTTATCCTGAGTCTGTGTTGGGAGTAAGACCTGAAATCCGAAAATACAGTATAAAGAGACTGTATTCCCGAAATGGAGCGTTGCTGATGTCTAGGGAATAAAAGAAGACAAAGAGGAGTCTTTGGTTTGGCCCGCGGGGGCCGACGTACTGTCACGTCGGTGATGCAGAGGAAAAGGTGGGATGATTCAGGAATAGGCTCTTTCCGTCGGCGGTGACGTCAAAGAATGGCTCCCTGGACACTCAGATGCGCTTTCGATTTACCCGGGTGGGTTAGCCAACTGAATCAGTGACCGCAGCCTGTACTTGACGCTGAGTGCCATTTTCAGCTTTTCCAGGATTCCATCTAGGAGGGTGGCATCTACATATCTGTGTTTAGGGTTGAGGGATTGTTTAACTATGTAAATTTAAGTTTCCTCTTTCAAAAGAAAATGAAAACCCTGAACGGCCATTTAAGCTTTAGTGTGACTGAGCGAAATGATGCTAAATATTACATAATATAAACTGTGAGTACTTATCAATATCCCTGCCCCATGGTCACTAGTACAGTGCCTTCTGAATTATAATGAATTATAATAATCACATAATACTAATTAAAACAAGACTTTTCCAGTTCCCTACATAACGACGCCCCTCCCTTCCATGACACTCATATGACAGAGATGTGGTTTCATATGTATATAAATATGTACATATACACACGTTAGAAATTAATTATGCATTGTTTTATGTGAATTGGTTAGATTTTTAATACATTCCATTGATTTTAACTACTGGTTAGAAATCCAACAAATGTGGATTAAAGACTCAAGATTAAATGTTAATTCAACCTCTAGGATCAACCAGTTAGCATTGGTAAGATAAACGATGTTTATGTTTATAAAATGGACTTTTAAATGGGTGACAGAATTTATATTTTTTCATATAAGACAATCGACAATCATTTATGTGTTTGTTATGCTATGTTACAGGCACAGTGATAGATGACGGGGGTACAAAACAAAAGTGGAACAGTCCCTGCCCTTGAGCTTTACATGTAATAACTTGTAACAACACAGAGAAAGAGAGAGAGAGAGATGGCTGGATGGCTGACTGAATAAATAAATGAACAAGCAGCTAGTAGACTGTTGTTGTTCAGTCATGTTTGACTAATCATGACCTTGTGGACCATACTGTCCATGGGATCTTTTTGGCAAAAATATTGGAGTAGTTTGCCATTGGAAGCAGGACTAATTAATAACTAGAAAAAGTAAGAAAGGCCTCTTGAAAAAAATAGCACTTGAGCTCAAAGAACTTTAAAGGGAGCTAGGGATTCTAAGAGGTGGAAAATTAGAGAAAACTTTCAAAGGATAAAGGACAGCTTATGCAAAGGGATGGAGTTGGGAGATGGAATGCCCTCATTGGGAAAAGCAGTTAGGCCTATTTGGATAAAACCTAGAGTGTGTGAGTTGGTGCAATTCATAATCGGCCTGGAAAGACAGAAAGTAAAGGGTTTTAAATGCCAAAAGGAGTTTTATCCCAAAGAAAATGGTAAACCAGTGAAGCTTCTTGAGCAGGGGAATGACACGGTTTTGCAGGCCTGTTAAGGCTGATCATCTGGCTATTTAGTTTTGATGTTGGGGGGGGGAAATTTTTAAATTTATAAATCTGATAGTTAATGAAAGATTTACATGGCTATAACACGGGAGGGTTTAACAAAACATTCAGGTTACAATGTTAACTCAGCTAAGCACAGTTTGCCTACCCCTGTATTACCTGTGGTCATCTGACAGGAGTTCTTTTTTTTGTATTCAGATGATGAGAAAATGAAGTACACAGACAGTCTTAATCCCCTAAGCCAAATGAACTTCAAGGACAGTTCAATACCTTTAAAAGAAAAATTAGCCTAACTTCTATGGGATAGGCCTTTTTAGATGTTGCTCCTACTACACTTTATTCCTTAGTAACCAGGTCCTAAAAGTCTTTAATGCAAGGAGTTCGGCATAGGCAGCACCTGAGGAAGAAAATTTAAACCAGAAAGATTGTAAAAACAAAATAAAAAGATAACAAACAATGTAATATGATTTCCCCTCACCCCCCAAGTGACCAAATATGAAAGAATGAAGACCAGAAATTTCAGGCTTTTAGCCCTGTGCTATGGGGGGATCACCAGGGGATACCAGTTGGGGATAGCACTCAGCTTCTAATGGAATATGAAGAATTAACTGGGAAGTTCCCAGCCCTTTATAAGGAAGCATTTGGTAGGAGTTTATCGTTCCATCCTCCAGCCCTCTAATTTAAAAAAAAAAAAAGATTATAACTTTTTTAAAATTTAAAAGATCTCATTAATCTAGAAAAGCAAAAGGAGTCAAGTAAAAAATTAATTAAAATAACTTTATCAAATAGCAAAATATAAAATAAACCCATAGAAACCAACATTTACTATTACCAACAAAATACAGTACAAGGATAGAAAAAAAATTCCATTCATAAAATATTTGGGAGTCTACTAAGACACACAGAAACTATCTGAGTGTAATTAATCACAAAACATTCTTCATATAAATACAGACCAAAATAATTAGAGAAAATATTAATTGCTTGTGGTTGGATAAGTAGAATCAATATAACAGAAATGCCAATACTACCTAAATTATTTAACTTATTCATTCCCATACCAATCAAACCACCAGAGGATTACTTTATAGAACTAGAAAAAGAGTAATAAAAAATTTTTTGGAGCAAGGATTCTTAACTTTTTTTACTTAACACTTTTCATAATTGACCCCTTTGGCATTCTGGTGATGCCTGTGGACCCTTTCTCAGAATAATGGGAAAAAATGCATAAGATTACAAAGAAAAGTAGTTATATAGTAATATGGTTATTAAAATATTTTAAAAACACGTTTATGAACCCCAGGTTAAGAACTCTCAATCTGGGCAAACAAAAGGTACAGAATCTCAAGAGAAATAATGAAAAAAAAAAGTGGGAAGGAAACCTAAAGCCATTAGATTTCAAACTATACTACAAAGCAGTAATGATCAAAACTATTTGGTACTAGTTAAAAAAATAAAAAGATCTATCAATGGAACATATTAGGTATATGACATTCATAAGCAAATGAATATAATAACATAATGTTAATTAAACCTCAAACACCCAGCTCCTGGGTTAAGGACAAAAACTGCTGAGAAAATTGGAAAGTAGCCTGGAAAAAACTAGGTATAAAGTTTACTTAGAGAAACCCAGAAAGTAAACTAAAAATATAATTGAAATAGTCACCAACTTCAGCAAAATAGCAGAATATAAAATAAACCCATATAAATCATTAGCATTTCTGTATATTACCAACAAAACACAGCAGGAAAAGAAAGAATGAGAAATTCTGTTTAAAAAAAAATTACAGAAAATATAAAATACTTGGGATTCTACCTGCCAAGACACAAACAGGAACTATATCAACACAATTACAAAACACTCTTTATATAAATAAAAACAGATCTAAATAACTGGAGAAATATTAATTGTTTATAGGTAAGACTATGCCAATATAAGTACAATAACAATTCTACTTAAAGTAATTTCCTCATTCAGTGCCATATCAATCAAACTTCAAAAGAATTATTCTATAGAACTAGAAAAAAATAACAAAATTCCTCTGGAAGAAAAAGGTAAAAAAATATCAAGAGAATTAATGAAAAATGTAGGTAGGACCAGCTCTCTGTACTATAAAACAGTAATGATCAAAACAGCTTGATACTGGTTAGAAAATATGTTGATCAGTGGAACATATTAGGTGTACAACGTACAGAAGTAAATGAACATAGCAGTCTAATTTTTGATAAACCCAAAGTTCTAGTCCAGCTATTAAAATAAGAACCACTAGTTAACAAAAACTATTAGAAAAACTGAAAATCAGTTTGGCAGAAATTGGGTATAGACCAACATTTCATACTGTATGCCAAAGATGTAAACAAATTAGAAGAGTAAGGAAGAAATTGCTTAACAGATTTATAGATATGAGAAGAATTTATTGTTGAACAAGAGGTAGAGAGAGTAACAAAAGGTAAAATAGACAATTACAAAAATTTTGATTAAAAATCTTTTGCAGAAACAAAACCAATATAAGCTAAAATTAGAAGAGAAGCAGGTAAAGGGGAAAAATATTTGCAGCAAATTTCTCTGACAAGTCTCATATCTAATATATGAAGACATTAATGATTCAAATATGTAAGAGCAAGAGCCATAAGGCATGTGCCACTATACTCAGAATCATTCTTGCATAAATGGACAAAGGATATGAATAGATATTGATCAAAGGAGGAAATCCAAGTTATCAATAACCATATGAAAAAATGCTCCAAATCACTAATAAAGAAATGAATATAAAAATAACTGAATTTAGAGCTCACACCTATAACACTGACAAAAAAGAAGAACTAGGATTGTTAGAGGGGCTGTGGGAAAATAGGAACACTAATGGAGTATTTTTGGAACTATGGATTTTCTGGAAAGCAATTTGGAGCTACGTCCAAATGCCACTAAACCATACATATTCTTTGACTCTATGGTGTCGATAGTAGGCCTGTACCCCAGAAAGGTCAGAGGAAGAGGAAAAGGACTCATACATATAAAAATATTTATAGTATGCCATCTCTTTGTAGTGGCAAAGAACTAGAACAGGGGTGGGGAATCTGCTGCCTTGAGGCCCCATGTGGCCTTCCAGGCCCTTGGGAGCAGCCTTTTGACTGAGTCCAAAGACTCCAAAGTCCATTATAAAACAAATTCTTTTATTAAGGGGATTTGTTCTGTGAAGTTTGGATTCAGTCAAAGGGCCATATTTGAGGACCTAGAGGGCCACATGTGGCCTTGAGGCCGCAGGTTCCCCACCCCTGAACTAGAAACTAAGGAGATACCAAAAAGCTAAACAATTTACTATGCGGAATATTATTATAATGGAATATATTACACCACATGAAGTTATGAAAAGAACAATTTCAGAGAAATCTGGGAAAATGTCTATGTCTGATACACAGTAAAGTGAATAGAACTAAGAGAACAATTTATATAATAACAACATTGAAAATGTAAAAATTTTGAAATAGTTAAGAAATCTGATCAGTACAATGACCAGGATTCTTGTTAATTCTGAAGCCTACTTCTTAAGGTGATGAACTTAAGATGCAGATTGGCGATGCATGGCCAATTATTTGATTACTCGTATTAGTTACAAAGTTTTTGTTCTCTTTTTTTTCTAATTCAGAAGGAAAGAAGGTGGGAAGGAGAGGAGGTTTAATCAAATCAAAAGAGGTTGTCAAAAAGAAAAGGGAAAGAATTCAAGGTCATTGAAGCATTTTTTTAAAACTCAAGAGATGCTAACAGAAAGAAGGCCAGAGTCACAGACGAACAACAATTTTGAAAGTTACATGTTGAATTTATGATATACTTAAAAAGAAAAGCAAGATGTACATAAAAAAGTTTGCAATTTCAATGCAACACCATTTCTGTTCTACAAGGTATATGGAAATGCTCATTTTATTTGCTATTTGTTCGGTTCAAAAGAAGGGGAAAAGAACACATATTGCATAACATATTTATATTGCAATATATTTAAATATATGTAATGTATGCAAAATAAATTTGAAGGTGATTTTGGGGGAGGAGGCAATAGAATGGAGGGCAAAGGGGATGGGGAAAGATAGGATATAAAAATCTTAAATTTAGAGCTGCAAATGAGGTTAGAGATCATCTTTTTTAGTCTCTTAACTTTCCAAAAGATAAGGTGACTTAACCGGAGTCGCAGCTAGTGAGTGACAAAGAAAAGATCTGGAAAGATCTCCTTTGGCTCCAAATCTAGTGCTGCTTAACAACATAGTGAGTTTGATTGTGCAAGTTTTATTGTCCTCATTTTACAAAGGAGGGAATTAAGGCTCAGGGAACTTAAAATGACCTATCCAGGTCACAGAGATAGTGTTAGATCTAGGACTTGCACTTAAATCTCATAATCAAGTCTGGTTTCCATGCTTGGACACATGTACCAGGCTTTTTCTGGGCATTGAATAAGATTATAAATACAGAAATTTTAAACCATGAAATACTGTATGAATGTAAATTATTATACTTCTTAATTGAAAGTAAAAATGAAAATTCCATACTCTGTGTAATGAACTGAAATAAGATCAGTTAAGAAGCATAAAAAGAATCTGAAAAGAAAGGAAGGTGTGGAGGGGAAGGTATGTAGCTAGAAGTGTGATGGAGAAATCTCTATTCCAGATTGATGAAAAATGAAGAGGTGTTTGGCCTTGGCCTCTACTTCAATGGAAGTTCTGAGAGAAGTGATGGTACTTGAAAAATAAATGATTATAAATACCAGAGACATAATTCTGTTACATTTTACTTTGTGAAATAAAATAGTATATCTGTTATGTAACTCACATCAATAAAAGATGTGGTCTAAATGGTATGTCTTACCAAATCTTTGCAATTCACAGTGAGTCCCTCAATGTGAAGAGATGACCAGGAAGTAGAGCAGTGCCTGGAACATCAGGGCTATAACGAAGATGATGATACTTCTGACATAGTCACTGATACTGGTTGGTCCTGGTCATCTCTTGCTAATGCATTAGCATGCAGCCTGTCCCAGGATTCATTTGGAAAATTACCCTGTACTACCACCCGCTTAGCTTTTTGGGACTAGCAGCCAGGATCTCCCCTTCCCTGGAATTCAGAAAGGAGGATGGAGGTGATCAAATAAGAAAGCATGAATGACCTAAGCTATTTTCAAAGACTGGTCTTCAAGTTATTTTAGCCCAGTTGTTGAAAAATATTGCATTTAAAACATTGATTTTAGATGATGCCTGAGGCCATCTAACTATACTTATAGGGTTCCTATTGGGAAAAAGTCACAAAATATAGCCATAAAAGCCATTAAAAACTTTAACTCTGTAAAAAGCAAAAGCCCTGACATGGTGACCTGTTAGGATCATTACTTGGATACTGAATTATATTTTAGACACTGAGTCATGACTTAAGATACTATGACCTATGAAAGCCATAACAAGAATATTGTGACCTATATGTGACCGGTTTATGATCAATACACAAACTTATGTTTGGGCATAGAAGTGACTTAATCTCCAAGCTCATTACTAAGTAAAAAACCCAAAATATCCACCAGTCAGTAGAGATGCACTCAATAGTTCCTCCTCCCTTTGTCTGTCTTCTGTAATTATCATGGGGATTTGGGGGATTCTTTTCAGGGATCCACTGAACTATCTGGCTGCCATCCCAGACTGAGGATTACCCCTGTTTTGTAAGTATTCATAATGATTGATTACCTATAATCAATCTGGAAATACTTGGCCTTTCCTTTAGTATAAAAAGAACACCCCATGGTTATGTGAGACTGCAGGGTTGCCCAGTCAGGGGAATTCTGGATCTTACAACTGGCATAGGCAGGATACCAATAGAATGCCAAGGGAGGAGGAAATAGGTGTAGGGGGAATGCCTAGATAGCCTCCATGGGGGATGGCCCTGTGTTGGACATATTTGAACCATTGTGTAAGTAGGGAATCTCCTGAACATGCCAAAAGGCCTAGAGTTCCTTCTGATGGAACTATGTTCCATCAGGTTGGGAAAAAGGAAGAAAGTAGAGGCAAATATACGTTAGCCCCTCCTCACAGCATTGAGAGAAGCCACTCAGAGGCTGAAAATAGGAATTCCTGTTAGAAGAAACATGTAGACACACTGGTTTGTTGGTTAACCAAGTTGAAGGGAATTAGGCATGTAGACAGGAAAGTAATAAGGCATGTAATTGTGAGACATTCTCTTTCTCTTCCTCCATCCCTGGCTGATGGGTGAACAGGAGAGAGAGAGAAATAGAATATATTCAGTGAAGATTATTTGAGTAGGATCAGAATTTGAAGGAAACAAAACATACGCTGGCAAATTTTTCTTTGTCTTGGTAATTAAACCCCTAAAAGTTCAAAAAATATTCTTTTTCTCCCTCTACCTTCTTGAACTATGGCTAGGTTCTAGGCAAGAAAAAAAGACAAAGCAGGGAAGCGGGGGGGGGGGGGGGGAACCTTTACCCTTCACGTCTAAGAGAAGAAGGTCACTTCACTGATTATAGAGAGAAGGTCTTGGGGGCTGTGTCAGTGAAAGTTTTAAGGCTTGTGCTTTGGAATAGAACTGGCACTTAAGGCTTTCCTGATTCGCAAAAAGAGAAGAAGGTCACTTCACTGATTAGAGACATAAGATGGGTTTGGGGGCTATGTCAATGAAAGTTCAGAGAGGGAAGAGGTGTACATTTTGGAATAGAACTGTCACTTAGCCCTTTCTTGGCTCACAAAAAGAGGAAAGGTTTGTGTGCATCCAGAAAGAACCAAAAGGAAATTGAGTTTTATTGGAATATCTCCCTAGAATCTAGGAAGTCTTACAAACTAAAATTAAGTACTGGTCAACTTTAAATTGGTATGTGTGTTAAAAATGGAAATTTGAATGTAAATTATATGAGACTCCTATTCATATGAAGAAATCATAGAGAGTTATAGGTTCCTTCTGAGATTGTAGAACTGAGATTTGAACTAAATTAAAACATGAACTTAAGTGTGATAATTGGGATAAGTTAAATGACAATATCAGATTTTCAATCTTTGGCAGCAGATTGCCTGGAAACAGTGGACCCCATAATATGAAATGATTGGAATAAGTAGTATTTGTATTAAATATAGTACTACAATCATTATTAAAATCATAACCCCACATTCTGTGTAATACCATTTGGAACATAGATCTAGGTAATTGAATTCATTCTGGCGAAATGTGTCACTCCTAATTTGATGCTTAATATAAGTCAGAATTCATTATTCTATTTGGCACTAAGACAAATTGGGAAAATACATAGATCTGAAATGTCTTAACTGGGTGACCTTAAGCAAGTTACCTTAGTTTATTTCACATGAGTGTAAAGTACCTAACACAATGCCTGGCATGGGGCAAACACTATTAATGTACATTATTATTATTCCTTAATTAGAAGTGACCAGTATATAATGCCAATGGTGATGAGATACCCAATTTTCTACCTAAGGTAATTTGGAAATGCATTCAATAGAATTGGAGTCACCTGATTGACAATGGGTTTGTTTCTTTTCAAACACATAATATTGTTTCTAATTGATAAACTTTTGTATTTGTTATGTAAAGCAAGTTTTTATAACTTAGATGTTATTAAGGTATGAAATTAAAGAAACTAAAAGTTGGTGGAAAAATTGCTTTAAATTAGTTGTTAGCCCTGTTAACCCTGTCTTATAATGTAACTACTATTTAGAAAACTGGGTATTAATTACCTTTGCATGTAATTAATGGGAAGTTGCAGCTTAAACAATTTGGCGATCCCTTATGAAAATTGTAGTATTGTTAACAAAGTTATTTGGGGTTATTGTTTTAATGTTAAAACCTAAAATTGGTAATTGATTACTGTGTATAGAAAGGAGGGGATGAGATGAAAACCTTATCCAGATTGGTTCTGTCCATTCAGAGCAATCCTCCTTGGGGTATGAGGGTGTGCAGCAGGGCTCATCTATTCCACCTTTGGGGAAGAGGTTGGTATTAAAGAGCCCAGTCCACAGCTGCTCTACAAGTAGATAGGGTGGATACCCCGAATTCCTCTCCCTTAGAAAGACAGCCAAGGTTGCCTCTGATATAGGGCTATAGAGGGTGACTGGAGTCCCCTCATGCCAGTTACCATATACTGGGACCATAAAAATAAACTTTGTCTACCCTGGTAGATACTGGTGCAGAATTTATGATGCTATATGGGAACTCCAAAAGACATCCTGGCAAGTGGGTAGCCATAGAAGGGTACAGGGGAAATTCAGCCAGAGCAAAACAAACTAAAGACTGAAAACAGGAGACATGCCACCAAGAGAATATGTGGTTTACATCAGTTTGAAGGAAGAATATCATGGGGTGGGAAGGCAGGGCCATCAGGATCAGCCCCCTTCTCTTGGGATCCCTGTTAATTCTCTTATTTTGTAAACTTGCTAGGTAGCTGGAAACCATCTGTGTGGGCAAGGCATCTGCCCTGGGAAAAGAGTTTGTTTGGGTTGTAGAGTTAGTAAACAGTGAACTTGGCTTGCTCAGAATTTATAAGTTTATATATAATATAGAAATAATTTCTAACAATTGGTCTTTATACCTGAATAAATTTAAACTTGAGAAGAAAAACAAGTGAAAAGATATTAAGTGAAATCTCTTGTGTATTTGAATCCTGGTACATTTTTAATATGCAACTCCATGAGAGTAAAAGTAACTGTATGTAGCCCTAAGATGTTATTAGTGAAACTTCCATTTGAGGTAAAAGCTCTTGGGACTGTAACTGATTTTATTGTGAGATTTGAATTTAAGTCAGTAATCCACCATTTAAGAGAAATGCCACAAGCTGCTCAGAGGGAATGTGATGCTGACCTGTTACACCTGGAGGTCTGCATCTGGGGGACAGCGAAGAGAACAACCATGGCATCAGCCTATGGTGGGATCCTCCTGGATCAATTTTCCCGTTGTGTTCCTTTGAGCAGGAATGTTTCTCACCTGGCTATTCCTCAGTCTGGCTATGAGGTGTAATTGTAACTGCATTGTTGGTTGACTCTTACCTGAAATCAAACAAATATGTGAGCACAATCCAAGTATGTGAGATCTTTCTGTTTTAGTCTGAAGGTATAGTAATTCCATATCCCAGACAGCTAGGAAAATTAGTATTCTGGATATGCTAATGCAAATACAGTCTTATATAAGATTGAATCCCTGAAATAGCTCCTTCTTTCAGAATGACATTGGAATAATTAGACAAAGATAAAATAGGGTTGTTAAATGTTTCAATATTATATGAGAATAATTGGGTCTTGATACAACTGACTGAAGAACCTAGCTGTTCTTCTGTTTGTTACTAAAACTAAATCAGAAAAATCTTTGATTTGGTCTGGGGAAGAGAATTTCAATGCAATCAATTTTCTTAGATGGAGATAACTTATGAATTGTTTTCTGTTACATTATTGGAAAAATCATTCAAGTTTATTTCTAATGTAAAAATAATGCCTATTTGACCTATGTGTCCTGTGGTACAAATATGTTTTACTATAAACAATTTATTGATATGCAATATTTTAGAATTAATTATTTAAGTATTCTCCCAAGTTTTTTATTATAACTTGAGTAAAGTCAACCTCTTATAAGTAAATTAATTTGTGTAACCTTTGAATCCCAGGTGAAAGGCTTCTATCTGCAAGAGTGTTGTTATTTATGTTTTCATATGCACGATTAGATCTCCAGTAGTATCTGATCCTCCTAACAGACTTGTAATCAGAGTAGAAAAATTTGAGAAAATAACAAGATGAGACGATTCTGTATGTCAGATGTAAATGATTCTAATGGGGCATGTAAAAGAAAAAGTTTTACAAAGCTATTTTGATGTTCCTACTTACAATTCTCTTGTTAAAATCAGAAATCTAAGGTGTGAGCTGGTCTTTACAATATGAACTAGCTACTAAAGTAGTAAAATTTGAGAGGCTGTACTAAACTTGTATTGAGATCTGTTTTTTTCAAGTAATTTGAGCCAGAAGAACAATTCTACTGAAGAGTAGCCCCTAAGGACAACACATTTTCCAGATTGCCCCAAGAAAAGATGTTCCAGAAACCAAACAATTAAATGGGATTCCAAGATGAAATTTGCTAACTAAATGGATACTTGGGGTGAGTTGATCATCATGTCTCCCTGTCACAAAAAGGGGGGAATTGAGAAAATAAAATTGTTCTGATCCCCCTTTGTAATTGATTCTTTTCTCTGTCACCCCCAATATGTTGCAAAACTGCCCAACCCATGTCTCTGATCCTAATTCAGAAACTCAGCTGGCCTGTACTAAGTTAAGTTCAGAAATTTGGCTCACCCATTAATCCCCAGATGCCATTGGTTCTTCCTTCACCTCTTCAGGGGTAGGATGGAAGAAAATTGTAATAATTGTAGTAATTTTCTTATTGGTTATGTTATTTTCCTATCTGTATTTATATTGCTTATGTGGTTTATACTTACAAATGAGATCATCCTGGTTGTATCCAAAAAGGCCCTAAACACCCTAGTATAGAGCCACCCCAGGGACCTTGCAGAAGATATTCAGAAAGAATGTATGGGGGGAGGTGGATACAAGATGGAGGAGTAGAAATAGGACTTCTGCACGGCTCCAGCTTCCACCTCCTCCAATTCATGTGAAAGGTGACTCTGAACAAACGTTGGAGCTACAGAATCCACAAAGTGACATAGAGAAGCTAACCTCCCACTGAGGACAGCCCAGCAGGCTGTCAGGAAGCAGCCAGAACAGTGCTCTGGGAGCCCAGCCCAGCCCTACTTGAGCCAGAGGTTTTAGCCTTAGGGCAGCCTGACCAACTGGATGGACTTCAGATCACCAGCAGCTATGGTGGTTTTCAGAATTATCAACCCATAGATGCTAAGAACAAAGTGAGAGGTCAGTACAGTGTGAACTTTGGGATCTGGTAGTTTGGCAGTACAGTCCAGCCTTTATCCCCTGGAGGGACAAGCTGCTGAGGTGCCACGGCAGTGCAGACACTGCCACGTAGCAGCTTCAACTCCTGGCCTGCAGATTGTAGGTGGACCAAGTGACCAGTCTGAGGGGTAATTGCTCTGGCTTTACCCTGCTTGGATCTGGATTGTGGTCTAGGGTGGAAGTCCCAGGGTGGGTGACCAGCTTGCCAGAGCGTGTGGAGGCTTCAGAGAGGGCACCCAACTAATACCTCCAGCAGCTGAGAAAACCCCAGCAATTTGGGACAAAACTCCCCTGTCTGGTAGCAGAGTCCTACTGTGGTAAAAAGCTCAAAAGTCAAGTAATTGAGTGGCAGCATGAGCAGGCAAAGGAAGAAAAGCAAACAGAGCAATCCAAATTTACACTCCTATTTTGGGGACAAAAAGGATCAAAGCATGGAACAGGAGGAAAACAGCAAGTCAGAACTCCTGCACCAAAAGCTTCTAAGAAAAATATGAGCTAGTTGCAGGCCATAGAGGACCATAAGAAGGATTTTGAAAACCAAATAAGAGAAGTGGAGGAAAAATTGGGAAGAGAAATGAGAAAGATGCAAGAAAAGTATGAAATGACAGTCAACAGCCTGACTGAGGAAAATAACACCTTAAAAAATAGACTAACTCAAATGGCAAAAGAGGCTCAAAAAGGCAATGAGGAGAAGAATGCCTTAAAAAGCCAAATTTGCCAGATGGAAAAAGAATCTCAAAAGCTCACTGAATAGAATCATTCTTTCAGAATTATATTGGAGAAAATGGAAGCTAATGATTTTATGAGAAACCAAGATACTATTAAACAGATCCAAAAAAATAAAAAAATAGAAGGCAATGTGAAATATCTCATTGGGAAAACCACTGACCTGGAAAATAGATGCAGGAGAGATAATTTTAAAATTATTGGACTACCTGAAAGCCATGGTCAAAGAAAGAACCTAGAAATCACCCTCCAAGAAATTCTCAATAAAAACTGCCCTGATGTTTTAGAACCAGAGGGCAAAATAGAGGTTGAAAGAATCCACCAATCACCTCCTGAAAAAGATCCCAAGAAGAAAACTCCTGGGAATATTATAGTCAGGTTCTGAAATTCCCAGATCAAGAAGAAAATACTTCAAGCAGCCAGGAAGAAACAATTTCAATATTGTGGAAACACAATCAGGATAACACAGGACCTGGCAGCTTCTACACTGAGGGATTGAAGGGCATGGAATATGATATTCCAGAGGGCAAAAAGAGCTGGGATTAAAACCAAGAATCACCTACCCAGCAAAAGTGAGTATCATGTTTTAGGGGAAAATATGGTCATTCAGTGGAATAGAGGACTTTCAAGCATTCTTGATGAAAAAAACAGAGTTGAATAGAAAACTTGACATTCAGATACAAGAAGCAAGAGAAGCATGAGAAGATGCTTCTCTGTATAGCTCATCTACTTCTTTATCTGCGAACTTGTCTTCCCTTGTTGTCAGCAATTCTTCCAAGTAATCTTTCTGAATAGTGCCTGTAGCTTCTTCATCATAGTAAGCAAAATCATTTCTGATGACATTTTCTGGATCCGTTCCACTTAACTTTTCCACAAATATTGTGAGGAACATAGTAAAATTTATAAGATCTGGAGCTTCATTCATCATTGCACCTAGATACTCATCAGTTGGATTCTTTGCTAAGGAAGCAAGCATACCATGTAAATCTTCTTTGTCAATGAAACCATTATATTGAAGATCTCTTTAAATTCCTGAATCTGTGATTGATCAAACATAGCAAACACATATGAAGTGGTGAGCTGAGGGCACTTCTTGGTGGTCTTTGTCTTTGCCCTTTTGATCAACATGTTGACTATTAAGTCCTTCGGTGACTGAGAACCCAAGAACAATGGTGGTGACAAATGATGATGCACCCCCAAACACAGCTACTTTCTTTTCTGTTTTTTTTTACATAATATTTATTTTGTCCAATTATGTATAAAAACAACTTTAAACTTTTTTTTAAAAATTGTTTCTATAATTATTTTTTTTTGCTTTTTGGAGGGGGAAAGGCTGGGCAATTGGGATTGAGTGACTTGCCTGAGATCACATGGCTATTGGGTGTTAAGTGTCTGAGACCAGATTTGGGCTCAGGTCCTCCTGACTCCAGGGACAGTGCTCTATTCACTGTGCCACCTAGCCACCCTTTTTCTATAATTTTTAAATAAAATTTTGAGTTCTAAATTTTCTTCCTCCCTAAGACTGTAAGCAATTTGATATAGGTTATTTATGTGCAATCATGTAAATATGTATTTCCATATAAATCATGTCATGAAAGAAGAAACAGAACAAAAGGAGGAAAATGTGGGAAAAAAATTAAAAAGTGAAAATAGTATACTTTTAAAAAAATGTATGGGCAGCTTTTCAGGGGTGGATTTCATGGTTCCTATTGGAGAAAACTCATAAAATACAGTAATAAGTGAAGAGCCAGAAAAAACTTAAATTCAGTGAAAGGTGGAAACCCAGACATGGTAACTTGTTAGAATCATAACTTAGATACTTAATTATATTTTAGAAACTGAGTCATAGCTTAAAATACTATCATTTATGAAAGCCATAACAAGAATATTTGTGACTTACATGTTTAGGAATAACATTGGCTTAACCCCCAACTAATTACTAACAAAAAATGAAAATTATGCACTAATCAGTAGGGATGCACTCAATAGCAAGTTGTGCTCCTTGTGCATCTGGTTGCCATGCCAGACTGAAAACTGACCCTATTTTATTAGTATTCATATAATTGATTACACTACTACCTATACTCAATCTGGAGATACTTGACCCTTCCTTTGGGTATAAAAAGAATACCCCATGTTTATGGGGAGTTACTGGGTTCCCCAGTCAGGGGAATTCTGAACCTTACAATACTTGACTCACTCTGTGAGAATATAAGCATACAACTTTGTGGAAATATAAATAAAGCTCTCTGTACCTACCAGTGTATGAAAAGCTAAAAAAAAAAAAGAGAAGACAGTTCAGTCTACATGTCTAAAGTATTTTAACCAACAATAATGATGTATTCATCTGATCATAAGTGTAGGCTTATCTTTAGGTACTATAATCAGTAACTTAAAAGTTTTTTTAATGTTGCTTTCTATTTATAATAAACTTGAGAGAGAAATATTTTTTCTTATTTTTTGCTCTTACATTATGCTAATAGATGAAAGAACTTATTTAAATTTTTTTTGTTACCTCTTTCTAATGGGCTGGAACTAGTTATCATAATTTGCATGTAATTATAACTTGTAATAGTGTGATTTTGAATAATATGACTCCATAAAATTATTCTCACTTATATATACACCTGTATATACAGAGGAGAAAGGTGCTGGAGGTAATACAATTATGAGGGTATTGATATATAAGTTAACTAAAAGAGGAACTTATCAAAGGCATGGAAAAAATCTCAGACCTTATTGAAACCAAAAAAGGTGACTGAGAGAACATCACCTACATGCCTACTCTCCTGTCTGTTCAAAATCTCTGTGAGGCATATCTGTACCCAAATTGAGGGCATCTTCAGTGAGGTTACAAGGACAGGAAAAACAGGCTTTTGCAAACAGTATTCAACAATGAACCATTTCTTTGCTTTTTCACAATTGATTGAAAGATATAGAGATTATAAAATCCCATTGTGTTTATTGTTTATTGATTATGAAAAAGGATTAAACAACAGAACAAGATGCTACCTTAGAGGCTCTTTTATGAGTTATCTCATATCTCTCTCTCAAGATCATTCAGGATTCCTTAGAAAATGAACCTGTTCAGCAATCTTCTGATAATAAACATCAGGGGAGGTATATAACTCTTAATTAATCTATATACATGAAATATTGTATATCAGTCCCCCTTCCATTCATTCTCATGGAAGAGACTGGATGTGGGAAGAAAGGCTATTTTGAGGAAAATGTATGGTTGCTGAAATTATTTTGCACCAATAAAGGGGATCTAACTGAGTCCAGGTCAAGGAAGTACTCCCTGTAGGTGGAGAAGTCTATAGAAGTCTTTCAGATACTTCTATTTGCAGATGACAATGTTTTGATTCCATCAAACTTCATGACATTGCAGAGCCTCCTGACTGTTAATCCACACAGGGAAGACCAAATGGATGAAGAATGCTTATTGTTCAGATTTCAACACGTTCATGCCCCTTTCAAGAGAGGGTTTATTTAGGCCTCTTCATTATCCATCTTCTCTTTCTCTTTAGATCCTCATTCTCTTGATTCATGGCACCTATAATTATCTGGTCTCTCTTTATTCCTCATACAGTCAAAGTGTCTAAGGTACAAATCCAAGGCTACCCACTCTAAGTGGTCTCTTCTACTGCCCTGTAGAGCTTGCCCCATGCTTTCTTTTTCATGAGTGCTTCATTCCCAGAACAATGATAATTATTGCAAGTATCAGAGATGTCCCATGGAAAGGCTCCTCCCTACCATATCCCTGTTTATATAGCCCTCCTATGCTTTCCCTTGGTTACATTTGATACACAATTGTCTCACATTCTCCTCCCTTGGTCCATACTCTCCTACCCTCTAGGGGCCAGTTGCCCATAAGAGTTCCATCTGACTCCTTCTCAATGTAGGATGAGTAAATTTTTCAAGTACTGAATCTCTCAGGTCACACCCAGTACAGGGTCCTATCTCCCTTCACAAACCATCTCTTTATCCCCAGATGAGTATTCATCAGTGAAACCCCCTCCTGCCACCAAAGAAGGCATCTTTCCTTTTTAGTTCTTCCCTCCTCCTCCTCACCTACTCCACTGCAGGCTTTCCTCTTTTGTGGACAGCAAAAATTCTGCTCAATTTGACCCCAATACATCACTCCCTGCTCCCCTCCCCAACTTTTATGTACCCTCCCATATTGTAGTGTAGTCACACACACACACACACACACACACACACACCCCACAGCCATTGTGGCAGGGTATCGACCAAGTTCTGTTCATAATTTCCCATTCCTGTCTCTTCACTGTTACTTGCATCAGACTTTTGCCTTCACCCCATCTCCCTATGTACATTTAGAAAGAGGTTCTTAACTGGTCACTCAGCTATCACTTAATGCTGCTGATGTTGCTGTCCTTGACTATTAGATTTATTCACTCCTGCATTTTTGTTTGGGGGATTTGAGAAGCAAGTAATTTTTTCTCTTCTGGTTTTCTTTCTAAAAATGTTTCAAACTTTTCTTTAGAATTGAATGTCTAGGGGGCGGCTAGGTAGCAGTGAGTAGAGCGTTGGCTCTGGAGTCAGAAGGACCTGAGTTCAGATCCGGCCTCAGACACTTAACGCACACACAAATAAATATCTAGCCGTGTAGCCTTGGGCAAGTTACTTAACCCTAATTGCCCTCCAAAAAAAAAAAGGCAAAAAAAAAAAGAATTGAATGTCTATCTTTTTTCATGTATGGTTAAGCTAGGATTTGCAGGGTATGTCACCTTGGGCTGCATCCTGAGCTCCACTATGATTTGAACACATTATTCTATTCCCTTGTATGATTTTTGGTGGGTACAGAACAGTCTTGTGTTATTGAAATTTCCTTTCCTTTGCATTTGAAGGTCTTTATCCTAATTATTTGCAGAACATGTTTCTGAAATGAATTATTAAAATTAAGCACTATGTGTCTTAGAGTTTGGAATCTTGGGTTTTTTCAGTGGCAATGTATGAATTCTTTTCATTAGCATATCATTTCTATCTTCAGAAGTTCTACACAGTTCTATTATTTCCTGCATTGTGGTGTTAAGTTTTGTTTTGTTTTGTTTTGTTTTTATCCTGTCATGTTCTTCTAGAAGACAATGATCCTCAGGTTATCTACGTGTCTTGTCTTCAAGATTAATATGTTTTGCTTGCATAGTAAGCATATTTTCATTTAAAGTTGTTTTTACTTCTCTTCTAGATTTTCCTTTATTTCAATAGAAACTGCTTTCTCTAAAGTTATTAATCTAACTTTCAGTGAATTGTGAAACAAAGCCCTCTGTTGAAATGGAAAGAGGAGGTGATAGTGTAGGGGTCTTGGAACAGCTTCTGTTGGGAGTGGAATAGAGATGAAAGGCAAGAATAAAGGGATGCAGCAGTGAGGGCACAGCTGAAATTTTTTAACACAGATTTGTAATGGACCCAATTTCTTATAGTGGTAATGAGGAGCAACCAAGAAGGAACAGAAAAAGCAGAGGGTATAAGTAATCCAGATTTGGGGTTTGGAAAGGGAAAAACAGAGGTATGATGATTTGGCAAGGGATTCAAGGTTCAAAGACAATTGGTTAACTAAACTGTTTCATTAAAGGGTTGAACATTAAGTGTGAACAAGCATTGAAGCCAGAGATAGCAAGAATGGTTGGGGTGATCCCAAAGAGATCATACAAGTGGGAGGAGGACCAGTATGTACAAAGATATTTATAGCAGCTCTTTTTGTGGTGACAAAGAATTGGAAATCAAGGGGATGCTCATTAACTGGGGAATGGCTGAACAAGTTGTGGTATATGAATGTAATGGAACACTATTGTACTATAAGAAATGAGGAGCAAATGGACTTCATAATAACCTGGAGAGACTGATATAAACTGATGCTGAGTGAGGGGAGCAGAACAAGGAGAACATTGTACGCAATTACAGACATACCATATCTGTGATGACTGACTGATAGACTGGGTTTCCCTCAATAATGCAAGGCTATAAGACAACTCCAAGAGACTGTAATGGTAATGAAATTTGAAGATCCCTTTGTATTGCTAAGCTGACAGGTATTTAGCACCTAGTTTCAGATTAAGCCTCTGTTAAAGAAACAGAAGGTACGAACCCCTGTTGCTGACATAACAGGAAGGGGCTGAACAGGGAGGAGCAATACTATATGTAAGGAAAAACCCCAGCTGGGAAAGTCAGAATTTCTTGGGAACTTATGGTAGCAGAGCTTCTTCTGAGGGCCAGCTGAGCTGCTGAGGACTTGCAAAGGCCAGTCAAGTTGCTGAAGACTTCCAAGGGCCAGCTAGACCTGCCAGAAGAGGCATGACTGTGATGTTGGTACTTTGTTTGTGGCTTTGTTAAGCCTTGACTTCCCAGGAATAGAGACTGTTAAGGATTTAAGGTGGACTGGACACTGTAAGCTTCAGTGTGGAACAAGAACTGCATGGAGAGCTAGACAAGGAGCTGGGAGCTATCTGCCTTTGAACCCAGGTGACAGTTTGGTGAGCTCAAGTAGGAGCTGGAACCATGGAAGGAGAACCAGGGAAGCTGAGAGTCAGCCTCCAATCAAGCTGAAAGAAGACTTTACTTGGATACTGTGTACTGACTGAGAAGGTTATGATTTACTGGGACCTAGGGGTGGAAAACATTGACTTGTACTTTGTGATTGAATTAAGGATTTTGTGATTGTCTAAATGAATGTACTTTGTTTATGATTGGAAACTAATCTCTAATTGAGAGGACCCCAGGGGTGGAGTACTTTGACTTTTATATTTTGTGTCCCTGAGCCTCCTTAAGGATGATTGGATGATTGAGTTACTAAGTGATTGATTGACTAAATGATTGTACTTTGTTCAAAACTATGTGACCACTGTGGTGAAAACTATGTGGCCATTTTAGTGGTAAGTTGTTGAGTTGTGACATGATGAATGCTGTATTTTGATTTTCTGTGAATGTTTTGTTCTGATTTGTTACTGAGCCAAGTGTTCACCATACTATGTAATCAGAACCTTGAAAGCTGTTCACAGCAGCTGTCCTCTGGAAAGCTGCTCGTATTTGGCTTTACAAAGACTCATGATGGAAAAGGCTATCCACATCCAGAGAAAGAACTACAGAGTCTGAATACAGATTGAAACAAACTACTTGTTCTCTTTTTCATTTTATTTTGTTTCTTCTTCCTCATTATTCATTCCACTGGTTATAGTTCTTTATAGAACTTGACTAATGTTTAATGTGAAGGTATATGTAGAACTTTTTCAGATTGCATGCCGCCATGGGGGGAAGGAGAGGGGGAGAAAATTTGGAACTCAAAAATTTGTGGAACTGAATGTTGTAAACTAATAGTAAATAAATATTTTTCATCCATAAAGAGATCATTAAAAAAAATAATGGTTGGGGTGAATGGAGGTTGAGGGGAGAGCAAATAAGTTTAGGCGTGGGTCATAAGGATAGCTGCAAGCATAGTAAATTATATTTAAATAGAGGGATTTCAGAGTTATGGATTGTGGCTGTAGAACATAGGGTGATAAAAGGTCATGGGGTATGACTTCTGTGTTTGACATATGTAGAGAGATCAACTTCAAGGTTCATAGGGAAGGAAGCAAGGGTATCTAAGGAATTATCTACATGTATATTGAAGTCAGCAAGTATAAGATTCAGATTTAGGATGGAGAAAAACAGTAGATAGTAGCCATCAGGATCTGTATATGTATATGTCAAAAAGTGAAGGGGGGGGAAGGACTGGAAGTTAAGACATAAATGCCTACAACCCCTTCTGGCTGACATAGATTAGTTAGGAATTAAGTGGGAAAACTGGCCACGAAAATGTTAGCAAAATAACAGAAGAGAGTTCAAAATAGGGTTTTCCGCTATTACCCAGCACACACTCCCCTCAGGAGATCTAGACTCCCAAATCTCTGGGTCTTGTCACTGTGGAAGGACACTATAACCGAAGGTCTAGTTGGGAAAATGGCGTGCTGAGTGCCCACCTTGCCTACAGTTGTAAGGGACACAAAGTAACTGGTGGCACAAAGCAGGCATTGGCTGAAGGAAGTTTCAAGGTTTAGAACCACCTCGACTCGATCTTTATTGGGGCTATGGAAGAAGAGAGGGAGAGCTAGGGACCATGGCCAAGGACATCAGAAAGCTCCGGACAGAGGTCCATCCACTTAGAGCTAGTATGGAACTTAGAGGTCACAGAGGCCAAGACCAGGAAGCTGAGACCCAAAGAAGTTAAGCTACACCTGGGCGGGCGCACGGCTTTCTGTGATCTGTCTGACGGTTTCCTTCGCCTTCGAACTTCAGGGGGCGCTCTAGTGCCTGCGGGAGGGGGCGTGCCAGAGGGACAGTCTGCCCAGTAACCCATGACGCGTAGCCCGGCCCGGCGAGCTCGGGGAGACAGCTCCGCGGAGAATGCCGGGGACCACGGAGGAGAGGCTCGGTAGTAAGTCCCTCTTTCGAGGCGCTGGGTTCTTTGGCACCTCAGTCCCTCTCATTGTATCCCCCACTCCAGACTTGCTGGTTCTCCCAGCCGCCTTTACTCGCCCTCTCTCCCCTCGCTCTCCCCGCTCTGGCGGTTGGGGGCGTGGAGCCGGCTGGGCGGGAGCGGCTGGAGCATTAGCGGAGTCCGCGCGATCTCGGGTGAGGGGGCACAGACTGCGCCGATGAGGCACGGCTGCTGGCAGTGGAGGAGGCGGTGATGGGGCTGGAAGGGCGGCAGGGCTCCTTGCGCGAGCTCTCCCACTGGAAAGTCGGCCTGGCAATGGAGTGCCGCTTGGGGGAGCGAGACTAGCGCTTGTCTGTGTGTGTGGGGGCGGAGATATTACCCTTCCAGTTCCTGCCTACTGCTACTTCATCATTTGTCACCCGAGTTTCCCTCCTAACATCATTTTCTCGCCTTTTCCCCTTCTTCCTCCCCGCTCCTGTCTTTCTTCCCTTCTCCTCTTCTCCAAGCCTCTTTCCAGCTCCTAAGTGTGACCCTTCTTCAGCTGGGCCTTGCGGAAGTGGGAAGGGCCGCCGCTGCTCCTGGTCGCTGGTTTCTGGCTTCAGAGCCGAGGGAGGGCCTAGCAACTTGCCACCGCCCGCTCCTTTTTCACTCTTGTCCTTTGTAAATCCCCCTTAACTCAGATTCCGAGGAGGGAGCTATGGTTTTTGTTTTGTTTTGCTGTTTTTTGGTTTTTGGTGGGGGAAGGCCATTGGGGTTGACTTGCCCAAGGTCACACCGCTAGTTAAGTGTCTGAGGTCGGACTGGAGCTCCGGGCCTCCTGACTCCAGCGCCGGTGGGCTATTCACAGCGCCACCTAGCCACCCCAAGGGAGCTGTGTTTCATTCCTGAGAGACTGACTAGGGATTGGGGAATGTTCGAAGCAGAAAGAACGGGAATTTTGCCTATCTGGGACTCTACATTTGTAGAAAATGCTTTAGGGGCACTCCATGGCATCTTGGCCCCAAAAAGTTAACCAGAGAGTTTTCATTAAGCGCCACTGTGTGCAAAGCACACGATCCCAACAGTATCTTTGCAGACCCTGATGCCCTATGCACAACATTACTTTTTTTTTTGGCGGGGGTAAGGTAAGGCGATGGGGTTAAGTGATTTGCCCAAGGTCACACGGCTAGTTTTTGTATTAAGTGTCTGAGGTCGGATTTGAACTCAGTCCTCCTGACTCCAGGGAGGGTGGGCTATTCCTGTGCCAACTAGCCTCCCCCCTAACCACATTACTTCCTTATGGAATTGAATTTGGTGAGGTAAAAGCCTGGAGGGAGGGGAGTGTAGTGAAGCCTTGTTTTCTTTTTTGTCACTAACTTGCTATGTGATTTGGAGCTAAATAGTCTTTCTGAGTCAGGTCTGTGAAATGGGGTGTTTATCCTACCTACTTGAAAGAGCTGTTAGAAAGATTAGAGGTGTAATTGGATGTGAATGTGTTGTAAAAAGCCATGCAAAGGTAAAGAATTGTTAGTGACTTCTGGAGAATTCCATTAGATTCCTTTCTCCTCTTCCCCCCACCCTTAAGACAATAGCAAATAGTCAACAGATACCTCAAATTCTGTTCTTCCAGGTCAAATACCAACTTTGAGTGGTAATAAGACACTCCAGTTATTTATTAAGTCTCTTGTGAAGAGGTTACCATAAAAATGAAGAGCTGTCTGGTTTAGGAGTGCTCAAGATCCCAAAATACCAACATGCCAGGTTCTGCTGAATGAATTTGACTCAAGTCTTCTCTCAGCCAAAGAAAAGCAAAGTTTATTAAAAGTTTGCCATATTGGGTAGACTCCTAAGGAGCCTCAGTATCTGTAAGGCTTGTATTGGACACAGAGCAAGTCTGTGCTAGAAAATTCTATGGAGTTCTCTCACACCTCAAGGAGGCAAGATGGGGTCTTATATACAGAAAGGTTGTGGGAGGATTTTAGGGATGGTCTAGAGGAGGAGTTTGAGGAGGGTCTTAGATTAAGGTGGGAAGTAGCTAGAGGCTACCTGGAGGTGAAACAGTGGAGGGTTTGGAAGGATCAAGGGTGGGAAGTAGCTGGACAAAGAAAGGAAGGCTAGGCTAGTAACTGAGATTTGGGCCTAGCTATAAAGAAAGGCTTATGGCCTCAGGCAAATGGCTCATCAAATGGGAAGATTCAATCAGAGTTCAAGGGGGTTCCCAGAGCCTGTACCTCTTCATCTAGTGTGCATAACATAGTGGTGGTTACTAAATAATCGGTTCTTGCTCTCATGCCAGAGGGAAGTAGAACATCTGAATTCAAGAAAAAACAGGTGGCAAGACTGGCCATCAAAAATCACTTAAGAAAAGAACTTGCTGATAAACATCAAAGGATTATGCAAATGAGGCTTCTTCAGGGTTCCCCAAAATTTGAGACAAGTATAATGGACAGAGGGGCCAATTGGTGTAGTGCAAAGAGTATTTGGATCAGGTGTGGATTTGCTACCAGCATGATCCTGAGTAAATCAGTCTTCTGGGCCACAGAATCTCAGAGGCAAAAAATGAGGGCTTTGGACTAGTTTTGTGATGCTCAGGCAAGTTACTAAAGTTCAAATGCATGCTGTGTGACCCTAAGCAAGTGGATTAACCTTTCTTTCATCTGCAAAATGAAGACAATTATAGCATCTACCACAGAGGGTTGTTTTGCGAAGATAATGCTATATAAATATTAGTTGTTATTATTAAAAGCACTTGGAGGGAGTTAAGGTAAAACTCCCAGGAAGAAAAGTAGGATGTTATTTTTATTATCAGATCCCTAAAAGGTATTCGAAGGGGGCAAGTTGGGGGTTGGGAGACATGGGAAGATTTCCAACTATTTCCAACCCACTAACTTTTTTTTTTTTGTTTTTTTGGGAAGGGCAATTGGGGTTAAGTGACTTGCCCAAGGTCACATGGCTAGTAAGTGCTATATGTCTGAGGCTAGATTTGAATTCAGGTCCTCCTCACTCCAGGGTTGGTGCTCTATTCACTGTGCCACCTAGCAGTCCCCAACCCACTAACTTCTTTAAACATACCAGACTGGTTCTGGAACCAAAGAAGGCAAGAGACATTTGGAAGAATCTATTAGACCTGGGCTTTGTTGGGAAATTAGGCAAATGAGATATTTAAGTCCTCCAAATTCCACAAAATGATATCACCCCAAGATGAGCATTAACTTTGGGTTTTAGGGTAAATTGGAATAGGCAAACAGACTTGTTTTTTATTAAATTATTTGCACACTCAGCTCTCTAGCCATTGGTGGGAGGAATAGGCTTCTCATTTTTCTTGGATTTGAACTTTAAAAGTAGGAAAATTACAGTTTGAATCTTGAGTTTTTCCCTAATTGTAGTTTAGGTGGGGGAGGGGGGTAGGATGGGAATATTTGTTAAGGAAAAATTCCTTTTTCCTAAATCACTCTCTTCTCCCAAACTGTCTGGTTTAAGAATAGTGACACCTGCGATTTTTAAAAATTCTGTAGCATTTATAATCTAGTTTTCTATTCTCTATATGATCTACTCTCATAACTGTATGATATGTTCTATCCCTTTAAATTTACCCTCAAATTCTTACCCCATCTAGGCCTCTAGTCCAGGGCTGCAAAGGGTTAAGGTGTCTGAGATCCTATAAAGTTCCATATCCTAGAGCGGCCCCAGACTGTCCGACAGGAAGGAGCTCCTGCTAGAGACTTCCTGTTCTGGACACTGAGGACATCGAGACAAGGAGTCAAAGAGGGAGGCACTAAGCCTAGACTCTTATTCCCTTTCCTTCTCCTTATCTGGTCCCACCCAGGTATTACTTGGCTTCGAAGTTGGGCCTATCCCATCGGTGAGTTGTTTTATTTTTGTTTTTTCCTGGGGGTGGAGGGAGAGGGCATCAGGGATAGGGAGGAGGGAACTAAAAGAGATTGGAAACTATTCGGCACCCTCTCGTTCCTAAGAGGCCCCTTTGGTCTGAAGAAAGGTAGAGAGAGTGGGGGAGGGGAATTTGTAAAATTATAATACAGCTGGAGGACTATCTTCAAGTCCAGGAGGAGAAAAAAAGCTCAGACACAATACAACTAGACACATAAAAACTGAAACTGGAGAGGTATTTCTCACTGCATCCCTTTTTCTTTGCTTAATTCATAGCAGGGGATTCAACTGAATCCTTTTGAGTTTTTTTTTTACCCTTCATATAAGCATATTGAAAGTGAGAAGGTGCTTTAGAGTTATTTATACTTCAAATGTTGAAATGAATTGAGGGAGGCTGGAAGAGAGGATATAATAAATCTCCATTATTTCCAGGCATTCAAGATTCTTTTTCCTCACCAAAAAATTAAATCTTCCTAGTTAATTACTGGGGCATTCTGCCCATTCACCCCCAGGCTAGGAGTCAACTCTGATTGCAAAGAAAAGTGTAGTGAAGAGGATATGAAGAATCTAGGAACTAGGGATCAAACTGGCAATTAAGTGACTGTATTCTTTCTCTTCCCCTGTTTCATTTCTCTTTCCCTGGGAATGTTAGGATGAGGAAATTTGAAAAATCACCTAGTATGCTCCTTTCTTTTGAGTAAAATTGGTTACAGTCCTTTAGGGTTTAGGATTATAAATCTCTCTTCTGTTATTAAAGGTCTCCCAAGACTGTACTGAGAATTAGACTTTATTCATTATCCCATCATTTTTTAACAACATAGTTTGAAACACCCTTCAAAATGTCCCAAACCTGTATTTCTAGCCTTCATTTATTCACATAAGGCTTCAGAGGAGACAGGGCCAGATCTAGTTATCATTCCAATAAATAACTTCTAGAATCCTCACCCTAAGCCTTTGGGGCTCTTTCTTTCACCTCTTAGGGATTTTATGAAAGCACAGGAAATAATTAACATAAAAACATTTAAATTTAATCAGAGGGGCCAGGGGCATGCTTAATTAACCCATGCTTGGTCAATAAACATTTATTAAGCACCCATGAGCAGGCCTCTGAGCCTAAAGCAAGAAGCTAAAAGTGCTACAATTTGGAAAAAAATAGGGAAATAATTTAACTTCAAACTATCCTTTCACAAATATAATAAAATCTTATTTTAGATACATTTAAAATCTGTCATTATAAGGTAAAATTTGTCTATTAAGCAAAAGACTAGAAAAGTGGTAAAACTTAAGAGTTCTGTTCTAAGCCCATTATAAACTGGATATTACATTTTGTAAAACATACTATATTTACTTAATACTGCCACTATATTTTAGTTTATATGTATAGTATTCCCAGGTAACAAATACATATCTTTTAAAATGATAAAAAAATTTAATCTTTAACAATTGCATATAATTCTTCCTACCCACAGTTTATTCCAAATTAAGGAGATTTTTCTATAATAATCACCACTAGATTAGTAACATTAATTTAAGGAAGAAAAATTTAGGATATTTTAGAAAATATATTTGATTTGAGTGCGTTTGTGTGCTTATTTGTTTTTTCAGGTTATTTTCTAGGGCACATGGCCTTTTGTACGCTAGTAGGATTCCACCCTGGTTCAGAACTGAGGCACTGAGAGATGAAGAAGCTGGACCAAGACTAATCCAAACTGCTATATATTGGCCATGTTGCTATTCTTCACTCAGGGATTCTTTAGGAGTGGGGCTAGCTGACTGGGCAAGCCATAGCATCTCTGGTCTCTTTCTGCTTATTTATAAAATGAATGGATAGGCGTTGGAGGGAATAGGGAAGTCAGATGGTAGACCAGATGGCCCATTCCAGTTCTAAAATTCCATGACTCTTTTGATGGAATCCTAAGCTACCCCCAAACTCAATATTTTAACTTCCTTCTAGGCCCCACTGAACAGCAGGCCCACTGCCCCTACCTAACCACTTCGTACACCCCCCCCCCAAATATCTTAATTTCTTCATTTCCTCACCACTCACTAGAACAACAGGTGTATCCATGTGATGGGATCCCAGCCACTGCCCCCAGACCCATTCCTCATATTTCCCAGATGGTTCTACTACAACACATCATGAAACCACAACAGTTTTTAGCATTGATGAGGAATCTACAAGCTTCCTGATATGGGCTTTCTGTATCTTGAAGTAAAAGCTCTGGGTTCTGGTGGTGTGAGAGGAAGGACTTGGGAGGGCGGGATGGGATTTGTGAGAAGTGCATCTGCATGCCTAGAGGAGGGGGCTTCAGGGGCACAGGGCTGTTTCGAGTGGGCTCCTTCCCTCCCCCCTGTTGCTACTGGGCTCCCCATCATTCCTTTTACCAGGTAGAGGAGGGTGACTCAGATTCACTACCATTCTTCAGCACTCTTTCCTAAATCTTATCTGGGGTGAGAAGAGTTAACAGAATCTTCTAAAATGTTTTTAGCTGTTCTAACTTTTCACTTCAGTCATAGCTGGGTCAGAGCCAGGATGAAAGGGAGAAGGCACTATAGCCCTAAACTGGTCAGAGCTGGGACCACAGGGAGGAGAATCTTGAGAGGTTGGGTTTTTTTTTTTAACTTGTACTCAGGTAAACTTCACTTCTGTGTCTACTCCTTAAAAACTTCTTCAAAAGTGGGAGCTTTGAACCTGCCAGTCAAGGTGAGTGGGATTCTGGAAAAGATCCAGTAGTTTGTAGTCCCCTCTCCCCAGTACTGGAGAGCTCAAAGCTTTGTCTCTGAGGTTTCTTTTTCAGATCTGTGCATTTTCCCAATTTATCTTAGTGTCAAATAGTATAATAAATTTTGACTTATCTTAAATATCAAATTAGGATAGACATTTCACTTAAAATATAACCAGATTCAATTACGTTTGTTTGTAACTTTCTCACACAAACCTTTTCTCTTTCTGTGACCCAGGAAAGGGTTAACTGTTAACTATACCAAAGTGCAGCCTTGAAACCTGCCTCTCTTTGATAAGTGAAATGACTCTTTTTCTCTTAGATCTGAGAGAAGTTTTCCCCTTCCTCACATGGCTAGTTTTTGTATTAAGTGTCTAAGGCCAGATTTGTGACCTTGGGCAAGTCACTTAACCCCAATTGCCCTCCAAAAAGCAAAAAAAAAAAAAAAAAATTGAGTTCAGAAAGAACTCCCCTCAAAATTCCCAAATGGAATTTGCCAGCCACAAGGCCTTCCAAGCTGGCACAACCTGTCAAGTTTTCTCTCTTCTATCATTCCTTTTTAGAGTTCATAATCCACACCATAACATAATAAGGTACCTGAATAAGATGTTTGTGGAGTTGAATTGCCATAACTCATATTTATTTTAATTATATTTATTTATTTTAAACTCAGACAATCAGATTGCTGATTCAAGCTTAACTTCAGGTCATATTAAGTAATTTACCCCAAAGCAAATAGATGCTCAAAATTATGGATTTCATGGATAATTTCATGTACAACATTATTTATATTCACCCCTAAATTACCCAGGTTGTGCCAGCTTGGAAGGGCTTCAAGCTTAGCCTTGTCCTAACCTAACTAAATTAGAGAGACTCCTCAGTAAGTTGGCTGCAGGGTGATGAAGCATCTCCTAAATTATAAACATTTTTAATCTGCCTCCTGTCAATAATAAAAACTGCCTTTGATATAGTTCTTTAATACTTATACAAAATAGGTCATTTGAGCTGCAATAGACATTATCCACATTTAATTTTTTTTTTTAAAAACAGGGTCAAAAATTAAGAGAGATTTGGATATAGCTAGTTTATCCAAGTCTTCCATGTTGCCCTTATATTGGCTATACTCAATAGGAATGTATTCACCATGCTCCAGTTTGGAGCTACAGTTTGCCTTCCTAACTTTCATCAAAACACATCTCAAGGAAGTTTAATCTCACTTTTAATCCATTTCCCTCAGCACCTCTGTATTAGTTTGCACTGTTGAGCTAGATTCTCTCATTCTTCTCCAGGGTACAACAATTCATCCCCTGAAGCCTCATAGGGAAGAAAATCCATGAAAGAACAACTGAGACAGCTGACAATGATAGAAAGAAAATAAAGATTCCAAGAAGAAGAGTTTCCAAGTGGACAAAACCTTTCAGCTTAGAAGAAAATTAAGTTTATCAGGAAAATATCATTCTTGTCCAAATCCCTCCAGAAAGCAAGAAAAACTTAGCTCTATCCCTACCTATTCATCATCTCTGCTTTTAGGCAACCACAGTGTAAGGAAAAAACTTATTCAGCTTACTCAATACATTCTACTTCCTCAGGTTCCTACCACCAGAAAGTTCGGTGTTGGAGTACAGGCAAAACTACCCCCCACGTACCTCCTCTAACTGACCCACCCTGCTTCCTCTAGAATCTGGTTACAGAAATCATTTGTTTCCTGGTATTCCACCCATCCCTTTCCAGCCATGTATGGAGCAGGGAAGCCCTATAAATGTATTGAATGTAATAAGAGCTTCCGCTACAGTTCAGTACTGCACCTCCACCAGCGCACACATGCTGGGCAATGTTGCTACCAATGCCTTGAGTGTGGTGAAGGTTTTGCACAGAATGCAGAGCTTAGGGCCCACCAGCGCACACATGCTGGGGAGACTCTCTACATCTGCAATGAGTGTGGCAAGAGCTTCCATCAGAGTGTCTATCTAGATCTACACCAGAGTATCCATACTCGAGGCAGGCCCTGCAAATGCCATGCATGTGGGAAACGCTTTCCTTATCGTTCTGCCCTCTACTGTCACCAGAGACATCACCCTCGTGAAAGACCTTACCGATGCCCTATCTGTGGAAAAAGCTTCCGTCAGAGTACCTATGTCTTCCACTACAAAAGGACCCATAGTGGTTTTAGTGCTTTCACTACAGGTGGCCTCCCTAAAGGCCAAGAGGCCATTGGAGATATGTTTTTTTTTCATGCAGGGCCTGTCCTGCCTGCCCCGTTGCACCCTGAGAAAAAACCCTATCAGTGTGGTGAGTGCCATCGGGAATTCCAGAGTAGCTCAGGGCTGTTGAAACATCGCCGTGTTCATGAGGCTGGGAAGCCCTATAAATGCAGTCAGTGTGGAAGGACATTTGACAATGCAGAACAGCTCTCTGCACACCAAAATCGAAGTCACAGAAAGAAACATAGTGGAGCCAAGCTAGAGAGAGCACACAAGGACCTCATGTGTGGAGAAGTCTTAAGGCAGGCATCAGAGCTCCAGGACCACCAGGAGACACATGGGATAACTCGAATTCACCAGTGCAGTGTCTGTGGAAAGAGCTTTAGTAAAAGTTCAACCCTGACAAGACATCTGCAGACACACACAGGGGAAAAGCCATTCAAGTGCCCTGAATGTGGAAAGTGCTTCACAGAGAGTGCCACCCTAGTACGACACCACCGAATTCACACAGGGGAGAAGCCTTACGCCTGCCCAGACTGTGGGCGAAAGTTCAGTGAAAGTTCCACACTAATGAGGCACCGGAGAAGCCATAAGGGGGAAAAACCACACCAGTGTACCACCTGTGGCAAGAGCTTTGGGCAACGGTCAGACCTGATTGTTCACCAAAGGATTCATACTGGGGAAAAGCCCTTTCCTTGCCAAGAGTGTGGTCGACGGTTCAGTGATCGCTCAGATCTCACAAAGCACAAACGTACCCACACAGGTGAAAAGCCGTACCGGTGTGAGGAGTGTGGCAAGTTCTTCACATGTATCTCCAACTTAAATGTTCATAAGAGGAATCATGCTGGTGACAAGCCCCACAAGTGCCCTGAATGTGGCAAGTGTTTCAGTGTTGGCTCCAAATTGGCGCTGCACCGAAAGACCCACCAGGGTGAACGCCCCTCAGAGTGTGCTGAGTGTGGGAAGTGCTTTAGCCATAGCCGATCACTGTCACAGCACCAGAGGGCCCATGCCCGTGCTAGGGCAGCTGCAGGAGCCACTGCAGGTGGGTTGGTTGGGATGGCATCTACCCTGATCTTTTCAGTAGACTCTGGCCAAGAGAAGTCAGGCCTGAGGGTAACAGGAGTAGGAGAGAGGTACTGAGGCTCCTAAGTAAAAAACACTCAATTACTTTCTCTCTAACCTACCAAAAGTCTGGGGAAAAGTTTTGACTAAATAATAGTGGGGCTGAGGTTTTTCTGCTGTCTCCTGTCCTTCCTGTATATATCTTCTTTCATTACATTCTCAGTCTCTTTCCTCAACTGCTGTGAGCCTTCCTTTTTAGTTTTCTGTATCCCGATGTTTGTCTTATTTGTCACCTTTCTTTTTCTGGGTATGTACTATGTCTTCTACTACCTTTGTACTTCCTCATATTCTTATTTGTCTTCTTTCTCTGTAGTATAGGTAGCAGTGGATGTAGTTGAAGTTAGGTTGAATTGACCTTCTCTGCTGGGATGGGAGAGAAATCCCAGCCACATTAGAAAAGGACAGAGTTCTTTATCTTGGCTTGTTCCCTCTTTGTCTATACCTCATCTCCTTCTCTATGCATCAGTATGTTTATTTCATTCTATCTTTTCCCACCTCTCAGTATTCCCATGTCTCCAATTATCCTTGATGCCTGGTTTTCTTTTGTCTTTTTTTAACCCCTCTTCTATATTTCCCTTATCTCTCTCTTTCTTTTTCTCTATTTCCATGTATATTAGTCTCTCCATTTCTGTGGGGTTAATGGAAAGAGGAAATTGAGAGAATGAGATGTGGGTGAAATACAAGGGATGAGAAGGGTAAGAGTGAAAATAAAGATCTGGAAAGAGACCCCACAAATTGTGTCACATGACAAAATAGCACAAACAATGTATGTCAGAAATACCCTTATGCTAATGAAATAGCATTATTTCATTGAAGGGGAGAAGTAAAGAGTATATAAGAAGCTCCTTGCAAATAGTCCTCCTGAGCCATCCCTATCAAAAATCCTGGTTCAGTCAAAATACTATATGCTGGCAGACTCAACTCCTGTGCTCCCAAGATTGTGATAGTTGTGGTACCTCATTGAGAAGATGGATAAGCCAAGAACTTAACATATAGCATATATTTCACTTATTTAACTCCCCACTGAAGCATGGAAGTGTTTGTAATTTGCGAGGCTAATTTGGTGGCACCCTGGCAACCACAGTATCCTTAATGAGACTGAAGAGGACAGACGGACAAGAATGGAGAAAACCAGAAGAAACCCCTAGACATCCTTTTCTCCCTGTAATTGCTAATTAAAATAAAGGGTTTCTTTTGTTGTTGTTTCTGATGTCTCAAGCCTTGTTTATTGAATCTATAGGAATTTAAAGTATAAGTTATGCCCATGCATAACTTATACTTTATAACCATGTTTAAAGGACCTTCCTATTCTCATCCCATTCTCCCTTCCATCACATATTCTTTCCCATAGCCTAGACTAATATCATTCTCTCAAAACAATAGATCTCCTTGGGAGAGAGAAGCTGTGCACTTCTGTTAATCCTCCTATTTTCTGCTTTGTAGCCCTCTAAGTACCTCCTGAAGTCATACCTTAATGCTTCATCATTTCCTACCTCTTCCTGAACCCATTTTCTAGATTTTCCATTATTTTCCCCCTTCTTCTGGGCCTTTCTTTACTTCCTCCAGAAAGGAAGGCATTCTGAAAAGACATATAGGGAAGAACTGGAAATTAAACATGTGGGTCCTCAAAGGAAAATTAGGCCCTTCACAGGGGTGATTACCTGACAGGTAAGGCTGTTGTTGAGGCTTAGGCTATTTAGAAAAAAGTCCCATCACACTTCTTCAAGGGACTCCAGTAAATAGCTTCCTACAGAACTTAAGTCTAACAGCTCAATTTCCTAACAACTAAAAAACTCAATCTCAACAAGTATATATGTAAAATAATCATTTTATTGTATTCTTAGCAGTAGGAAGCAAGACAATCCAATCCTCTGGCTCTCCTTAAGAGTATGACTGGCATATATGTACTTATATTGTCACCCTGAAGACCTACTTTCCACTTTGCTTCCTAACACTCTAAAGTCTGATTCCTCTGGATCTGTGAAGAAGGGCTGGAATCCAAGGGGGAAGATTTCTGGGACTCACATGAAAGGTTAGATTGCAAAATAGCAGAAGTAGAACTAGAGATAGTGGGTGAAGGGTAGGGCTCTGAGGGGGTGGGGCTTGAGCCAGGGCCAGGAAGATGGGCAGGGTGACTCTTGCTGCAGTGGGCAATGACGTTGTCAGGCTTCTCAAATCGTTTGCCACAGAGCTCACAGGGATATTGGAAAGCTGCTGCTGCCTCCTCGTGTTTGCGTCGATGCCAGTTCAGAGAGGCTTTCTGGCGGCAGGTGAAACCACAGATCTCACATCTGGAGTTAGGGAGAAAAGGGTCAGAGAATTAGATCCCAGTAAGTACACATCCCCCAATTCCACCAGCCCTTCAAAATGTTAGCATTGTACCCAGTCTTTATCCTCTAGGTCATCCTAAAAACAAGGTGTCCTAGGCCCCTCCTTGGTCTTAACCATCTATTCTCAAAAACTAGATGTTTTCTGCTACCTACACACTCCTTTAGCCTTTAACACTTCCTAAGTCCTCTGCTACATTTGGCCCAAGTTCTTGTTCCCATTCAGAATGATTCCCAGGTATCATTTTTGATCACTCATTTGATCCTGTCCCTGGCACTATCCTTGGTTCTAACAATTAAGCTTTTGCCTTATTTGGCCTTGACCTCTTCTGGGGAACAGGTACTTATTACTTGCTTGTTTTTGTATTCCCAGCACTTAGCACTATGGCTGGCAAATAGTAAATGCTTAATATATGCTTTTTCTATACTCCCCAATATTTTTCTCCTTACTTTTCATTTTGTCTTTGTATGACCAGCACACAGTTTAGTGCCTTTTGCATAAGTGCTTAAATGACTGCTAGACTAAATTGGACCCCAGCATCCTTCCTTCAAGTCCCTACCTCTTCCTTGTCCTTTCTTGAGGCTGATTGCCACAGTTTCTTTCCCCTATCTTCCAGCCCCTAGGCCTCTCTGCTTAACCCCAGATCTAATTCTCTTCTAGAATTCTGATATCTTGATTCCAGTTCCTCCAAGTACAAGGGATCATGTACTTCACACTCTTTACCCCAACCCTCTCTACTCACTGTAATGGTTTTTCCCCCGTATGGATACGCCGGTGGATGATAAGATTGCTGCTGGTTCTAAAGGAGCGGGCACAGAACTCACAAATATAGTCTCTAGTATCTGAAAGTACAAAAGAAGACATCCCAGAATCTGTCTGCATGGCTCTGTATCTACTCTAGCCATACCTCCTTCTGCTACAGGGAAACCCAAGGGGAAAAGACCATTGGCCAAAGGTACTGGAGTTACAGTCCTGGCTCTTAACTATGTTAACAATGCCAAGTAATATACTCCTCTGAAGATGTTTCCTCAGTTGTCAAAAAGGGACTTTTCCTACCAAAAATGGTTGTTTTGAAAGTCTTAAGGAGGTGATGAAAGTGCTTGAAACAATATAAAGTTCTCAACATAGGTAAATTTCTAGATCTTTATTATCATTCTCCATACCACCTTCTTATCCCCTCAGTTTCCAGGGGAAAAGAAGGGCCTTCTAGTGTCTTCCTGCCTATCCTGCCCTGAAATGCAGCCATCTGGACTTCTTTCTTTGTGAAGGCCCAATAGGTAGAAAGAAAAGATACTACACTCCTGACAAGAGAGAGACTAGGATTTATATGGATATTTGGGTGGTAGAAAGGAAGCTGGAGTAGATGAAATGGGGTGGGTTGGGGGTTGGTGTGAGACAAAAAGAAAAGGAAAAACTGGGAACTGGAAGAGCTAAATATAAATGCCTGAAGTGGGGTAGCAGGGGCTAGTAGTGAAAAGGGCACTGGAAAATTATATATTGTATTATATATTATATAGATATGTATAGAAATAGAAGAACCAGGGTAGGAAAAACGTGGTAGAAAATACAGGTAAAAATCAGTGGAGAAGAAAGAGAAATAATACTGTCATTAGGGTATACCACAGACCACAAGGATAAAAAGAGGCTGTAGATGAGGAGACTGAGAAACATCACACGTCTGGCACAAAGGCATCACATAGAGGTAAGGGGGATGTCTCTTCAATTATACAGACATCTTATGGAGTCTTAATGTCTTATGGAGTCTATGGAGTCTTAATCATTCAAAAGGTAAGAGAAGCCAACACAGAAAACGTTTATTCTATTCTAGATTGGATTTCACCAAACAAGAAGGAACTGGTGTGGAAATTATGTAAACCTTCAGAGAAGTGACCACTATATCTTGGAGTCTGATAGAGAAGAGTAAAATCAGAAATAGTCTGATGTTTAGTAGAAATTTTTAGGATAAATTTCAAAGGATTCAGAGGAAGGATTGAATGGTTTCTAATTCTACAGAAGTCAGACCAGGAAATTTGGGAAACCCTCAAGAATGAAATTTGAAGTCATAAAAAGAAACAATTCCCATGAGAAAAGGGGAGTTATTTTAAAAGATTAATATGGGGGCGGCTAGGTGGCGCAGTGAGTAGAGCGTCGGCCCTGGAGTCAGAAGGACCTGAGTTTGGATCCGGCCTCAGACACTTAATGCACACACGAGCAAAAACCTAGCCGTGTGACCTTGGGCAAGTTACTTAACCCCAATTGCCCTCCAAAAAGCAAAAAAAAAAAAGATTAATATGGTTACTCAAATGTATACTCCAACTGGATATTTTTAAAAAAACATATACAGGAAGGGCACGTAAAAGAGGGTGCATTCAAAATGGCATAGTTCTCAGTGTAGTAAAAGCTCAGAAAAGTAAGGACAACAAAAAAGTTTTTCTTGTTTTTGTTTTTAGCTATTTTGGAGAAAATGCATGAAAAGCAAAGAGAATCAAATAGGGTAAAATAAATTAGGATGATGATAACTGATGACAGGAAAGAGCTGCTCAATCTTATTTTCCTTCTGTTTTCTCTGCCAAGGAAAATAACCTTTGGATTTGAAAGGACAAAACAAGAATGGCCAATAGGAAGTTAATACCCTAAATAAGTAAGAGGGTGCACAGATGCCCTGGTACAGAACTACATCCACAAGTCCTGAAAAAAATGGCAAATATGCTTCTGAGTCTCTGCCTGTGACCTCTGAAAGATCACTGAGAATGAGAAAAACATGCCACAAATGGTCCTTTGAAGACTTCTTAGGAATCCCATTCCACTTCTGGATATCTCTTTTAGGAAGATTTTTCCTTTTGTCATTTACCTTCTTATATTATAATGATATTGCTATTCTCAAAGCAAAGATCTGACCACATTGCTTCCTTCCTCAAGAAGTTCCAGTGGGGCGGCTAGGTGGCGCAGTGAGTAGAGCGTCGGCCCTGGAGTCAGAAGGACCTCAGTTCAGCTCTGGCCTCAGACACTTAACGCACAAACACAAACCTAGCCATGTGACCTTGGGCAAGTTACTTAACCCCAATTGCCTTCCAAAAAGCAAAAAAAAAAAAAAAAGTTCCAGTGGCTCCCTATTTCCTCTAGGACAAAATAAAAATTTAACTGTTTGGCATTTAAAGCCCTTCCTAATCTCATTCAATTTTTAGTTCCAGACTGATTTCATATTACTCCTTATTTAACATTCTACTGGGCTATTTGCTGCTCCCCATATAAGCCATTCCATTTCCTGCCTCCAGGCCTTTGCTGGCCTAAGCTTCTTGGAAGCTCTAGACTTCCTTCAAGGGTCAGTTCAGTATCGTCTCCAACACAAGGCTTCTCCTGATGCCTCAAATTTCTTAATACTCTATACCCTGAAACTACTTTGTATTTAATTACATATATTTTTGTATTAACCATTCATGTCACTTTTTTCCCCAGTAGAATTTCTCCCAGTTTCATTCTTGAGGGCTTCCCAAAGCTCCTTAAGGGCAAAGATTATTTTCTTTTTAACTTTATATACTCACTGTTTAACACTACGCCTGGTACTCAGGACGAGCTTAGTGATAAGCATTTACTTGTCAAATTGAAGTGAATGGTCCTTACCACTATGCAGTTTCACATGTTCCTTCAGATGCTTCTTAAAATTGAAGGACTTTCCACAGCTTGGCTCTGGGCAGGAGAAAGATTTCTGGTAGATATGCTGGTACTTTTTATGGTGCTAGGGATAGGAAGAATGAAGAGTAATGAAGTAAGGAAAGAGAAGGTATAGCCTTCCCCACCAGTTCCCACCATATCAGACCCTGAGGCAGACCATCCTTCCCTCAACACTAACACACACACTTTCTCCCATTATACAGTATCACAGCCTTGACTCTCAAACACCCCACCCCTAAATACTCCTCTAAATATAAATTACAGACAATCTCCCTTCCTTATCTCCAGATTCTTTTATCCAATGTCCTATCTTCACTTTCTTTACCAATCCCATCATCATACCCAACCCTTGTCCTGATGTCTATTAATCCTTTTCAGCTCTACATAATTCTCTACACTAAATCTCACCTCCTGCCCTTCCTTGAGACACCTCTATCCAAACTGTCACCCAGAGATTCCAATCTCACCCTCGTTCCTGTTCCTCAATATCTTTGAATCACAGTACTACTTCCCATATACCCACTATCTAAATTCCTGCAATTCTCCATATCCTTCAGGACCAGCATACCCTACCCCCTCCTCTTCCCAGTCCCTAAAACAACATAAGAATTACTAAGCAAAAGCAATGATCCATCTAATCCAGTATTCTGTGTGTGGTATCAACAAAGATGTTTGGGACATGATTGTCTGTGTTTAGAGATGTCTTCAACAAAAACCTCCATTTTCTTCCTTTCCCCTTTTGGGAAACATTTATGTTTTTACTTTATATTATTTGTCAAGATGAGAGTAGGAGATGTGAGGTTGATGAATCTGATAAATGACTAATTCCTACTTTGCTATAATTTTAGTACCCATAAGAAAAGGAAATATTCTTGACTAGTCCTAAGAAATGAAAGAACAGGAATTAGATGTTAGTGAACTCCTAGGGAATAATGATTACAGAATGCAGGGGGGGCTCTGGACTTGGAATTGAAGGGGTTGGTATCTCATCCTGGTCAAAGTTCTGGTACCAAGAGCAAATTATAATTTCTCTGGGCTTCAATTTCTTTACATGACAACCACACAAATTAGCCTGTCACCAAGGCACTTTTAGATATGATATATTATGACTCTATGTGATAGGGCCAACAAAACTACTGCAATGCTTTCTATAATGTCTAATCTGTTTTTCTATATTCTTTTATTATTATGTGTGTAAAGATATAGTTTTGCTTCTTAGAGATGTTAAAACTACATGTGCTCCCCTTCTTCTCTCTGATGAAAGCAAATAAAGTGATTCTACAGACTACAGAATATATACATGCATATATGTTTATATGCAGCTCTATATTAATAAGTAAAGCCTTTCTCCTTTGTGTATTGGGAGTTTATTCTTCTTTGCCCTATGGAATTCAATTAGCATTTTACATTTAAAATCCCCAGAGACGGGGCGGCTAGGTGGCGCAGTGAGTAAGAGTGCCGGCCTCGGAGCTGGGATGACCCGAGATCAAATCCGGCCGAGCACCCACACATAAATAATGACTAGCCGTGTAACCTTGAGCAAGTTACTTAACCCCAATTGCTTTTAAAAAAAAATCCCCAGGGAGAAAGTCTACAGTTTTCTAGAATGCCTCTGATTACTCACTTGAGAAAATAACCCAAAGCTGTTCTGAACCTCCGAAACTCCTTGGGATTTCAACTGAAGGAACTGGCTTTACAAGTTTAGTTTAGGGACGACTGAAGAAGAAGCACTTAAAGGGTTGTCATGTGGAGGAGGGATTTGACTTCTGTTTGGCCCCAGAGAGCAGAAACAAGGAGTAATGAATGGGCAGAAGCCGCAAGGGGGCCAACTTAGGCTTGAAGTTAGAAAAACATCCTATTAGAACTGTGTAAAAGTAGAATGGGCTGCCTTGAGAGGTGGTAGGTGGGTGGTAGGAAGACCTCTAAAGGAATGAGGTCTTCAAGCAGAAGATGAATTGAGGATATTATAGTGGAGATTCCTTTTCATTTATGGGTTGTACCTGATGGCCTGAGGTCTCTTATCAAATTCTGTGGTTCTGTAACTGTAAAGTGCTATAAATGTGGGCTATTATTATTTAATCCAACTACCACATTTGTCAGATGAGAAAACAGAGACCCAGAGATAAGAAGTCACTTACTTGCGTAGAGACCTTATATCTAGTTAATGCCAGAAGGTAGTTTGTTTCCCAAATGAGTGCTCTTTCTATACCTCAATTAATGAGTATATATTGAATCTATAACAGGTCCCTAATATTGCTAAGTGATACAAGAGATATAAAAGCTATAGAGGGAAAAGTAGGAAGACATTAATAAATAACAGGGAGTTTTCTTCTTTATGATAATCTACACCTTATTTTTTACATAACCTCATTACTGTCTAAATACACTTATTATTTTTGTAATACAAAGTTGGCAAATTTTTTTCCATGTCTCTGAAATAAAATATTTTGGGGATATGTTTAAATTTACCTTAGCCATTGAGATTACCTTCACATAAAGCATGGCCTCTGCCTCTCTGTATTTTATGTATGGAATTTCCACCCACAGAGATACCACACCACTTCTTTTATCCATTTAGATCAGGGGTTCTTAACCTTTCTTGTGTCACAGACCCCTTTTACAGTTTGATGAAGCCTGTAGGCCTCTTCTCAGTACATTTTTAAAATGAATAAATTAAAAAACATAGGTTTACAAAGGAACTTTGTAAGGAAACCAATTATATTGAAATAGTTACCTAAATATTACAAAGTGAGATGATACTTGTATAATGATTTGAAAACCTTCAAGTACTACATAAATGTTAGCTGTATTAAAAAAACCAAGTTCACAAATTCCAGGTTAAGAACCCCTGATTTATATGTTTACCCTGTTATTATTTATGATGTCCTTTAATATAGTACTACTCTGTTTCCCATTTGTCCATCTCTATGGGATTTCTATTTTGACATAAAACAGGGCATTGGTATTTCTCTTTCCCACTGACTCCTAATGTTGCTTATAGCTTTGAGAGATGATACTACAAGCATTTTATATTTCTGGTTTAGATTTTCTGCCTGTTTCTACAAAGTCTGTTTGTTGATATCTATCACAGAATTCAGATATGGATAGGACCTTAGAGATATTTCATTTAACTCCTTTTTCGTATAGATGAAGAATCGAACCTAGAAAGATGCATTAACTTCCCTGGGATCACACAATAAATAGCACATTCCTGATTCAAACTGAGATATGACTCCTAATCTAGTGCTTCCCAAAGGCAGTTTGGCATAATGGACAGAATGCTGGTAGGAGTCAGGAGAAGACTTGGGTTGAAAGCCTGCCTCTGATGCTAACTATATAGCCATGGATAAAGTCCCTTAACCTCTCTAAATCTGTTTCTTCATTTATAAAATATGTAATAATAGCACATACCTCACAGGGTTTTTATAAGGACCAAATAATACCACATATAAAGCACTTTCTAAACCTCTGAGTGCAATTATAACTATTATATAGTGTTATTACAATAACACAATATATCAGCAACTCTACTGCCACTGCCACATATTTTAAGCAAGCTTTTAAAATCTTGGTATTTCTCCTTATCCCTGCCCTTTCCCATTGTTTTCCCCTCAATCCCAAACCCTAATCTCCTAACCTCATTCTCTCCAAACCATTCCATCCCATCTCCCACCCAGCATTCCATTCTCTATGCCTCACATTCAGATATTGTCGATTGGAGAAGATCTTCCCACAGCCAGGAAAATCACAAGGAAGGAGCTCTCTTTTAGCAGCCTTTCTGAAAGAAAACAAGGCAGGAAAATGAGGTTTCGCAAGGCTCTCTATACTACCCCACCTCCCTTTCTCCCTCTATCACCAAGCCTTATCAATCTTACCTGATCCTCTTGGGACCAATCTGTGCTATGTCCTCATCCAGAGTCATGGAAGGAGGTCCTTGTTGTTGTCTGCTTTGGGAATGAAGAAGGAAGGGAGACAGGGAGCAAAGAATCACAGGTTTCCAGAGGTAGAAATGCAGAAGAAGTTATCTATTTCAGCCCTTCCCTGGAAGCTTCACAGGGAGGGAGGCTTGCCAGAATGCCTTCCCATGTTTACTGCCTAGTTTACCTGGCTTGGGTCTTGCTCCCTTGGCCCAACTGGGATATTCTGTCCAGCTCAGGCTGTACTCTATCTTCTTCAGGATGGGGTGTTCCAGTTTCTGAAGAATCAGCAGTGGGGTAACTTGAGAGTGGAGGTGTTGTTTCTTCTTCTTTGAGTGAGGGGAGGTAAGGTGGAAGGGGACTAGATGTGCCTAGTTCACTGGTAGGGAAGAGACAATTGCTCAGCACAGTGCCTGGCACATAGAAGGGACTTAATAAATGCTCGCTGACTGATATCAGATGCCTAACCACTCTCTTGTCACCTAAACCCCATCAGCTCCTTCTATATTTTACACACTGAGTGTCAAAGTCCTAAACTTAGAAAATCAGACCACCACTCCTACCCCCCTCAGTCTCTGCTCAATCTATCAGCCCCACCCCCCCAAAGTTCTTCTGCTACCTCTTCTCATCTCTACCATCAACCTCTACTGCCAAACTTTGATTTCATTCCCACAAGAAGTCCCTGATAAGCTTTTTCCTTGAACTTTCCTTATCATTCAAGCCCTCTGTACTTCCAGACAACTATCTTAACCTTCTTCCTACTCTTTCCTATACAGAACTTCTCTCTTCATTGCTTCCTAGACCTTACATCTTAAATCTTCTCACTCTTTTGTCTTCTCTCATCCCTGGTTTCTCCAGGTCTGCCCAAGTTACTAATCTTCATCCCTACCCTCTCATCCAGCATTTACCAATCTGGAGAGGGGCTGTAGGTCCAAGGGCTGACATCACTGAGATTATCTTCTTCATCATCCAGTTCTTCCTCTACTTTTTCTTCATCTTCTCCACGGGGCAGGGAAGTCTCAGATAGGGGTGCCACCACCCTGCATTCCCAAGGGGTGTCAAGGCTGGACTCATTCCCCCACATGCTTCATTTTTTCCTAATCTAGCCTAACCATCTCTCACACCCTTTCCCCCACCCCTCCATTCCTATTCTTTCCCCAGTTCTTCATGGACTCACCTGGGCATCCCAGACTCTTGGGTCTCATCATAATGCTCAGTTACCTGGGCTGGGAAGTGGGGTGGGATGAAACAGGGAGAGAAGTCAGAGTTGAATGAAAAAGATGAAGTGGTCAGAGAGGAGGTGGAGGCTAAAGAAGAGAATCACTGAGGTCAGGAGGGAAGAAGTTGAGCCAAAGGGAGTGGGAGGAATCAAAGTAGAAGATAAATTGAGGGGAGGGGAGGGAAAAATTAGAGAAATGGGATGAAGAGAGAAAGTACTAGGAGGGAAACTGAAGAAGAGTCCAATGCTGAGAAGAGGAGAGAAATCTCCCCACCACCCCCAGTTCACCTTCATGCTCTTGCCAGCTCCCTGACTTGGTCCACCAATTCCTTAGTGCTGAATGTTGGATATAGGAAGGACTGGATCCTGGGGGTGCAGGGCCAGAGGAGGGGTCCCAGGAAAAGGTATGACCAGCTGAGCACTCCCATACAAGCCCCCCAGCTGTGCTTCCTGGTCCCCGAAGCCCTGGTACCAGGCTGCATTCACGGCTGTGGGCATGGGACAAGACTACCAGATACTGGAGACCCTCTGGGGGGGAGGGCTCAGGGCCTGGAAAGGAGAGATTGATATTAACGATAAAGTATCTTTCTCCCCTTCCTATCCCCAAATCCTCCAGAGGGCCCATATTTTACAAATAAATACTGTTCTCTACTACCTTCAGCCCCTACAAAACATATCTGAAGTCTTCATCCACTTTGTCTAAATTATCATTTATGGTAAAATTAGCACAAATTACCTGGCTCCCCAGACCACTTTTCCTCTTCGCTTCTCAGGATGACAGATTCTAAGCTGGAAAGGACCTTAGAGGTCATCATGTTCAAACCCCTTATCTCACAGATGAGTATAAATATAAACTCAGAAAGGCTAAAATAATTTATCCAATGTCAAAAATCAAATCCTAATCCCGATTCCTCATCTAGCTAGTAGTTGTTTTTCTATTGTATATAGTTCAGACATGTTTGAGTCCCCTTCAGGCAGATCCCCTTTAAACTTACATACAACCTATTACTTTTAATTAGCCTGAGTTTTCTTGTGGTTGCTAACCCAACCACAGTAAAAGCTTTGAGTTTCCATCACCCCACATATTTTCCTTTCTCTAATTGATTTCCGCTCTATCCTACCTACCTGCACAGAGCACACAGCCTGTAGAATTGTACCTGCCAAAGGAAAGGAAGTGGAGTCAGGTGAGCAGCTCATTTCAAATCCATAAAGCATTTACTGAGCATCTATCACCTGCACAGCAGCACCATGATAAGTTGTAGGCACTGTGGAGGATAAAGAAGTAAGAAATGTTCCCTGCCCCCAAGGAGCTTACAGTCTAGTTGAGGAGACAAGCCTAACACAAGGGAAACAGGGTGCAATGCTACATATAAATAGTTCAATAAAACAAACCTTTATTTTAAAAGTACCAATACTATCAACCCTTTCAGCTTTATCCAAATTCCTCCCCACTTCCCTACCTCCTTTCCCCCCTCCCTCAAAATCCCTCCCATAGTAATATAGCCCAACAGAGATCTTCCTGACCTATCAAGCAGGAACTTGGCAAGCTGAGAGTGCAGGGAGAAACCGAGCTGTTTCTTGAGAAGACACCATTGTTCCATGTGGCCACCCAGCCTGATTCTGCACTTACTCCGACGTGCATCCAATTCCCTTCGTTTCTGCCTCTGGGAACCCAAGGAAGCAGCCATGGGAATCCCTAGGATGGGAAAGGTGGGAAGATAACTCCTCCATGAGGCAAGGGGAAAAGATAAAAATGTTATTTAGATTCTGTGACTCTCCTTTTACAGGCGAGGAAACAGTACTAGAGAGAGGACTATCCAGTCACATAGGGTACATTAGATTGTAGTTAATGTACTCCCTATGTGAAGCTAACTAGCTTTGTGAACCTGGACAAACCATGTCTGTCTCTGGGTCTTAATTCCGCATACGTGAAATGAAGAGGATAAACTAAACAGCTTCTTAAAAGAACCCTTTTGATTCGGATATTCTATTTCTTTCCTAGCAATATGACTCAAATTTTAAGTGTAAACTTTTTCTTTTCCTGATTTTGAAGGGTATTTGTAAGGTTAAGGTCAATGGAGGAGGAGGTGTAAGATGATGCACAAACAGGTAATAAGTTTAAAAAAAAAAGAGGCAAATTTACTTGTCCAGGATCAGTCAAGTAGCTGAGCTGGGATTTGAGCCTGAGTCTTCCTACTCTCTATCCAGCGCTCTAAACTCAGGGGGAGGGTCTGACTTGTAGACTAATGTATTACATGAGAGCCTGCCTTGGGGGGAACTAGATTTATCCCAGAATGGAATGAGATTTTTCAGCAAGGGTGAAAGAATCGGAAGAATTTCAGAGCCAGAAGGAACTTTAGAGATCAAAGGAAATTAACAACACAGCTGGGACTAAACCCAGTTTCCCAAGAACGCAGTACCACCACCTCTAAGAACGCTAGGCTTAGGCTTCCACAGGCGGGAGACGAGTTTATATCTAGGGGGGAGGCGGCCCTGGATAACTCTGACGTCACAATAGAGGCTGGGTGGCTGCCCTTTTTCAGGAGTGAAACCGGGACATAAATGGCAGCCATGGAGCATATAGTTAAAGTTCGGTCTAGCAGGGGAGATAAGAGTCAGAAACAGCATTTAGCTCTATAGGAACCCTGAAACCCTCTAACCGTCGGCCCCTCTTACCTGTGTTCCCCACCCGCCCCAACCCCGTGTGCGCCTGCGCCCCCTGTAGACCCTCGTTCAGGCCACGGGGCGGAGGAGAGGGGGCCGCAGAAGAGCCTTGGTTAAGGTGCCCGGCGCCGTTTCTCTTTTAAGAAAAAAAGTCTCCTCTGCTGCTGCGGGAGTGTCGAGCCCGGAACAGCAACTCGGGGCCGGAGGCAGGAGGACGCGGGCCTGGGCAATAACCTTAAGTAGTGGCTGCTGGGAATTGTAGTCCGCGCTTAAGTGTGTAAACAGACTCAGGATTAACACCACGCCCCCGGCCGCCCCGGGCTGTGGGCTGTCTTGTTGTGTAGTTTGTTTTGTTTTTAGCATCCAGGGATCTTGGAGGTGTCATAAATGGGCTAGGCCCAAGAGCCAGAGGGGTGTTCTGAGGGGTGTGAACCCGGATGGGGAAAGTGGGCGGACATTCAAATGAAAAAAAAACCAAAACCCTGTAGTTTTCCTTTTAAGACAATTTCCTAACCTAATAGAAGAACTCCATTGAACAAAAATAATTTTGCACAAAAATTTTTATGAACAAGCCCAATTAAATCAATCGACTAACATTTATTAAACCCCTATTGTGGGCTGGGGATTTTTGTTGTTCAGTCTGACTCTTTGTGACCCCATTTGTGGTTTTATGAACAAAGATATTCGAGTGGTTTGTCATTTCCTTCCCCAGCTCATTTTACATATGAGGAAAGGGAGGCAAAGAGGGTGAAGTGACATGACCAGGGTCACAGCTAGTAAGTGTCTGAGTGCTTGAACTCCTGGCTCCAGGGCTGGTGCTTCTGTCGACTGCGCCACCTAGCTGCTCCAGGGTGGGCATACAAATACAAAAATAACAGTCCGGCCTGAATCAATCTACTAGGGGTATAATGTTTTCAGAGAAGGAAACACGTGTATATACAAAAACCAAAATGTCTTCACAGAGAGATACTAAGAATGGTGGGGATGGGGAGCAGGAGAGAGAAAGAGGAAATCGATGGCGGTTAACCTGAGCCATGAAAGGTTTCTGAGGTTTTAAAGAGAGAGCATTTCAGAAAGTAGTTCATCACCTGACACAAAGGTGGGAGGTGGATTGTCCCATATGGAAAACATCAAGTAGTTTACCTAAATTGGTTGGAATGTAGAAAGATGGACCCTGGAAAAAAATAGAATGGAGCTGAGTGAAATATTTGAATGTCAAAAAAATAGGGAGGCAAATAGAACTTTTTGAACCTAGGAATTGACATTGCGAGATCAATTAGGCATCTGTGTGGAGCAAAAATTGGAGAAGGAAGACTAGCAGCAGAGAGCCACATTAGGAATCTATTGCATAATTATGGCAAGAGGTGAAGAAGACTTGTCTGTGGTAAAGAGAAGACTGGATTGCAAGAGAAATTGAGGAGGTAGATTTGTTATTTCATAAAAGATTTGTTATTTCATATATATTTTTAATTTTTCTGAACATTCTGCAAAGCATCTTGTGTATATACAGAAAGAAAGGAAGGAAGAAAAAGAAAGACTACTCCACTCAAAATCTACATTCTTGAAGTCACTACTTGATCTACTTGCTCTTTGATTGTTCTCATTTCCACCACTATACTTTTTTGTAATATTCAAATGGAAGTTATGATATACTGACTTCTTTTTTCAGCTCCCACAGGATATTCCCAGTTTGAATTCTCACATTGTTTTGTCCTTTTCGTTTAAAATTATGTTTGAACATAACCTACTTTTGTGTCATCCTTCTACTATACATAATATGCCATAGGATCAGGGAAATGTGACTGATTAGTGAATGAATACATTTGTTATATTTTACTCAACAATTAAACTTCAAAATAGTATAAATACCACCACTAAAAAGATTTTCCCTATCTCTGCCACTTCTAAAGCCTTTCCTCTGACATTACCTTCTGTTTACACAGTATATACTTGTATGTATGTAGTTGTTTGTTTATCTCCCCAATTTGAATGTTGTACCCTTAAGGGGAGTATGTGCCCACATGCATGTGCATGTATGTGTGTATGTGTGTATTTTTTGGACTTTCTTTGTATCCTCATTGCTCAGTACAATGCCTGGCATGTATTTACCACCCAATCAAAATTCTTGTAACAGTTAACACCCTTCTTTCTTCACAGTCTTTCCTCCCTAACTCAGTCTTTCTCTCTTCCCTAACTCACAGTTTTTCTCTCCTCCTTAACTCATGACTACATACTAGGGATTGTCAACATATATATTATATGATATTTCTTCAAACATCCTTGCCTCCCAGTTCCTCAACCTGCTCATTTCCCATGACATTTCCCATTTCCCATTTCTCTCTCCCACCACAGCCACACACAGAGAATCTCAGTCATACTATGGTTATGAATTCTAAAATTCCCTTATCTGATCATAATCTATCATTCCAGCTCTCCCCATGTCTTCCAAACCCTGTTATTTCTCCTTACCATCACCTCCAATTCTTCTATTCTCTCCCTGGCTATGAGCCCTACACCAGCTACACCCTTCATTTCCCTCTCTGACACGTTGGTGAACAAGTTCAACTCTACACTAGTCCTCTTCTGTTGAATCATTTGCCCTCTTATCCTATAACTGACCAAGCCTTGGCCTTAGATTACTTTCACTATCTGCTGCCTTCGTTCTTACTCATATAATGTTGAATGAAGCTAGAGAAAATAAAGAAACTATACTGATTAGGTCACTAAACATTTATGATACATAATTGCAACTGGGCCCCCACTGCAGCAAGATAATCCTTTTGTACCTCCCTAATTGACTAATTTTCCCACTCTCCATAGCAGCTCTTCCAAACTTTTTCATTCCACCCTTAAGCCCCCCCCCCCAACCCTTTCAGCTAAGAATCTTACCTCACATTTCACTGAAAAAAATGAGGCTGTTCACTGAAAATTTTCTTTTCTCCCTACCTTCTCAATCTCACAGTGGCCCTCAGCCACCATATCTTCTTTTATCTTTGTCTCACATTGAAGAGGTTACCCATAAAGAGGTTTAGGGGTTGCTCTGGATACCCCAAAATACCAACACACGAGGTCCTGCCAAATAAATTCGACTCAAGTCTTCTCAGCCAAAGAAAAGTAAAGTTTATTAAAAGTTCTCTTGTATTAGACACAGAGTAAGTCTGAGCTAGGTCGTTCTATAGTGCTTTCACATCACATGGAGGGAAGATGGGATCTTATATACAGAAGGCTGTGGGAGGAATCTAGGGGTGGTCTAGAGGAGGAATTTGGGGAGAGTGTTCAGGAGAAGTTAGATGAGATCCAAGAGTGATTAAGGGTGGGAAGTTGCTGGAGGCTGAGACAGACAGTGGTGAGCTAGGACAATTCAAGGGTGGATTGATATTTTGATGGGCTCAAGGGTGGGTAGTAGATGGTCGATGGAGGGCTAGGCTAGTAACAGAGGCCTGGGCCCAGCCACAATGTAAGGCTTATGGCCTCATGCAAATACCTCATCAAAAGGGATGAGATATAATTAGAGTTTAAGGGGGATTTCCAGAGCCTGTATCTCAAGGACTCAAGGAAAGCTCAATGGGGCTCCCAAAGCCCATACCTCATCAACATGAAGAGGTGGCCTTTCTCCTTGCCAAGGCAAACCCCTCTATTTGCACAAGTGTAAAGCCAAGCACAAGCAGCTCTCCTGAGGACTGCTGCTGTGAACAGCTTTAAGATTCTAATCACATAGTATAGTGAACTCTATTCAACAATAAACTAAGGCGAGACATTCACAGAAACCAAAGTATGATATTCACAGCAACATAACATAACAACTTACTCCTAAAGTGGCCACATAGTTTTAAACAAATGCTATCACTCAGTAAGTCCTTAACTCAATCATCCTTTAAGGAGCAATCATCCTTAAGGGATATAAAGTACAAAGGTCTCCCACCCCTAGGTCACATTGTCTTAATCTCTCAGTCAGAAAGTCTTCTTTCTTCTTGATTGGAGACTAGCTTCCAATCATCCTTAACTCAATCATTCTTAAGGGGTACAAAGTACAAAGTTCTCCCACCCCTAGGTCATAGTAAATCATGATCTTGTCAGTCAGCATTAAGTACCCAAGGAAAGGTCCTTTCATCTGGGCTCAAGGCTGGCTCCCAAATTGCTCTCTTTTGTGGGTAAACTTGAGAAGGCCATCTACAATAGGTGCTTCTACTTTCCCCCCCTCATTTTAACTACAATCAGGCTTTAGTTGTTATGATTCAACTGAAACTGCTGTGTCCAAAATTAGTAATGATCCCCTAATAATTACCATATATCCAACAGCAAGAGATAGAAAGAAAAATCCCATTTAAAATAACTGTAGACAGTATAAAACACTTGGGAATCTGCCTGCCAAGACAAACCCAGGAACTATCTGAACCCAATTACAAAACACTTTTCACACAAATAAAGTCAGATCTAAGCAATGGAAAATATGAATTGCTTATGGGTAGGCTAAGCCAATATAATAAAAATGACAATTCTACCAAAATCAATTTACTTATTCAGTGCCATACCAATCAAACTACCAAAAATATTTTATAGAGCTAGAAAAAAATAAGCTCATCTAGAAGAACAAAAGGTCAAGAATATCAAGGGAATCAATTAAAAAATGTGAAGGAAGTTGGCTTAGCAGTATTTGCATTACAAAGTGATCATCATCAAAACAATCTGGTACTGGTTTAGGAACTGAATGGTGTATCAGTGGAATAGATTCAGTGCACAAATAATAAATGGTCATAGTAATCTAGTATTTGGTAAACTCGAAGATCCAAGTTTTGGGGACAAGAATTCACTATTTGACAAAAATTGCTGGGAAAACTGGAAAGCAGTTTGGCAAAAACTAGTTATAGACCAACATCTCACACTCATACCAAGGTAAGGTCAAAATAGGTACATGATTTAGACATAAAGGGTAATATCATAAGTAAATTAGGGGGGCATGAAATAAGTTTACCTGCAAGATCTATGGATTAGGGACAAATTTATGACCAAACAAGAGATAGAGAGCATTATGGGATAGAAAGTGAATACTTTGGATTACATTAAATTTAAAAGGGTTTTGCACAAACAAAACAAATGTAGCCAAGATTAGAAGGAAAGAAGAAAACTTGAGGGTAAAATTTAGAGCAATTTTTTTCCTGATAAAGGTCTCATTTATCAAATATATAGAGAACTGAGTCACAGTTATAAGAATACAAAGGATATGAACAGGCAGTTTTCAGATAAAGAAAGCAAAGCTATTTATCACTCCAAATCACTATTAATAAGAGAAATACAAGTTGAAACAACTCTGATTACCACCTCACACCTATCAGACTGGCTGATATGACAAAACAGGGAAATGACACATGTTCAGGAGAGATGTGAGAAAAAATGAGATACTAATTCACTGTGGGTGTTGTGAACTGATCCAACCATTATGGAAAGCAATTTGGAACTGTGCCCAAACAATAAAACTATTAGATCATGTAATAGTAATTAAATTTGAAGATCCCTTTGTACTGCTAAGCTGACAGATACTTAGCACCTAGTTTCAAATTAAGCCTCTGTTAAAGAAACAGAAGGTATGAACTCCTGTTGCTGACAGAACAGGAAGGAGCTTAACAGGGAGGAGCAATACTGTACATAAGGAAAAACTCCAGCTGGGAAAATCAGAATTTCCTGGGAACTTGTGGTGGCAGAGATTCTTCTGAGGGCCATCCAAGCCATTGAGGACTTCCAAGGGCCAGCCAAGCTGAGGATTATTTGAGGTCCAGCTGGAGCTGCCAGAAGAGGCATGACTGTGGTGCTGGTACTTTTTCTGTTTGTGGCTTTGTTAAGCTTTGACTTCCCAGGAATAGAGACTGTTAAGGACTTAAGGTGGACTGGACACTGTGAGCTTCAGTGTAGAACAGGAACTGCATGGAGAGCTAGACAAGGAGCTGGGAGCTGTCTGCCTTTGAACCCAGGTGACAGTTTGGTGAGCTCAGGTGGGAGCTGGAACCATGGAAGGAGAACCAGGGAAGCTGAGAGTCAGCCTCCAATCAAGCTGAAAGAAGACTTTACTTGGATACTGTGTACTGACTGAGAAGGTTATGATTTACTGGGACCTAGGGGTGGAAAACATTGACTTGTACTTTGTGATTGAATTAAGGATTTTGTGATTGTCTAAATGAATGTACTTTGTTTATGATTGGAAACTAATCTCTAATTGAGAGGACCCCAGGGGTGGAGTACTTTGACTTTTATATTTTGTGTCCCTAAGCCTCCTTAAGGATGATTGGGTGATTGAGTTACTAAGTGATTGATTGACTAAATGATTGTACTTTGTTCAAAACTATGTGACCACTGTGGTGAAAACTATGTGGCCATTTTAGTGGTAAGTTGTTGAGTTGTGACATGATGAATGCTGTATTTTGATTTTCTGTGATAAGTTGTAACATTGTGAATGTTGTACCTTGATTTTCTGTGAATGTTTTGTTGTGACTTGTTACTGAATAAATTCAGTGTTCACTATACTATGTATTCAGAACCTTGAAGCTATTCACAACAGCAGTCCTCTGGAAAGCTGCTTGTGCTTGGCTTTACAGATCAATATCCCAAAGAGATTTTTTTAAAGGAAAAGTATCTATATGTACAAATATACATATAGTTCTTCTTTTTGTGGTGGCAAAGAATTGGAAATTGAGAGGGTGCCTATCAATTGGGGAATGACTGAATAAGTTGTGGCATATGATTGTGATGGAATACTACTATCCTGTAAGAAATGATGAGCATAGGGTTGGCTATGTGGCACAGTGAATAGAGCATTAGCCCTGGAGTCAGGAGGACCTGAGTTCAAATCCTCAGACACTTAACACTTACTATATGTGTAACCTTGGGCAAGTCACTTGACAAGTCACTTGACAAGTCAATTGCCCTGCCCTCTCCCCTCCAAAAAAGCAAAAAAAAAAAAAATGATGAGCAGGTAGATTTCAGAAATACCTGGAAAGATTTAAATAATTTACATGAACTGATGCTGAGAGAAGAGAGCAGAACCAAGAGAATGTTTGCACAGTAAGAGCAATATTGCATGATGACCAACCGTGAATGACTTAGCTATTTTCAGTGATACAATGATCTTACTTCGATCCAAAGGACAAAATTCCAAAGGATTCATGACGAAAAATGCTATTCACTTCCAGAGAAAAAAATGGATGGAGTCTGAATACAGATTGAAGCATACTTTTTTCCTTCTTTGTCTGGGGTTGTTGTTGTTGTTGGGGTGTGTGTGTGTGTGTGTGTGTGTGTGTGTGTGTGTGTTTTTCTTTCACAACAATATAATATGGAATTATATTTTACATGATTGCACATATATAACCTATATCAAATTACTTGCCTTCTCAATGATGGGGGAGGCAAAGGAGAGAGGGAGAGAATTTAGGACTAAATTTTTTAAGATGAATGTTAAAACATTTACATGTAACTGGAACAAAATTAAATATTAAAAAAAAGAAGGGCCTGAACCAGATGCTCTCTGAAGACCAGAAATCAAACTGCCCAGTACAATGCTCTCTTCTCAGTCTTCATCCTTCCACATTCTTTGTCACCATCTTGATAGTCTCATCTCTCTACGTTCTCATCATGCCACTTTCTCCTGGTTTTCCTACCTGTCACTTCTTCTTAAGTCTCATTTGATGAAGTTTTTAAAGCAAGCATTTATTAAGCACCCACTAAGTGCCAGACTAACTAAATTTTACAAATATTATCTCAGTTTATTTTTGCAACAGCTTGAGAGATAGGTGCTATTATCAACATTTTATAAATAAAATGATCATTTATCTCTATGCCCTATGATTCTTAAATCTACTTATTCAGCCCTAACCTCTCTGCTGACATCAAGTCTCACATGTATAAAATTCCTTTTGGATGAACTGTATGTTCCATGGTCAAACTCAACAAATCCAAAACTGAACTCATTATTTTTCCCACAAAATCCTCCCTGTAAGGACACAAGATCTGTTCAAAGGAACAATCTGCCCTAATTATGCCAATTGAAGGAGGCATAACATCTAAGAGAATACCAAGATAAGGAAGAAAGAAGGTCCCATGCTAGCTTGGCAGTAAATAGGTTTTATTAGGTTAATTGGGAGAGTTTACTCAAGAGATCCAGCCACTGGCAGCAGGAGGACAAACTGGTGGATTCTAACACCATCCTTAGGCCAGGTCAGGTATTTTATAGCAACAGAAAAAGAAGGCATAGTACCAAAAATGGCCCACGTTTATGTGCAAGTGTTCCCATGAGATAGTTAGAGCTTCTTTTGCTGTTTAATTCATTCAAGGTAGTCTATATCAACTGTGAGACCTGAAGTTATGTTCCCAGGCTCTGGTTCCCATTGTACGTTCCCTTCTTCCCTATTATTGTCAAGTACTATCATCCTCCCAATCTTGCAAGCACTCTCCCCCCATCCAGTCTGTTGCCAAGACCCATTTTACTTTCAAAACATCTCTCACATATGACCTCTTCTCTTCTCTCTTCTGACACTGTCACCACCTGGCACGTGTCCTCCATCACCTGATGCCTGGCATCAAGTCTCCCCACTCTAGTCTATCCTTCACTCAGTTACCAAAGTAATCTTCCTAAAGTTAAGCTCTGACCATGTCACCCTTCCTACTCCATAATCCCAGTGGCTCCCTATCACCTCTGGAATAAAATTTAAAATCCTTTCTTGGTGTTCAAATCCCTTAACCTGATCTATCCCTCTCCATTAAACTTTCCACTCTTCTTACACCTTCTACTCTAACCTGTACTGTGATCCAATGACACTGGCTTCCTTACTGTTCTTCAAAGAAGACATTCCATTTCCCAGCCCTGTACATTTTCACTGGCTGTCTCCCATGTATGGAATGTTCTCCCTTTTCAGCTCTTCCTTGTGGCTTCGCTGGCTTCCTTCAAGTTCCAGCTAAAATCTTACTCTCTACAGGAAGCCTTTCCCAGTCCTTCTTAATTCTAGTGCCTTCCCTCTGTTGATTACCTTCAATTTATCCTGTATATAACTTGTTTCTATTTAGTTGTTACTCTGAGCTGTGAGAGCAGGAACTGTTTTTTGCCTTTAGTGACTGACACATAGTAAGCACTTAATGTTTATTACCTAACTTTCTAAGGTCTCTTCCAGCTCTAAACTTCTGTGCTCCTCTATTTGATATTTCCTCTCTGCTTACCTTCCCCTCCCCCTCCCCCCAATAACCTTCCTTTCCTTAATCTGCCAAAAAAGGCCTGTAGAAACAGAGCTGAATGATAAACTTTTTGTTTGCTCCTGCATAGAAGGTGATCTGAGATCCTTAACAGAAGTAGGGGTAGGGGGTAGGAAGTATCAGGTAGTGGGGATGAGCATTTTTGACATGGGTACCAGTTGAAAGCCACACTGAAAAAAGAAAAAGTGAAGATGAACTGCGAAACTGGAACAAAGTCGCATACTCTGTTCAACTAACTCATAGAGATTAAACAAATTAAACATGGCCCTTGTCCTAGCAACAGAGAGTGTGTTTTTAAACCATCAGAGTCCCAATTTCCTTTGTGTCCTACTTTAGCCAATCATCACACTGAAACGAGAGTGTATAGGGGCTCCCTTTGTGACCTGTGTGGGGGGAGGGAGCAGGGCTGTATAAAAGGCCGCGAGAAGTTCTGGTTTGCGCATTTCAAGCCAGGTTACCCCGGGGATCTAGGAGGGTTGGGGCAGATCCAGGGGGGAAAAAAAGTCCAACCAACCACCCAACACAATCTTAATCCATCAGACCTTGACAGTAGATGGACGAGGAAACCACCAGCACCGCGGAAAGTGGAGATCGTTCCTCCGGTTCCCCCTACACTCTTATGAGGGGGCCCCCTGTGCAGGTCCGGATGTCCCAGCGCAGACTTTCGAAAAAAGGTCACCGAAAAAGGCACCGGAGGATGCCCTGGAGGGATTCCTATGTGGTCCAGGTGCTGAAGCAGCAGCTCTCCAATGGCCGGGCCCCTCTATCTAAGGGGGCATTGGCCATCCTCCACTCAGTTGTCAAAGACCTCTTCGACCGCATTGCCCTTGAGGCCAGCAGGTTGAAGAAGGAGTGCCTCGACGGAGATGCAGAAGATCCCGTGGGCCCAAACGAGATCAAGGCCGCCCTGCAGTTCCTCCTGCCCTCCCAGCACAGGATTCAACCCCCGCCTAATCGCTTCGGTCCCCCTTTGCTATTAGCCCAGGAGCATCCGAGGTGGCGCTGAGGTGGACTCGCAAGTCTGGGAAGAAGAGAGGAGGAAAGGGGTGGGGTGGGGGGAAGGGTCTCATCCTCTTCTTCTCCCATTTGCTTCCATTCTCTCCCCTTACCCCCATAAGTACCCCCCACCAGAACCATCAACCATCAACCATCACCACCACGAAATCTCCTTCCTTACTCCCAACCCCACCTTACCCACTTTGTGCCTTAAAATGTACTTTTTTTTCTCCTGCCCCTATTGTCAATCTCTCTTGAAATGTCTGCAGCTGTGGAAAGTAGAGTTTAAAGAAGCACTGTCTTAAGACAGCAAATAAGCCTAGGCTTCTGTAGAGTTGAGAAACTCATGAATCTGGATCTTGAGCAAAAAGGAAGACAGAAGAAAACCTTTTTTCAAGAACAAGGCCCGTGAATTTTTTTTTTTTTTTTAATGGAAGTCCCAGGAAGGAACCACGGAGGAAAACTAGCATGTCAGGAGAGGTGTTGGGGTCCGATATTTTTAGGAAAAAATAAAATTAAAGTCAGGGAGATCAAATATGGACTTTCAATGGAGACAACCCAGCTCTTTCCTTACCCCATTCCCTAGCTGAATGAAGAGAGAACAATAATTAAAAACAACTGAAATACTTCTTGCAGTTTTCCTATCTTGTGTGTGTGTGTGTGTGTGTGATTTGTTTCTGGGATGTTGACAGGATAAGGTTGAAAGAAGGAGAGGGAGAGAGGGATATAAAGAATGGGGGAAGGGAGGATTTGTGATGGTGTGGGAGTCTGGTTTTTGAAGGTTTTGTTGTTCAGTTCTGACTTTTTGGTGTTTTCTTGGCAAAAATACAAGAGAGTGGTGTGTCATTTCCTTCTGCAGCTCATTTTAAAGATGAGGAACTGAGACAAAAACAGAGTTAAATAACTTGCCTGGCCAGGGTCACATAGCATCACTATCAGTGGTTGAGGCCAGATTTGAACAAAAAATGAGTCTTCATGACATCTACTGAGCCACCCTTGTCCCTCTTTCTAAGGGTTTATTTAATTTTAGTTATCTCCTAGAGGATTCTATTTAGACCTTCATAGAAATCTCAAAGTTCTCCATGGAGTTTCAGTGTATAAAATGTATTTTGACCCCAAAATTCATGAGTATAGGTGAGTGGGGAAAAAGAGGGGAGGTGTTTTCTAATCTATCAGTATTTCTCCATCTCCCCAATATTCCTATTCCAATTCTAATGATAATCCACGTGTATACCTGACTAAATTAGTACATGGTCTATGTATACACACTGTACAAGTGAATGTGCAGGTTTCTCTTTCCCCATATCCATACCTCATTGGTGGGGAGGAGGAACCTTCTTCTCCTTCTATTGGCTTTGCATGAAGGTTCTGTTCTTTTAAAACTGGAAGACTAGACAGCCTGGCTGTGAAAAGGGAAGGGTGATAAGGAGGGGGCGAGGGTAAGTGGTTCTGCCAGGGACCCACCCTGGCATCCCGTCTGGAAGGAGTTCACCAGGCTCAAGCAAACTTTGAAGCTGAAATTGTAAAGTTTATTGTTATGCTGCACAAGGACAGCGGACTAGATTCTTATGGAACCTGCAAAATTCCAGGGATCACAGGCATAGTTTTATGGAGTCAAGACAGTAAATCAGGTGCCAATTATGCTAACTAGTTGAGTAAGGGTGGGATCAGGGAGGAGTTAAGGAGTGGTCAGTGCTTAAAGGACCATGCACTTGTAATATCAACTGCGCTGGCATATTGCCCATGATTCACTGGGAAATAGCCCAAAGGGGGGGGGGGGGGCTACCTGGAGGTGTGGTTTTAGGCCTGACAAGTCACTAAAGTCAATCCTCAGTCAAGGCTACTAAGGAGTGCCCAGTCTGCCACCCATCAATGTCAAGCTTGACAAGATAGGTGTTGGGAACCAAGGCCATCAGAGACACAGTGTGGGTATAATTGGCTAAGGAGTTACCCTATAGATAGGGTACTGAAGAATTCATGGTGCAGCTGGCCACTCTAACTAAAGGAGATAACATTTGCCTAAGCTAAAAATGTTTATAGATAGTTTTGTGAAGGATTCATAAGTAGCTTATTGTTTCAAGCAGAGATAAACAGTTCATGAGTTGTTGCTGGGCAGAGTGCTGGCAGGGGGAAGGGGCAGAGTTAATGCTTTGAGACTGGGGTGGGGGGAAGTGTGATTTTACAGACTGCTTTTACAAATTGATTTTACAAATTGATTTTACAGACATAAATCCCAAAGCACCCCATTTTACAAACTGATGTTACAAACATATATACATCCCACATCAGCTGTTTCTATCTACATCCTTAGGGGTAACTCTGGACACACATACATTCCACCCCCAAGCACCAGTACTATGAATTAAAAACTACTGAGAAGAGAAGCTTACTGAATACCTTTCTCTCCCCTCTTTACTTTTACCCAGTGGCTCTGAGAAATGGGCCTGGAGTGTGTTCTATTTTTGTTTAAGGGTGTGTAGGTTGCAAAAATCCCCACCATTCTTGATAGTGATAGTGGGTACTTGAGCCATGATGACCTTGAAGAGCCAGTCCAGGAAGGATTATTGAAGTCAGCCACCCTGACAAGAAAGTTCATAGAAATTAGGAATGCCTGGGACTGGAGCTTGAGGTGAATTTTGGACTTTGGAATTTGGGGATTGGGATTACTCTATTAGAATTGAACTAAGTTCAATTCCCTCCTCCCCAGAGATGAAAAATGCAACAGGAATTGCTGTAATTTTATTTTGTTATCTGTTTTTGTGATTTTATTTCTGGGAATATGATAGATTAGAGAAGTGGAGAGGTGGAAATTGTGGGAGGAATTGTGGGGCATCTCATGGGAGAATAGGGGGAATTTATATCTCTCATGCATTACATCTTTGAACCATAATAATAATATGACTTCCAAAGTAAATATTCTTTTGTAAAAGCTAATCCAGCTGTCAGTGGCTAAATGGAACCTAGGGTTGTAGAAGACTTGTTAACAGGACTTTTATTGAGTCAGTCTCTAACCTGAGAATACTGGGTGCCACACAAAGCAGGCCTAGAGACGGGAGTGCCAGTAATCAAGTAGTTTTAATTAATCAGTTTCAGAGTAAAGAATGGAATGTTCTCTTAGCTGAAGTAAAAGCACAGGTTATATACTTAAATAACAAGTGGGGAAGGGGAGTGGGTAGGGAAGGTAGATTATAAGCAATCATTTAGTGGTTCCCCACCAAAAACTATTAGTTAGTTTGGATTGTCTCAGCATCTTCCCGTACTTTGCTAAATTTGTAAAAGTTATGTAGATACATGTCTGTGAAGAGAATGAAAGATACTGGGACATTGCTCTCACACCATAAGACTCCCAACTGGACTGATTAAAAAAAAAAACAAAACAACTAGAGAATGATGTCAAAGGGCAAGATTGTGTGCTAACCTATATAAATTGTATCTATTGTGTCTAAATTTGTTGACTAAACAAAGCAAGGGAAGAAACTATTCGAGTCTTTGGGGGTTGTGACCACCTCCCCTAAAGTCCAGAACCAGAGTTCTGTGACAGTAACAGGTTCTACAGTCTTTGATTGCTTCACTTCAGGCAGAAAGATGCCATCGATTGTGAGCTTTGTTGAAGGTTTGATTGATCATCAAGCTGCATTGTGACTCTGACTCATATGCTGGAAAAGGCAATTCTGAAAAACCTAATTGTCGTCGGATCCTTTCCTGGGGCCTTCCGGACACCACATGGCGGGGAGCGCCGAGCAGAACAAAGCACACTTACACAGCAACTCAGGGGGCAACTCCAACTTTTATTTCCTGCTCTTCTACATATATAGCCTATCCTACGCAAGCACTTTCCATTTTGGCTCTTGGCCAATTACAACACCTTTTGCCTTTTAAGGTCAAGCACACCTTAACCCTGGGACTCTTATCTCGCGATTTCTACCTGGAGCAAGGATATTCCTTGTGGGCCCGGATGTGCATCGCTCCTTAGAACAAGGCGGGGTCAGCTGGGGGCCTAGCAGTCCCTCAAGTGCCTAGAGGGTTAATGGGGGCGAGAGGCCTTGCCATCATTGCCTAAGCCCGGAGGCAGTGCCGTCACAGGTCCAGGGACCTCTCAAGGGCACTGAGGTAAATCCATGTTGGCTCTCCCACACCTAATCTATTAGCATATTCATTACACATATCATACTACTCCTGCATGAAGGGAACACTATCTAGGTAGCTGGAGCTGGAGTCATTGGCAAAGAGCCTAGCTTACACTAACCCCCCTTCTTAAAAGAGTATTGGAGAACTCTAGAAGAGGAAGAGTGAAATAAATGACAACCCTGGTGGATGGGGTAGGTGTACATATATATATATTATACATATAGAGGGTAGAATCTCTAAACTTGGGTTTTTCTGATTTTTTTTTTTTAACTTCAAGCATGCCAGGGATATTCTCTGCCATTCACCTCATGAATTAAAAAAGCTCAGAGAGCACTCTTAACTGGGGCCTACAGTTGTTAGGACTAATTTTGTTCCTAATAAATTCTTCCCTTGTTTTGGACTCAACAGATACAATTTATATAGGTTAGCACACAATCTTGCCCTTTGACATCATTCTCTAGTTGTTTGGTTTTTTTTTTTTAGTCAGTCCAGTTAGTGTGAGAGCAATGTCCCAGTATCTTTCATTCTCTTCACAGACATGTATCTACATAACTTTTACAAATTTAGCAAAGTACGGGAAGATGCTGAGACAATCCAAACTAACTTATACTACTTAACCAGAATGGTTTTTTGTTTGTTTGTTTCTTTATTTTTAAGAAAGGAAAATAAGAAATTAAGCTCATATAAGAAATTAGAACTTTTTCAGGATTTCTATAGAAAACAGTTGAATTTTTAAAAGAAAGCATGAGTGTAGACAGGACAGATGAAATTTTGTCTGTTGAATTTGGATCTTGAGCAAGAGCTAGAATATATGGAGTTTTTGTTTTTTAAAGAACTCCAAGAAGAGAACTGCTGAGGTCAGGGTGAAATGGGTCATAATTTAGTGAGAGATTCAGTCTTCTATACTATATCTAGTAATTAAGAGTTTAAAAAGGTTTTTTCAAAGTAAGTTTTATTTGACACCTTTGTGCAATAATATATTTGTAGAGAGAACTTGAGTGGTTTCTTAAGCCAGCTCTAAACTGACACACTAGCCCGAGAAAGTGTGATTGTGTAAACTTGGTCCAGGCATGATTGTCAAGTAATCCGTTTATTGATGCCATGAGCAAGGTTTTGTTGAGAAGTCAAACAAAGAGGTAATTATAGGTCACTTGGTTTTCTTAATACTCTTTGTTCAGTAAAGTAATGATGTCAACTATTAGACCCTGAAGATAACCAGGTCCCATAGTATAGTATCTAAAAATGTATAAAAGGCAGCTAACATCTTCTGGCAATAATCTCAGAACAGGGTACCTCCCTGGATCACAAGATATCAGAAAGGCTCTGATAATGGCTGCTTCTCAAGGGAAAAAACCAAGATCAGTTACTTTGCACTGGTCATAGTGAAAACCCAGAGCAAACCCTATCTAGAACTAGCCTGATTCCTAGATCAGATGTTTTGGCTCCCTTCATATATTTACATAGCATTTATTCCAAATATCCTCCCTAGGTGGAGAGGGCAGGGGAGAGATGGGTGACTTTCCCCAAATTGTAGCAAAAAAAAATTTAAAGAAAGTTTTAAAACTATACTGTTACATCAAGGCTATTAAGACAACATGCAAAATCCACCTCCATATTCCCCACCAAAATAAGATAGTGAAGGTATGTTTATTATTGTAATGGAAATGCAGATTTAAAGATCTTCCCTGCCCCTAGGCCCTTTGATTGGCTTAAGAGACTTTGATTGGCTTTAAGAGTCTCGGAAAACCTTCCTTGATTTGAAAATATGCTCTGCCTCCTAATAGGCTGAATGTGGTCACATGGAGCCTGTGGTGGGAGGCTTGGTTTTCAGGAATGACCACACCTTGATGCTGTGTGATTGGGCAGTGGATCAAAAGGGTGGTTACATTCTTTGAGCCAGGAGAAGGCTATATAAACTCTGATGAGGGGCTTTGCTTTGGGGCTCACTTTGAGAAGTGTTGTGTGATTTGACCAGATGAGACTCTGGGAAGCCGTTGTTGAGAGCCCCCCGGCTTTGAAAACCCAGATGTTGATGCTTCCCTCTCTGGTAACTGTGATTTGGTATTGATGTATGTAATGTTGGGACAGTTTGGAAGCCTGTCTGTAACTCTGAAGTTCTGTAACTCTGAAGTTTGGGGTGCTGACCTTTTTCCCCTGAACTAGGTAATGTGTGTTTGTTTGATTAAAGTAAGCTTGTTAACCCATTTTGAGTTGCTTTCCTTTTGAAAAGCAGATCTAAGAACCTGTGTTGGCAGCTACCCTGGGGATATTGGGGTGCTTGCTGCTACAATTATCTATTTGCTCTTTATAAAATACCAAATGTAAATGTTCAGCTTTGTTTTATTCCTTTGTAGTGATGCTATTTTGGAGGACTCCATGGTAACTGAAAGATCAAAAAGAAATTCCATTAGAATTCATTACATTTTTAGGACTGGAAAGGACCTTAAAATTCTCTACTTAAACTCAATCCTTTCTTTTTACTTTATGAGAAAACTGACTCAAAAAAGTGGCTTACCCAAGTGTGTATTTATTCATCCTTCATTTGAAAGAGGACCAATGACATCAGAGGGTGCTGTCTTGATTTCTTCATGAATTGGTTTTAAGTAAGAGTCAGAGTTGCACAAAATCATTAACCTTACTCTCTTCAAGCATCATCCAAGTCCAGTGGCAAGTTAAAAGTCAAGACAACTAACTGGAAGATGGCCCAAGAGGACAGTGGATGATGTTGACATCTTTGATATCTGACCAGGCTCTAAGTGTTCCGAAGTGTGTCTATTTCAGTTACCTTCATAGCCATTGGAGTCAAAATTGTTCTCATCTGCACATTCTCCTAGGGGAAGTCGTCATGTGTTTCCAGTAAACATCTGTCTCCCTAACTCATAGATGTGTTTGAGAGGCTTGTCAGTTACCATCAGCCTGGTTTAGCCCATTTGCTAAGACACTTTTATTGGGGTATGGCCCACTGCACGTGCTGCACCTTCTTGGAACTATGGGTGAGGGTTGGGTAAAAAGGTGAACACCAAAGGTGCTGGATACGAAACCCTGAAAAAGGCTCAGTAAGCCCTAAACCAGAGGTGCTAGTCCTTCCTGAATACCTCACACATACATCACCAGTGTGTAGTACATTTATATGCATGTGTGTAGTATATTTTTAGTGAATGTATGTGTGTATACACATATGTATGTATGTATGTATGTATGTGTGTATGTGTATTGTTAACAGGATTTTTACTAAGCCAGTCTCTAACCTGAGAAAACTTGGAGCCATACAAAGCAGGCCTAGAGACAGGAAGGTAAGTATGAATCAAGTAGTTTAATTAATCAGTTTCAAAGTGAGGAATGTTCTCTTAGCTGAAGTGAAAACACAGGTTATATACTTAAATCATAGGCTAGGAGAAAGGAAGAGGAGAGGAAGGTGGATTACAAGAAATCATTTAATGGTTCCCCACAATACAGCAATTTTGGAGTTAAATCTTTGGGGGTCATGCGCACCTCCCCTAGAGTATAGAGCCAAAGTTATGGGACAGGAGCAGGTTCTACGATCTTTGATTCACTTCACTTAAGGTCCAGTGACTGTGAGCATTGTCAGAGATTTGATTAATCAATTTAAGCAGCATTGTGAGCTGACTCCCAAGCCAGAGAAGCAGCTCTTGAGAAAACTAAATTATTGTATATTTATGATACATCATATTAATATGAAAATTATAAATTCCCTTCTTAGCATATATATATGCATACATATATATATGTATTAATATACGTAGTTGTTTATATGAGGACCTTAAGATTTCACTATAATTGTAGTGTAAATCCCTTTCTAATTGACTGATACTTTCAGAAAAAAAATTTTCAGAAAAAGACCTCTCAGTAATTTTCCTCCTTTAACCTCCATGAATATATTACACTCCTAATATTTCTTACTTCCTCAATGTCTGTTCCTTTCTGTTTTTTCTTTTTCCTGATTACATTCCCCAATAATCTAGTCCTTACCCTTCTGATCCTTTCTTCTATAGTCTCTATTGTATAGCAATCTTAATCACTTATGGCTGCACCTATGCACAGATGATTCTTAAAGTACTGAACAGCCTTCAAAAATTTCAGATGTATTTCCAACCGTTAAAACTACAGTTTTATTTGTATGTCCTACCAAGCCTTCAAACCCAGCATCTCCAAAACAGAACTTGCCATCTTTTCCCAGAAAACTTATTATCATCACCCAATCCATTAATACTGAAAACATTTTTATTAAGTCTGATTTCCCCCTCTTTCTTGCTTCCTATATTAAATTAGTTCTATGATGGCTTTAATAACTTTCATACTCACCCTTACTATTACTAACTGTTTTACAAATAACACATGGGAGGCACTGGAGTTTTCAGACTCCAGCCTCTTTTAATAGGTTCAGTCTTGATCTGGTCAGACAGGAAGGACTTGGAGACAGCTTCAGAGAGTTTCTTGCTTTATCTAGTGTAGTCTTCTCAAAGGGAGTTGCTGGTAATGAGAGCATCAACTCCTACAGTATTCCCTAATCACCCTTCTTAGAGGGGTCAAAAAGAATATAGTAGGAGCTACAACTCCTATAGAATCCTCTAAATCACAGTGGGGGACAATTGAGGCAAATGCAGATTCCCCTCCAAGCCTTGATGGGGGCCAATCAAGGTACACTGTCATATTACCCTATGGGTTCCCCCCTCACTGACCAGTGGCCCACTTTGCTTTATAGAACAACAGACAAAGAAGGCATCTTGACAACATTAGATTAACTTTAGCAATATCCTCATTCAGCTCGTTAAGTATAATTATGCCACCCCATATCTCACTGTGTAACCATGGTGGAGATGTTTACATTACAAGTCATAGGTCTGGGAAATATTATCTAATACCTGGAACCTAGAGATTGTCATGGCCAATGAAAACTAAACTCTAAAAAGGATGACAAAATCCTCCTTACTTTCACTAACATCCTAAAAAAAATTATAAGCTGTCATTACTACTCACTTTTGAAATAGCCTCTTAATTGCAATGCTCTTCCTGCCACCATCATCCATGCCACCCACCTCCATCCCCGCCATTCTTTTAATTTTGCTATATGTGGCTGAAAATCACAAAATGCTAAATATCTCTTAAAAAAATCAAATTGGGTCACCTAATGGGCAATGGAAAAAAGAACCTTTGTAGTTAAGTGCATAGATAGACTGCAGCAAAACCAACTTAGGAAGACAAATTGCATAAAAGAAGGAAGTGCAAAAGATTTAATGTGATTCATCTGATTGGAAAGGGGACTGTCTGTAGGAAAACTGTGATCACCACCCCAAATGCTGCATATGTGCCCCCTTACAATGAAGACCTAGATAAGAAACCCACCAATATAATGCAAATTTAAAGAGGATCTGTGATCCTCTGGCAGAAGTAGATGTGGGGATTGGATAATAAGATGAGAATGTATGAATGGTTCCTAACAGTAGATCACAGATTCATTTTGTATACAAGGTAAACTGAGGAAATGTAAAATTAGAGCAGACAAGAAACCTCTCTTTCCTTAACTGTAATATGGAAGAAGAAAAAAGAAGAGGAGCCAAAATTCTATTGTCTTAGTTGACAGGTTATCCTGTGAACAAATTCTGTCCCCCTCTCTTCCCTCCCCCCCATAGATGGTAAGCAATCTGATCATAGGTTTTACCTGTGCAATCATGAAAAACATTTCCCTATTATTCATTTTATGGAAGAAAGATGTCTTTCAAATAGAGAAAGAAAGAAGAAAAAAGAAAAATGAAGGAAGGGAAAAATAATATGCTTCGCTTTGTATTCAGACAATATCAATTCTTTTTCTGGAGGCAGATAACATTTTTCATTATTGGTCCCTTTGGGATTGTCCTTGGATCAGTGTATTGCTAGGAATAATAGCAAAGTCATTCACAGTTCTTCATCATATAATATTGCTGTTACTATGTACAGTGTTTTCCTGGTTCACTTTTATATCACTTCATGTAAGTCCAAGTTTTTCTGAAATTATCCTGCTTGTCATTTCTTATAGCACAACAATAAGGAAAAAGACTTTCTACAAACTGAAGTGTAGCAAAGCTATTGGTATATGAAAATAAATCACTGAGAAGGGTTCGATGTTCTCAAAATATCTTGGGAAAAGGGAGGGGGGGCAAGCAGGGGTAGGCCTTTCTGTCTATAACAATGTTTGTATTTTCTTGTCTTTAAAGTAATATTGATGATTCAATAAATAATAATTGTACCGTAAGATGTTTTCCCTTCATTATCATGTTATTGTAATTGAAAGTGGCATAGGGCTCCTGTAGTTTGCCATATTAACTTTGGTTGGGGGGTGGGAGCTGTTCTTGTTGTCTTCCTATCCACCATATTTTTATTAAGTTTTTAAATTAATATTTTATTGATGACTTTGTTTTTATTATCACTTATTTCTAGATACTCCCCTTACTCACCCAGTAAGCTTTTCCTTTGAGAAGGGAATTTATAATTTTCATATTAATCAATATGATATGTGTAATGAATATAATAGTAATTTTTCTTTCTCAGGAGTTGCCTCTCTGGCTTGGAAGCCAGAGTTCACAATGCAGCTTAAACTGATTAATCAAAACAATAAAAGCTCACAATCACTGGGCCTTAGAGTTGAAGTAAATCAAAGATTGTAGAACCTGTTCCCATCACAGAACTCTGGTTCTGTACTGTAGGGGAGGTGATCATGACCCCCAAAGACTTGACTTCAGAATTGTTGTATTGTGGGACTTGTGAGTTTCTTGTGGCAAACCACTAGTAATCTACCTTCCCTACTTGTGATTTGAGTATATAACCTGTGCTTTTACTTCAGCTAAGAGAACATTAATTAAACTACTGGCACTCCCTGCTTTGTGCAGCTCTGAACACTGACTCAGTAAAAAATCCTGTTAACATCTTGTAATAAAAAGTTAAAAACCAACTGGCACAAAAACCACATTTTGATAACATATGCAACATGTAAGCAAAGTAAATGGACTTTGTAGCATCTATTTTATTTCCTAAGAAATGTTTTTGGAGGGAAATTTTTAAGAATGTCTAGCTACTTACTTGATCAACCAATCAACAGGAATTTGTTTAATTTTGTCTACTCTATGCACTGTGCTAGGGAAAAGACTTAAAAGTAATAGAGTCCCCCTGCCTTCATGGAAGGTTACATTCTATCTATACATATTTATATCTATACATCTAGGAATATGTGTATCTTTGTATTACCAATAAGTTTTTGGAGGGGAGGGAGTATCAGAATAAGATACTTGTAGAAAGTGGTGCTTAATGAAGCTTAAAAGGTGTTAGAGTGTTGTGAAGAGAGTAAGAGCAAGCTGAAGCCTGGGTGCAGGGTAAATTTGGGTGGGGATTTATTGATCAAGGGTGCCTGAAGTATACACTCAAATCAAGCAGCCCTGTATTGGGGTACAGACTGAGTTTATAAAGGTAAAAATTATAGTTGGAGAGGGGAGCTAGCATAAGCATTGACATACAGAAGCCAAGAACAGCCATTGGGTGGATCAATAGCTCAGGGCTAATTTGGAAAACATGGCACAAAGGTACAATGATGTGATCAGGGTTTTTCCTAGAACAGGGTGGAGGGCACAGGGGCAGTGGAACAGGTCAGGGTCATGTTCTGGGTGAAGGATGTGGGGGACCTTGCTTGGTCAACATAGACTTGTCCCATGATCTCTATACAGGCTTGCACCATGATCCTTATACATGCTACTGTTTCAAGGCTTGCTGATTTAGGGAAGTTCTAACTTAAGAAAAGATAAGGAGCCAGAACTATGCCTTGGGTAACTCTTACCAAGGACTACTCCTTTAAGCTGTTACAAGCAGTTAAAGGGTTTATGATAAAAACAAAGACAAATATAAAGGGGCTTAATGGTAGCTTAATGGTAACTAGAAGATCCTAAGAGGCAGAGATGAGGATGGACACAAGAAGGAAGAGTCAATGCAAAGGGAAGATTGAGTGGTAATGTGTTTTGTGTGAGAAACAGGCAGGTTTGACTGAGCCACTAAGTGAATAGGAAACTAGAGATCCTAAGAGGCAGAGATGAGGATGGACACAAGAAGGAAGAGTCAATGCAAAGGGAAGATTGAGTGGTAATGTGTTTTGTGTGAGAAACAGGCAGGTTTGACTGAGCCACTAAGTGAATATAAAGCTATGTGTAATAAGGATGATAAAATAGAATGGGGTTAGATGGAGAAGGGCTTTTAACATACCAAACCAAGGAAGGAGCTTATATTTGATCCTAAAAATAAAACTGAAGTTTGTAGGATAGGAGAATGACATATCTCAAACCTGTGCTTTAGGAGAATCTTTGGCAACTATGTGGAGATTGCATTGAAGTGGGAAGAGATTTGAGAAAGGGAGAACAATTAGGAGACTTGAAATAATCCAGGAGAATAGTGAGTTTAACTAGAAGAGTGCTGATCTTGTGAAAGAGAGGGAGATGTATGAAAAATGTCATGGAGGTATAAATGAATGTGATTTGTCAACTGATCCTGGGCTACCTCCAATTGTCCTGATTGATATCTGGCCACTGGAACACAGATGGCACTGGAGGAGAAAGTGAGGCTAGGGACTTTGCATAGCTCTCCCTCACTCAAATCAAATTCAATTGCAAGTCATGTCATCATCTTCCTGATATCATGGGCCTCTTCAAGAATGAAGGACAGAACACAACCACAACTACATATGTGGGGTGTCATGATGGGTTGAATTTGAAGTTCTATGGTAGATCCAGTTTGAAATGTCTTAATAGCCAAACAGAAACATGTTACTGAAGCTGTGATTCTAGATCTCAGGAGAAGAGAAAGACTAACTAGAGTTGGATATATACATTTGTTAAGTACTCTGCTTAGGGGAGTGTAATGGAAAGCAAAGTAGTACTTTTGTTTCAGCTATTCAAGTGCATTTGAGCCTCTCCTTTGATCATATCAAGTCTTTGTGGGAAACAGTTTACATTGTGTTCCCCCCAATAAGCCGAAGGGAGTTTGGACACCTCACCTGCCCTTAATAGGCCTAACTGTCATCACATGGAGCCCACAGTGGGCAGAGCTTGCCGAAAGAGTGGAACAGGAAGGAATAGAGCAGAGGAAAGCTCGGGCTTGATGTGGAACCAAGCAGAACTGAGAGGGAGAATGCTTGTGATTTCAGCACTCTGTAGCACTCTGTTGGTCTGTCAGACAAAAGTACCCTGTTGTTTTTAGACAGAAGTCCTGAAAGAGGACTTTACTGCTGTTACAGAAGTCCCGGGACTTTACAGTTGATTTGTGTTTGATTTTTTCAGACAGAAGCCATGTCTGTTGATTTGAATTACTTTGTCAGAATGTGAATTGAGATGATAGTGCCGGCAATATGTGTAAACATTGTTGTAGCTCTGTTATGCTTTGTCTTCCAAAAAACAGAAACTTCGAAGAGCTTGGAGTAAAGCAGTAAACTGGGATATAAAATAGGAGTGGAGAGCTGCCTATGTGTGAGTCCAGGCAAGAGCTGGAAACAGTCAACCCATGGAAAAAGAGGAGCCTTGGCATCTGGAAGTACTTTCTGCTACCCCTTAAGGATGATTGACTTAATGATGACTGGGAGGCAGCATCAAGTCAAGAAGAAAGAAGACTTTACTTGGGTACTCTATATTGACTGATGAGATTGTGACTTACTGAATCATATGTTTGTTTAAGACCTATATGGCCACCTTAGGAAGTAATAAGTTGTTATGTTATATTGCTGTGAATGTTGTCCTTTAGTTTCCTGAATGTTTTGCTTTAGTTTGTTGTTGAATAAATAGAGTTCACTATAGTACTCAATTAGATCCTTAAAGTTATTCACAGCAGCACTCCTGGGGGAGAGTTGCTCTTGATTGGCTTTATAGGGAGGATGATAAGTTGAGAGTAAGAGAGATAACAGGACCAATGACAGAGCTCTGGATTATACCCATATTTAAGGGGTATGATTTAAGTGATGATTAAGCAAAGGAGACAAAGAGGAGTAGTCAGTCACAGAGATAAGGAGGAGAAACAAGAGAGTAATGTTTCAAAACCACAGAGAGGAAAAAATAAGAGAGAGTGTAATTGTGCATTTACAGATAAGAAGATGAGGACTGAGAAAAATCCATCAGATATGATGATTTGGTAATTTTGAAAAACAAGTTTCAGTTGAGTGATAAGGTTGGAGGTCAGATTATAAGAGGTTAAGGAGTGAATGAAAGGAAAGCAGGTGAAATGAAGAATTGTAGAATTTTTTTTTCTATGTATTTGTGAAAGGAAAAGATAATAGTAGGTTGAAAATTTGAGGGGATTGTAGGCTCTAATAAGTATTTTTGTGTGTGTGATTTTTAAAGACAGGGGAGACTTGGGACAAGGGAGACTCAGGGGAGACACAGCAAGGAAGGAATCTACAAGATTAGAATATGATTAAACTTGGAAGTCATGGTTATGAGAGCAATCTGCTAAAGCAGACTGGAGGTACACTTAGAGGGATTGACCTTCATGAGAAAATAGGTCAGATCTTTTCATCCAAAATTGAAAGGAGAGAACAGGGGATTGAAAAGGAGAGAACAGGGGATGATGGTGATGGTAAAGGGTTTTTAAAGGTAGAGAAAGAAGAGGAAAGTTATAGGGAATTCTCTATCAAATAAAGGAGGTATTCAGAGGTGACCTGGAGTCAGTTCTAACTGCTTTCTCAATTTAAAGAATTTTCAGTATGAGCATTACCCTTCAGAAATCAGCAATTAATTAGGGCTTGGTTTATTGTTTTATTAATTGTCTACGTTTTTAAAGGCGTTAATAGATTGCATATTAAACTAAAAAAGTATGTATACAGAATTTTTCCAGATATATTAACAACCAATTTTATATGAGACCAAAAGATCTTCTTTTTGTTATTAACCAATTATTAGTAGGTTAGTTATTAGTATGGTTTTTCCTCTTTTTACTTCCTCATTTGAAACCCAATTGAAGTATAAGGCTGACAATGAGACATTCTCCTTAATCTTGGGGGAGACCCCATAGGACCCCACCCAAGTGGGAGAGTTTTATTTCTGATTAAAGAGTAAAGTGAATCTAATCTAGGTGAATTCTGCCCGCTTGTTCAACAATATAAGTGGTCTGTTTGGAGATGGATACCTTTGTCCAAATAAACTGGAGGCAGCTAAATCTCAACAAATATATGTACTCAGCAGGAGAAACTGAAGACTTTAAGAGCACCTCCTCATTAATATGTCCACCCTCTCATTAATTGTTAACCACCATAGTTGATTTTCACCCTCAGGAACACCCCCTTTTCCAAAGGTATTTAAACATTCAATGACCTCCATTCAGGGTCTTTCATTATCAAGAGAGCTACTTACCTCAATTTATTGATTATTTTGCCCATAAACTATGTCTCTCCAGCTTTTCATTCATTTTGCCTTGTATTGTTAAAGTTCAGCAGAAAAGCAATAGAAAACTTAAGAAATAAAGTCATCAACCAGTGACTATGGGCTAATAATTAATAATAATATTATTATTATTTATAGTGCTTTAAGGTTTGCAAAATGCCTTTATATAAATCCATGATCTCATTTGAGCATCACGACACCCCTGAAAGTATTGCATATAATATTGTGTATGTTTTGTCATTCTTATGCTGAACATCTATATTATTATGGAAGGTCAGGAATCTATTTTCTACTGAGGCTAGAAGGAAACAATGCACTAAAATTAAGATGAGGACTCATAAAAAATTAATAATGGAGTGAAAAACACAGTAGTGGGTGTTTGGGAGAGGAAGGGCAAGGGGAAAAAGATAATTCAAGAAGATCCATGAGAATATATGTATGAGCACTTGTCTACCTAGTTTTAGCAAGGGTTTTTTGGGGGGGGAGGGGGGGATTGGTACTTAGTGAATCAATCCTTTTTCAGAGATACAATTGGCTGGGAAGAGAGGCCAGGCTGACCAATCAGATGGCAAAGGGTGTGGCTCCTCATTGTTAACCTAGGGAGGAGCCAAGCCAGAACCCTGGTTGAGCTGTTTGGGGGCCCCATACAAAATGGTGAAGAAAACAAAGAGGTACAGAGGCAAGAAGCTCAGGGGCAAAAAGAAAAGGGAATCCACGCCACAATCCCGCTGGGTGGCCGAGGTGGGCTGCTAGCTTCCCTCCGCTCCAACCTCGTTCCTTTTCCTCCCGAACTTCCTACTGGCCGCCTCTGCACCCTCAGCTGTCACTTGCCTCTTTTCTATGTGACCCTCACATAACTCTTTCCGGGTTACTTCCTTTCTTATTTAGCCTATCACTTCCGTTACCCTTCTCCTTAGTCCTAGTTTCCTCAGTCTTAAATTCCTCTTCCTTCTCTGTTTCTTTTTTTTTTCCTTTCCCTTTTCCTTTTTGCTTCTTGGAGGGCAATTGGAGTTAAGTAACTTGCCCAAGGTCACACGGCTAGGTTTCTGTTTGTGTGGATTAAGTGTCTGAGGTCGGATCTGAACTCAGGTTCTTCTGACTCCAGGGCCGGCGCTCTACTCACTGCGCCACCTCGCTGCCCCTCCCTCTATATTTCTTAATCCCCTTTCTGATCACTCACCCTTTTAAAAATTTCTTTACTTTATTAAAGAATACTTTACAGTATTCTTTCCAAGTAGGCTCATTCCTCTTTAATAGCCACTCCTTTTCTGTTCCTTAACCCCGGCTGTGCTCTTTTCTATCCCTTTCAAAATATTCCTCTTTATCTCCACTACCATTTAGTCTTCTCTCTTCCTCTCAAGGTGCTGAAGAAGCTATACCGAGACAAGGTGAACATTTCGTCTAAAGCCAAGGGAGCTGTCATCTCTTACATTCATAACTATTATAACAAAAATGGGGTCACACCAGGCAAGAAAGTTCCCACAACAAAAGACTTGCTAGACGCTACCTTCCAACTCCAAAGCCAGAGCAAGAAGAAAGTCCAGCAAAGCCTGAAGAAAGTATGGTGAACAAGGTTGAGGAGCCCCCACCCATACCCACAGTGATGCAGAACTTGTGAGGAAACACTGGGAATTTGGAGGGCAAAGGACATTGAGAAAACAAGATCAGAGATGGATGATGATTTTTAAAAAAGGAAGGGCACAAGCAGTCTCATTACAGAGGAAAAAGTTTTTGTGTGTTTTCTGAAAATGTGATTGGGGATTTTGAACAGAATGCTGGGTGAGGTTGGCTGTGGGGAGAGCATTTGAGAGCCCAAGGTTTGGGAGTTGAGCAGTTAAGTGGGCCATTAAAAGAAAGTATTCCAGTTGGGGCGGCTAGGTGGCACAGTGAGTAAGAGCACCGGCCCGGAGTTGGGACAACCTGGGATCATATCCGGCCTTAGAAAATGAGCACCCACACATAAATAATGACGGCTGTGTAACCTTGAGCAAGTTACTTAACCCCAATTGCTTAAAAAAAAAAGAAAGAAAGTAGTCCAGGATAGGACAACAGCAGTAGAGATTCTGTTATAGGAATAAAAAAAAATTAGAATTTGAAATATTTACAAATAAAGTACACAATGAATAAGATCCTAGACCTGGACCTTGAAAGTGACCTTAGCTTCTCACTTTACATGTGAAAAAAAAATTGGAGCCCAGGAAGGTTAAAGTGATGTTCAAGGTCCATGGAGAAAGAATTTGATGTATTTTTTTTTCCTGGAAGGGGAATGAAAGGCAATTGGGGTTAAGTGACTTGCCCAAGAATACATAGCTAGTAAATGTGTCTGAGGCCAGATTTGAACTGAAGTCCTCCTGACTCCAGCCAGAATCAGTGTTCTATCCTCTGTGCAACCTAGCTGCCCTCATAGAGGAGGAATTTGAACCCAGATCTTCCAACCTCAGAGACAATGCTGTTTTTTCACTGTGACAAGTTATCTCTATTTTGTCTTTTGTTGGTTATTTTGCCCTTACCATTTCATCAGTGTATGAAAGTTCTGATATGAAAAACTCCGCACAAATGCAGATGAGCAACTTGTCTATAGAATTTGCATAAGTCTTAAGAGAGTTGCCTGGTTCATTAAGAGGTTAATTGATTACCAGTGGTCACATAGCTATTATGTGTTAGAAACAGGTTTTTAAGTTCACTATGCCATGATTTCATCTATTACATATGTCATAACTATAATACAAAATACATGGTAAGTGTATTCAACTTTTGGGGAATAGGGTTAGGGAAAGATGACAGCTGGGACCAAGACAAAATCTGCTTTGTGTTTGTGTGGTGTGGAATATTGTATAAGTCCAACCCATGGATTGACCTAGAGATTTGAATGAATAATAATCCATTATGGACCATGAAACTATGATTTCTACCTGTATAATATGTAAGTAAAATTTAATCTTCAAAGAAATATTTAGTCTTCGAATTATGTACATTTTTCAGATGAGGAGGTTGAGATTGAGTTTCTGAGAAAGGGGTCTTAACTGGAGTTGATGAACCTTGCTTTTCTACTACTTTGATAACTGTATTTCAGTATAATTAATCTTCTTTTATTTAACAATGTGTTTAAAAACCTTATTCCAAGAAGAGGTTTGTAAGTCATCTCACCAGACTGCCAAAGAGGTCCATAGCACACACAAACACAAATTTAGAACCCCTGTTCTTGAGTGTGGACACACAGCTATCAAAGAAGAAAAATGGGGAAAAATGATTGGCAAAATTCCAAACTGTTCTTAGAAATCTGGCAATTTCATGCATGATGGCCAATGTAGTCAAATTATACTAGGCCAGCAGTATGGAATCTGGGGGCAGTTGGGCTTTATAGGCAGCATATGTATATAAGAAAAGATCATTTTCCCAATGAATGAGGAGTGTGCTAATAACAAGAAACAAATTGTTGGAAAGAAGCAAGAACTAATAACATAGAATTTATGAAATCTGATTTGGGGCTGAGAATTATCTAGCACACTCTGTGTCAGATTATTCTGGCCTGTTTGTCCAATACAAGCCTCACAGATACGTAGCTCCTTAAAAGTCTACATATTATGGCAAACCTTTAATAAACTTTGCTTTACTTTGAGAGAAGATTTGGTCAAATTCATTCAGCAGGACCCGGCATCCAGGACTGGAAGTTTGGTTACGTTGGAGGACATGGACCAGGGCACAGCTTCTGAAGCATGTAGGACAAGGACAGATGCCCCTTCTAGAAGTTTAGAATTATACTGTTGGGGTGGCTAGGTGGCACAGTGAATATAGTACTGGCCCTGGAGTCAGGAGGACGTGAGTTCAAAGTCACTTAAGTTCAAGTCACTTAACCCCAATTGCCCTGCCCTGCTCCCTCCAAAAAGAAAAAGAAAAAAAAAGAATTATACTGTCTCTGAGAAGGAAGATGAATAGAAGTTGCCTACATAAGGGCCTTTGTTGAACTCTCTCCAAACAGCGTTCTTTTTTTTTCCCAATGCTTTATTAACTTCTGGTTTACATCATTCATTTCCATCAGATTTTGAGTTACAATTTTTCTCCCCATTTTTCCCCTACCCACCACCCCAGAATAGCAGTCCCACAGGATATCCCTTCTTCCAATCTGCTCTCTCCCATATCTTCTCCTATACCCCCTTCAACTTTTCCATTAGGGTGAGGTGAATCTCTGTGCCCCAATGCCTATAAATCTTATTTCCCAATTATATGCAAAATAGTATTAATAATAGTATTTATATATATTTAAAACATTTGATTTTAAAAATTCGGATTCCAGATTCATTCCCTTCCTCCCTTGTCACCCACTCTTGCTGGGAAGATAAGCAATTCAGTATATGTTGTACATGTATAGCTATGCAAAACATTACCATATTAGATATATTGTAAAAGACTGGCTATATTTTCCTCCCGCCTATCCCACACCCCACTTGGTCCATTCCCTACTTTGATCCCATCCCTTTTCAAATGTGGGTGCTTCCAACCTCCTTCCCCCCCAGCATACCCTCCTTTCCATCATCCCTGTTGCCACAGTAGAACTCTGCCACCAGTCAGGGGAGCTTCCACCCCAAACTCTGGGGTCTTCTCAACTTCCAGAGGTATTAGTTGGGTGCCCTCTCTGAAGCCCCCACATGCTCTGGCAAGCTGGTCACACACCCCAAGACCTCCACCCCAGACTGCAATCCAGATCCAAGAAGGTTAAATCAAGAGCAATTACCCCCAAAACTGATCACTGGATCCCCCTACAGTTAACAAGGCAGGAACTGAAGCTGCTACCTGTGTCTGTGGGTGTGCTGAAGCTTCTCAGCAGCTTCTCGCCCCCAGGGAAAGAGGCCAACATGCTCTCCCAACTAATGAGTCCTAAAGTCCATAGGGCACTAACCTCTCACTTTGTCTGTGGCATCCATGTGTTGATAGTTCTGGAAACGCCACAGCCGCTGGTGTTCTGGAGCCTTTCCAGCTGGCTGTTGGTCCTGCTGCCCTGGGGCTAAAACCTCCAACTCATGAGGTCCTGGGCTCAGCTCCCAGAGTGCTATGCTGGCCACTTCCTGCTGGGCTGCAGGACTGTCCTCAGTGGGAGGCTAGTTTCTCTGTGTCATTCTGTGGGTTGTGGAGCACCAGAGGTCATTTGGAGTCCCCCTATAACATAATTTTGAAGTGGTGTGGGCTGGAGCTCCAGGGAAGTGCCATTTCTACTCCACCATCTTGACTATGCCCCTACTTTCTAGTGCTTTTGATAGGAATGGATGTCAGAAGCTTTGTCAGAAGCCTTTTCTGCATCTCTTGAGATAATTATATGGTTTCTGCTAGTTTTATTGTTTTATGATCAATTATACTGATGGTTTTCCTAACATTAAACCATCCTTATATTCCTGGAATAAATCCTAACTGATCAAAGTGTATTATTCTTGTGATAAGTTGCTGTAGTCTTTTTGCTAATATTTAAATTTTTTGCATCTGTATTCATGAGGGAAATTAGTCCATAATTTTCTTTCTCTGTTTTATCTCTTCCTGATTTGGTATCAATACCATATTTGTTTTATAAAAAGAATTTGGTAGGACTCCTTCTTCACTAATTTTTCCAAATAGTTTGTAGAGTATTGGCATCAATTATTCTTTAAATTGTAATGGACAATTAATGCAAATACAAGACGGCATAGCCAATTAATATTTTGGGGGGGTGCTTTTATTAGCTGGCAGCTGTCCCCAAAAGGGGGAGCAGCCCCGAGAAGTCTGTCCAGCAAGCTTATATACAGTAAAAAGTACTTCCTGAAACAAACAGTGGTCAGCAAGGCAACTGTTGCTACATGGGGATGTAAACTAAGAGGGGGCTGCAAGCTAATGGGGCAGTTCTTTGTTTTAGTTACATCTTGGTTACAAGGCAGGTGAAGGGCAAGGTTTCACAATGGTCATACCTTTACACTAGGTTCTTGGGGCCCCCTGAGGGGCCTTGTGAGAGGCCTTGTGTAGGAGCTAGCACTATGGGAATCTAACTGCCACTTCAAAATGTTTGATAGAACTCACTAGTAAATCCATACGTCCCTGGAGATTTTTTCCTAGGGAGTTCACTGATGGCTTGTTCAATTTCTTTTTCTGAGATGGAGTTATTTAAGTAATTGACTTCCTCTTCAGTTAATCTGGGCAACTTATATTTTTGTAAATATCCGTGCATTTCGCTAAGATTGTCAAATTTATGTGCATACAATTTGGCAAAGTAATTCCTAATTATTGTCTTAATTTCCTCTCCATTGGGGGTAGATGATTCAACCTCTTCAGTTTTGATACTCATAGTTTTCTTCTTTCTTTTTTTTATCATATTGACTAAGGGTCTATCAATTTTATTGTTTTTTTTTTCATAAAACCTGCTCTTAGTTTTATTTATTAATTCAATAGTTTTCTTAATTTCAATTTTATTAACCTCTTCAATTTGTTCTTTTTCTAGCTTTTTCAATTGCATGCCCAATTCATTTACATCCCTTTTTTCTAATTTATTCATGTATGCACTTAGGGATATAAAACTTCCCCTAAAAACTGCCTTTGCTGCATCCCACAAATTTTGGTATGTTGTCTCATTATTGTCATTCTCCTGAATGAAGTTAATGACTGTTTCTATAATATCTTGTTTGACCCATTCATTCTTTAGGATTAAATTGTTTATTTTCCAATTATTTTTTAGTCTATCTTTCCAAGACCTTTATTGCATATGATTTTTCAAAATAATAGTGTGTGTGCGTGTGTGTGTGTATGTGTATGTGTGTGTGTGTGTGTGTGTGTGTGTGTGTGTGTGTGTGTGTGTGTATTTAAACATTTGGTTTCAAAACTTTGAATTCCAGATTCATTTTCTTCCTCCCTTGTCACCCACCCTTACTGGGAAGATAAGCAATTCAATATAGGTTGTACATGTGTAGCTGATGCAAAACATTACCATAGTAGATATATTGTAGAAGACTGATTATATTTTCCTCCCTCCTATCCCCCCTCCCACTTGTTCTATTCTCTTCTTTGGTCCTGTCCCTTTTCAAAAGTGAGTGCTTCCAACTTCCCTCCCCTCATCCTGCTCTCCCTTCCATCATCCCCCCTCTCATCCCCTTCCCCACCACTGTCCTGTAGAGTGAGATACCCTATTTTGTGTGTATGTCATTCCCTCCCTGAGCCAAATGCAATGATTATGAGATTGACCCATTCATTTATGCCTTCCTGTTCTTCCCCCCCATTATACCCATTTCCCCTTGACTCTTCTATATGAGATAGTTTGCCCCATTCTGTCTCTCCCCATCTCCTCTCATTATATTCCTCTCTTACCTCTTAATTTCATCTCTTAAGTATCATCCATTCCTATTAAATTGGTCCTGTGCCCTCTATCTAGATATACCTGTAAATATATATATACATTCACATATGTATTCATATGCCCATATACCCTCCAACAAAGACTATCTATCTATCTATCTATCTATCTATCTATCTATCTATCCATCTATGTGTGTTTGTATGTGTATGTGTGTGTATATATACACACATACGTACACCGACACACAAATATATATATTCCCTTCAACTATTTTCATACTGAGAAAAGTTTCATCAGTTACAATTATCATTTTTTCCATGTGGGAATATAAATAGCTCAACTTTAATAAGTTTGTTATGATTTCTTTCCCTGTTTATCCTCTCATGCTTCTCTTCCTTCTTGTATCTGAATGTCTAATTTTCTATTCAACTCTGTTTTTTTCTTCAAGAATACTTGACAGTCCTCTAATCCTCTGAATGACCATATTTTCCCCTGAAACATCATACTCAGTTTTGCTGGGTAGGTGATTCTTGATTTTAATCCCAGCTCTTTTTGCCCTCTGGAATATCATATTCTAGGCCCTTCAATCCCTCAGTGTAGAAGCTGCCAGATCCTGTGTTATCCTGATTGAATATTGAAATTGTTTTTTCCTGGCTGCTTGTAATATTCTCTCCTTGATATGGGAATTTCAGAACCTGGCTATAATATTCCTAGGAGTTTTCTTTTTGGGATCTTTTTTAGGAGGTGATCAATGGATTCTTTCAACCTCTATTTTGCTTTCTGGTTCTAAAACACCAGGGCAGTTTTTATTGAGAATTTCTTGGAGGATGATTTCTAGGTTCTTTCTTTGATCATGGCTTTCAGGTAGTCCAATAATTTTTAAATTATCTCTCCTGGATCTATTTCCCAGGTCAATGGTTTTTCCCATGAGATATTTCACATTGGTTTCTATTCTTTCATTTGTTTGGATCTGTTTAATAGCATCTTGATTTCTCAAAAAGTCACTAGCTTCCCTTTGCTCCATTCTAAATCTAAAGGAAAGATTCTCCTCAGTGAGCTTTTGAAATTCTTTTTCCATCTGGCAAATTCAGCTTTTTAAGGAATTCCTCTCCTCATAGCCTTTTTGAGCCTCTTTTGACATTTGAGTTAATCTATTTTTAGGGTGTTATTTTCCTCAGTCAGGCTGTTGACTCTCCTTTCATAATTTTCTCCCGTAATTTTCATTTCTCTTCCCAATTTTTCCTCCACTTCTCTTATCTGCTTCTTAAGGTCCTCTATGGCCTGTAACCAGCTTATATTTTTTTTAAGCTTTTTGTGCAGGAGTTCTTACCTCATAGTCCTCCTCCTGTTCCATGCTTTGACCATTTTTGCCCCCAAAATAGGAGTGTAATGTTGAATTTTTCTGTTTATTTTGCTTCCTTTGCCTTGGTGTGTTGCCACTCAGTTATTTGACCCCTGGGCTTTTTGCCACAGTATGACTCTGTCACTAGACAGGGGAACTTCTGTCCCAAACGCTAGGGTTTTCTCAGCTGCTGAAGGTATTAGTTAGGTGCCCTCTCTGAAGCCTCCACATGCTCTAGCAAGCTGGTCCCACACCCAGAACCTCCACCCCAGACTGCAATCCAGATTCAAGCAGGTTAAAGCCAGAGCAATTACCCTGCAGACTGGTCGCCAGGTCCCCCTTCACTCTGCAGGCCAGGAGCTGATGCTGCATCATGGTGCTGGATGCACCTAAGCCTCTTAGCGGCTTCTCATCCTAGGGGCAAAAGCCAAAGCTCTCCCAACTGCTGGTCCCAAAGTCCACAGTGCACTGATCTCTCACTTTGTCCTTGGCATCTATGTGTTGCTAATTCTGGAAAAGGCCACAGCTGCTGGTGTTCTGAAGTCCCTCCAGCCAGTTGCTGGTCAGGCCCACCCTGGGGCTAAAACTTCAGTTTCAGCTAGAATGGGGTCGGCTCCCAGAGCACTGAGCTGGCCCCTCCCTGCCAGGCCATCCTCAGTGGGAGGTTAGCTTCTCTGTGTCATTTTGTGGGTTCTGTGGCTCCAAGTTTTTTTTCAGAGTCCCATTTTACATGGATTGGGGAAGGTGGAAACTAGAGCCACATGGAAGTCCTGTTTCTACTCCACCATCTTGACTCCCTATTGCATATGATTTATATTGCATAAAGATCTGGGAATGATGCATTTAATATTTCTGCCTTTCTGCACTAAATTTTGAGAGTTTTATGTCCTAGTACATGTTCAGTTTTTGAGTATGTGCCATGTACCACTGAGAAGAAAGTATATTCCTTTTTAATCCCCATTCAGTTTTCTCCAGAGATCTATCATACCTACCCCCTCTAAAATTCCATTCACCTCCTTAACTTCTTTCTTATTTATTTTGAGGTTTTATTTACCAAGTTCAGAGGGGGGAGATTAAAGTCCCCCACTAGTATAGTTTTGCTATCTATTTCTTCTTCTAATTCCCTTACCTTCTCCTCTAGTAATTTGGATGCTATACCACTTGGTGTATATATGTTAAGTTATGATATTCCTTCATTCTGGATGGTTCCTTTTAGCAGGATATAGTTTCCTTCCTTATCTCTTTTAACTAGATCAACTTTTGCTTTTGCTTTATCTGAGATAAGGATTGCTACACCTGCTTTTTTTACTTTAGCTGAGGCATAATATATTTTACTCCAGCCTTTACTCCATAATATATTTACACCAGCCTTTTACCTTTACCCTGTGTGTATCCCTCTGTTTCAGATGTATTTCTTGTAAACAGCAAATGTAGGATTATGGTTTTTAATTCATTCTGCTATCCATCTCTGCTTTATAGGAGAATTCCTTCCTTTCAAGTTCAGAGTTATTATTACTATCTTTCTCTTTCCCTCCATCATATTCCCTCCACTGTTTATGCTTTTATTTTTCTCCCCTTCTCCTTTCCCTCTGTAAGAGTTTTCCTTTTGACCACCACCTCCCTCAGTCTTCCCTTCTTATCTGCCCCCCTCCCTTTTCCTCCCCTTCTCCCTTACTTCTTCCCTCCCTTTTAGCCTCTCTCCTTTCATTGTCCTTCCATCCTTCTACTGCCTGTAGAATATTTTTATACTTAATGTAATATGTTATTTCTTCTTTGAACCAAGAGTGACAGGAACAGATCCCATGAAAAATCCTTTCCCTCCCCTCTTTCCCTCTATTATGATATGTTTTTTGTCTCTTCTCAATAGAGCCCTATGCTTAACTGGTTGTATTATTCCATCCTTGCACCAGAACCAATGATGGAAAAGCTCATATAATACTCATCTCCTTCCCTTCTTTCCCTCTCTTATATTGTTTTCATGCCTCTTTGTGTGGCACAATTTCCCCTTTTCCACTTCATTCTTTCCTCTTCTTCCATTGCAGTCCCTTTGTAGCCCTTAATAGGGTGTTTTTTTAATCATCATTTTGTGTAATTTATACTCATACTCTCTGCTTGTCTATGAACAGTTTACTCTTATTAAATAACAGGGTGTTTGTGTGTTTTCCTTGTTTACCTTTCTATGTCTTTCTTGTGTCTTGTAATTGGATATTGAATTTTCCATTGAGCTCTAGCTTTTTCATCAGGAAGGTCTGGAAATCTGTTATATCATTGAATGACCATCTTCTTGCCTGGAAGAATATGTTCAGTTTCGCTGGGTAGGTGATCCTTGGTTGTAACCTGAGATCTTTTGCCTTGTGAAAAATTGTATTCCACTTCCTTTGATCTTTCAGTGTAGAGGCTGCCAGATCCTGTGCAATCCTCACTGTGGTTCTGAGATTTATGAATTGTTTCTTTTTGGCTGCTTGTAGTATTTTTTCCTTTACCTGGTAGTTCTGGAGTTTGGCCACAACATTTCTCAGACTTTTCAATTTGGGATCTCTTTCAGGAGGTGTCTGGTAGATTCTCTCAATTTCTATTTTACCCTCTGATTCTAGTATCTCAGGGCAGTTTTCCTTGATGAGCTTTTGGAAGATATTGTCCAGGCTCATTTTTTCATCATGATTAGAAAATAGGTAGGCCTATGATTCTCAGATCATCTCTCATGGATCTCTTTTCCAGGTCAGGTATTTTTCATTTGATATATTTTACCTCTTTTTCTAATTTTTCATTCTTGATGTTTTGTTTGACTAATTCTTGGTTCCTCATAGAGTTATTTCCTTCAATTTGGTTAATTCTAGTTTTTAATGAATTATTTTCCCCTGTTAGTTTTTGGAGTTCCTTTTTTTTTTTTTTTAAGCAATTGGGGTTAAGTAACTTGCTCAAGGTTACACGGCTAGTCATTTGATTTATGCGTGGGTGCTCATTTTCTGAGGCCGGATCTGATCTCGGGTCATCCAAACTCCAAGGCCGGGGCTCTTACTCACTGCGCCACCTAGCCGCCCCTTTAGGGCAATTGGGGTTAAGTAACTTGCCCAAGGTTACACGGCTAGGTTTTTTTTGTTTGTGCGGATTAAGTGTCTGAGCCCGGCTCCGAACTCAGGTCCTTCTGATTCCAGGGCCGGTGCTCTATTCACTGCGCCACCTAGCCGCCCCTGGAGTTCCTTTTCAATATTTTTACCATTTTTCTTTTTCTTTTTTCTTTTTAAGGAGCTTTTTTCTTTATGGTAATATTTTTCTAACTTTGTAATTTTGATTTTAAAAGAATTATTCATCTTATCTTCTTTCTCTCTGATTTGGTTTTCAGATTCCTTTTGATCTCATCTAAGAATGCTTTTTGTGCTTGAGACCAGGTCCTTGTTGAGGCTTCACCTGTGGGTGTGGAGTCAACACTGTCTCCCTCTAAATTTGGTTCCTCCCTCTCATGATAGTAGGACTCCAGAGTCTTTGTCTTTGCAGTCTGCTTTCTACTCATTTTGAGGCAGGGCCCTAGCCATGCCCTTCCTCTAGGGTTCCCAAGCCTTTACTGTTTAATATTTTGCCTTAGGGCAATAATTACCATGTTTTCAGGATGGGGGGGTGGGATTGGAGCAGCCTGCATTCACTCTGCAGTCCTGGTCCCTGGAAGTCCAGATAGGGGCTTTTCAAATTTCTGAGCTGTGGACTGGTAGTCTCAGGAGTAGCTGCTGCCACTGCCAGGGGCCCTGCATTTGACTCTTACCCTGCTCTGTCCAGTCCCAGCCCTGAGGTGATAGACTTGGCAGTGGCCCTTTTGGTTGGTGAGTCAACTTGTCTCCATGTTGAATCATGCCTCTTTGCTGTGGGGCGTTGTCTTCTGCCTAGCAACCTTTCTTCAGGGGCTATCTAAATGATAGTTGAGACACAATGCACATCCAGCAGTTATGCCACATCTGAACATGAATTTGGCGAGAACCAGTGCTATGTGGGAACTGAGCCAAGTTTTCAGTCCAGTCCTTACCTTTTTCTGGGTGTGACTGCAGAGGATAAGATGGTATGGTATATAGGGCAGGCCTGCCCATGTTGTGTCGTAACTTCATGAGGGCCCCAAGCAGCACAGTTATAAGTGATCTGTGGGTTGAATATGTGTTGGGGGGGGAGTGAAAACTTCTCAGAACTTCCCTCTCCCTTCCCCAACTCCTTCTTCTGCTGTTAATCAGCAAGAAGCCCTTTTAGGAGGCTTTCAGATTTCCTTCCTCTGCAGGGGTGGGGGCTGGGGCTCCTCCCTTTCCCTTGCTGTCAGACATCTCCTTGGTGAAGATTTTTGTTAAGAGACTTGAGCCTACCCCCTAACCAATGAGAGAAGGGACCCCATTGGTGTATAAATTCTTTTTCTGCCTTTTGTAAAGTGCCTCTTCCTCATGATTGTTCATGGGGAAGACTACCCTCTTCACCCAGGGAAGAGAATAAATCCCTGTTCTTATCCTAAGAGATCTCCGTGTTCTTGATTAAATTTTGGATGAGATTTTTCATTGCAAACAAATGTTGTGCAGGCCTAGTATAGGCTAATGTCCTCAAGTGTTGGAGATAATATTTGTATACTTGTTCTTATTATGTCTTTAAAGAAAATGTAGCTTTGTAAAAACTCATCTGATGTTGGGTGGCTAAATGGAACTGAAAGTGTTAATCACAGGTCTTTAAAAAGGGAGTGGGAGTAGGGAGATACAGCCACAGTGGGGACTTGAGCCTTTGACAGAGTCAATCAATAAGCAGTCAATAAACATTTATTAAGTATCTACTATATGCCAGGCACTTTGCTAAGGGGGCGGTACAAAAAGAGGTAAAAGAGAATCTCTGCCCTTAAGGAACTCACCACAATCTAATCGGGGAAACAACAAGCAAATTAACACATGCCAAGAAGCTATATACAGGATAAAAGAAAATAATTATTAGGGAAGACACTAGAATTAAGGGGGATTGAGAAAAAAATATTTATAGCAGCTTATTTTGTGGTGGCAAAAAATTTGGAAATTGAGGGAATGCCCATCCATTGGGGAATGGCTGAACAAGTTGTGGTATACGAATATAATGGAATACTGTTGTGCTACAAGAAATGAGGAGCAGGCAGACTTTAGATAAACCCAGAAAGACTTGAATGAACTGACTCTGAGTGAAGTGAGCAGAACTGGAACATTGTACACAGTAACAGCCACAATGTGTGATGGCTAATTTTGATAGTCTTATCTCTTCTTAGTAATGCAAATGTATGTGTGAGTGTGTTGGGGGGGGTGGAGGGGGTGGGAGGGGTGGGGGGGAGTGCAAACTTCTCAGAATTTCCCTCCCTCTTCCCCCACTCCTTCTCTGCTGTTAATCACCAACGCCAGACTCCAGGAGTCTTCTTCCCTACCAGGGTGATCCCACTTCTGACACAACAATAGTTTCCCTCCCCTTCTGCCAGTGATATGTAAGTACTAGGTACATAGGATTAAACAACATTATCAGAAGTCATCATCAACAATAGCAACCTCCTTTTTGAGTCTCTCTGCGTGCGTGGGTCTTGATAAGCCAACCATTGCTCACCTTGGGCTCTCTGGGCCCCAATTTTCCTCATTCCCTTTCTCTGTGCTCTGCTTTTTCCATCCATTCTGGGCTGGACTGGAGGCAGAGCAAAAAGAAACGGCTGCAAGGGGTGGCTAGGTGGCGCAGTGAGTAGAGCGCCGGCCCTGGAATCAGAAGGACGTGAGTTTGGAGCCGGCCTCAGACACTTAATCCGCACAAACAAAAACCTAGCCGTGTGACCTTGGGCAAGTTACTTAACCCCAATTGCCCTAAAGGGGCGGCTAGGTGGCGCAGTGAGTAAGAGCGCCGGCCTCGGAGTTGGGATGACCCGAGATCAGATCCGGCCTCAGAAAATGAGCACCCACGCATAAATAATGACTAGCCGTGTCACCTTGAGCAAGTTACTTAACCCCAATTGCTTTAAAAAAAAAAAGAAAGAAAGAAACAGCTGCAAGAGGGGAATGGATGAAACAGAGGGGTCTGAGCAATGGAAGCACCCAGGAGATCAAACCCCTAGCTGTTCTCCTCTGGTAACTAAATGCGATTCATCCTTTCAGCTGTAACCAGGCCAAATGAGATAACACAACAACAAGCAGCCAACATTTACACAGCCTTTTATGGACTCCTTAATGTTATTATTGCCTTCCCTGTGAGATTCTTATTATGCTATGTTTGTACATAGTTGTTTGCAAGTTATCTCTCCATCTCCCACCCCCCTCCCCACCAACTTTATATTGTGAGCTCCTTGAAGATAGGGGCTGTTTTTGTCTTTTTCTGTAGTTGAAAGCTCTTGGTACAGTCTTTACTCTTGCTCTCAGGAAATGTTTGTTGACTTCTTGACTTGGCTTTATGGTTACAAAATAGTGTATGGTACAGTGGAAAGAACAGTGACTTAGAAGTTGGAAGGGGCTCTGTTTCTTCCTCTGTGAAAATGAGGGGATTGGATTCAGTAGTGGGGAGCTTGCAGCCTCTAGGCCACATGTGACCACCTAGGTCCTTAAGTGCAACCCTTTGACTGAATCCAAACTTTCAAAGTGCCTCTCTTGAGGACCACGAGGACCTTATATGGCCTCAAGGTCGCAGGTTCCCCGCCCCTGGATTAGATATTCCGTAAAATCCCTTCCAGCTCTAAAATGATGATTTCTCTCAACACCCCCAACAACCTTCCCATTCTACAGATGAGGAAACTGAGCTTTGGAGCTGTTAGGTTATTAGGTCACAACGTCAAATGATGGGGCTGATTTATGGTTACTAATCTATCGTGCTATGTATGTGCTCTGCCCCTCAGCAAAATCTGAGTGAGATCAGGTATTATGAAAATAGCAAATAGTAGACTATAGAAGTGTCACCTAAAGCCAAAAAGTCTGATTTTAGTCCAGACCTTGTTGGGGGCGGGGATAGGCTTTGCTTTTACTGTGCTAATTTCCATATGAGGGCGTGGTTTAATGTATATAAGATGCTGAAACCTCGGGTGCTCTGTCTGGGTTAATTCCTCTTTGGAGGCCGGTGACGATCGAAGACTCGCCATGGGGATAGGTGAGTAGAGAGGACGGGGATATAATAGTTACAGATCAACCCACCGCCGGTGCCGTAGATAAGGCCCCCGGCAAGTGGCGCCCGAACAGGGATTGAGATCTGTAGGGACCGTCTGAGTCCGCTGGACGGACTCCCCCCAGACAGCCTCATCTCATAAGAAGGACGAGATGGGAGGATTGAATAGCATACCTGAATTTCGACCCGAGGAGAAGGGGGTTGTAGCCGCCCAGCTGTATAAGCTGTGCGCTAAGAGGGGGTATAAAATCCCCCTAAAAACCTGCCAAGCATTCATAGAAGGGTCGGGTGATGAGGAGGAAAGTCACGGTGTGGGGCCACAAGAGGAGGATGAAGGGGAGGATGGGGGGGAGGATGAGGGCCCCCCTCCCGTGTACCCCTGGGAAGAGTTAAGGAGGGCTAGAGGGGAAAGCCGCGAAAAAGATGGCGGAGACACGACACTTCCGCATTCTTCATGGGACACTGACCGGAAGGATAGTGGGTGTGAGGCAGCTCAGATGCCGAGCGGGCCTAGACAGGAAAAGACAGGAGGATGGGGCGGGGCCTCTTCTAGACACCCGGAGGCCTGGGGCGGAGTTTCCCCGAGTTGCCCAGAAGCTTGGCTAGCTGCCCCAACGGCCATGGCTGAGCCTCCCCCATGCAGATTGGCAGCATTCAGGGACGGGGGGAGAGGACCCAGACCAGGGGCAACAGGTCTGGTCGCAGCCAGTGCCATCCGAGCCTTTGAGCAGGGGGAGACAGTAGACTGGGATGACTGGGGGATATATCCGCTGATCGCCGACCCCCTTACGGGGCAGCGGCAGTACACCCCAGTGCCATTTATGGATACTGGGGCGGATTGCTCCGTGATAAATGGAGGCCAGTGGAAGCCTGAATGGCCACTGTCGGCGGGAGGGCAGCCAGTAATGGGGGGAGGAGGGAGACAGACTGCCCCTAAGGCAGCAAGGGCCCTGAAGTGGGCCGTGAAAGGCAAGACAGGACTGTTTAAACCTCTCTTCCTACCAGGGCTCCCATACGCCCTCTGGGGGTGTGATCTCCTCTCCCAATTGAATCTTTCTTTGGCCACTCCAGACAGTCTGCTGGGAAATTAGTGGGGGCCACTGCTGAAGGGAGCTTCTCCCCGCAGATCACTTGGATTGATAAGAAACCAATATGGGTAGAACAGTGGCCCCTGTCCCAAGAGAAGCTCACAGCGCTTAGGATGATTGTAGATACTTTATTATTAGAGGGGAAAATAGAGAGATCTCTTAGCCCTTATAATTCCCCAGTATTTGTCATCAAAAAGAAAAGTGGAAAATGGAGGATGCTAGTTGACCTCAGAGCAGTTAACGCTGCCATGTTACCAATGGGAGCCCTCCAACCTGGAGTACCCACGCCGGCAGCCATCCCAAGGAATTGGGAGATAATAGTGATTGATATTAAGGATTGTTTTTACAGTATCCCTCTTCACCCAAATGATAAAGAGAAGTTTGCCTTTTCTGTTCCCAGCATTAATTTCCAGGCACCCTCCGAGAGATATCAATTTAGGGTTTTGCCCCAGGGAATGGCAAATAGCCCAACCTTGTGTCAGTTATATGTGGCAGAGTTGTTAAGGCCAGCTAGGGAAAAATATAACAGTCTTATGATTATACATTATATGGATGATATATTGATCGCTGCACCACAGCTGCAGCTGGCAGAGAGTTGTTTGGCCCTAATAACCGAGTTGTTGCAAGGTAAATGATTGCTGCTAGCCCCTGAGAAGGTGCAAAAGTCATATCCTTATGAATATTTAGGTCAAAAGGTTCTTCCCGAACAGGTTGTTAAAGATATTCCTGGCATTGATAAGTCCCAATATAGGACATTGAATGATTTTCAAAGGTTGGTGGGAGCAATTCAGTGGATTCGCTCTGCAATCCCTATACCACAGTCACTTATGCAGCCATTATATGAGATTCTAAAAGGGGCGTCACAGTTGACCTCCCCTAGGACATGGACCCCCAAGGCAGAACACAGATTTTGCAAAAAGCCTCTGTTTTGAGTCGCCAAGCCCCAGATGAACCTATATATTTTCAAATATTAAGAGATACAGGGCGATTTTGGGGATGCCTCTTTCAAAGACATGGATGTTTAGAATGGTTATATCCAAAAATTCCAAAAAAGATTATACAAGATAAATGGGAGACCCTAGCTTGGTTTTGTTTGCAAGCCTCTGAGCGCTGTCAACGCGCATTTGGGCGCAAACCTTTTCTTAATTTAGATCTATCAGGAGAGCTCAGTCATACACTTGCAGAAAATTCCCTGCTGTGGGCCACGGTGTTGACTAGTATGAATATTGCGAAAGTCACACCTCTCCCAGTGGTCCGGATGTATAGTGAATTCATTCTCAAACGCCACACGCCTGTAGTGGTATCCGATCCAGTGGCCGGACCAAATATATTTACAGATGCCACTAAGAATGGCCGTGCTGTAGTTCACAACCCGTCACAACCAGCCACGTGGGTATTTGATACCCCATATACATCCACCCAGAAGAATGAGTTATTTGCCATTATTAAAGCTGTAGAGTTGTTTGATACTATACCCATAAATTTAATCACAGATAGTATGTATTGTGCACTAGTGCTTCCCCGCTTGGAACATGCCTATGTGTCTCCAGGATCCACCATAGCCGATCTTTTATTACAACTTCAACATAGAATAAAGGGTAGGAGACATTCCATTTATGTCCTACATGTGCGGTCCCATATATCTATCTCAGGACCTATTTTTCAAGGCAATGATGAAGCCGATAGTGCCCTATATATAGCCCACCAAGATCCTGATCCGGCCCAGCAGGCACACGGTAAGTATCATATTTCAGCTAGATCCCTCAGACGCCTCTATGGCATTCCTAAGATAGAAGCACGCTCCATTGTATGCTCATGCACCGCTTGCGCACCCTTCCGGCCGCGCCCCCAGCCAGAAGGCATCAATCCCAGGGGCAATTTGCCTAATGCCCTCTGGCAAATGGATGTCACACATTTAGGACAGAAACATATACATGTATCAGTAGATACCTTTTCTTCCTTTACCTTTGCCACTTTGCAACCCGGCGAGACTGTAAGACATGTAATATCACATTTGTACACTCAAATGGCCACCTTAGGTGTGCCAGAAGCCCTAAAGACTGATAATGGGCCGGCATATACCTCTAGGGCCTTTACAGAATTCTGCCTAGAATTTTCTATCAATCATACTACGGGTATCCCCTATAACCCCACAGACCAAGCCATGGTGGAGCGAGCAAATCGCAACCTGAAAACAACCCTCTATAAACAAAAAGGGGGAGTATGCAGGGGAATAACCCAAAAGGAATTGGCACAAGCCATTTTTACCATGAACTTTCTCCAATTTAGAGATGATGGCACTTCGGCCGCACAGAGATTTTTTGGAAAAACTGCGACCAAACACATAGAGTTGCCACCCCCCACAAGGGCCCTACCAGGAACTAAGATAATGTGGAGGGATGAAGAAGGAAAGTGGCATGGGCCGGTCACAGTGGTTGCAAGGAGACCAGGCCATTTATCCTTTTATCCAAATGAGAATTCTAGTCTCCCTGAAAAATGGATACCTGTACATAGAGCTAGAGATCTTGAATGAACCCAACCCGATTATCGGGATGAGGAGTTCCCTCTCTTTTCCTTTGCAGGGACATGGCCCACCATCCTGGGAATTCTGATGTGTGGAATGGCGATAGAACACCCCACCCCCGGACTCGCGACGCCTTGATGGGGGCCTCTTGGGGCGGGTTGGGTGCCTCTCTGTGTCTCCTCTTATTACTTATTGGGCTTTTATTTTGGTGCATATGCCGTGCATCCACCCGGAATAAGGGCTATATGTTACTTACCCAACAAGCCATCTTTGCTATAAGAGAAGGACAAGATCCTTCAGTTGGGCTCGCCGCCATGGAAGACATGTAACACCTTGGGGTAAGACGGGGCAAGCCCCACGACGGGCAACTTCTCCCACCCAGCCACCTAAGACAGGGCCCGAAGGTGTTGGGTCCCTAGGACGGGTAAGGTTTCAGGGATTGAGGAGACGACCCAAGCCAGGGCACCCTGCTCCCGGCGAAGCTATAAGCTTAGATGATGCGTAATGTTTAGCAAGGCTGCACCGGGCACCACAGCCCTGATAAAACAAAAAGGGGGAGATGTTGGGGGCGGGGATAGGCTTTGCTTTTACTGTGCTAATTTCCATATGAGGGCGTGGTTTAATGTATATAAGATGCTGTACTCGGAAGCATCTCTCTCTCGGGATATGACCAGCCGTGAATAAACAACCCCTGAAACCTCGGGTGCTCTGTCTGGGTTAATTCCTCTTTGGAGGCCGGTGACGATCGAAGACTCACCATGGGGATAGGTGAGTAGAGAGGACGGGGATATAATAGTTACAGATCAACCCACCGCCGGTGCCATAGATAAGGCCCCCGGCAGACCTAGTGGTAAAAAAAGAAAAAAAAACAAAACAAAACCTGAATCCTAACCCAGAATCACACCAACTAGCTTTTGTTAGCTGGATGTGTTGGCTAAAGAGAAGTCAATTTGCTTTTAACAAGAGGTTCTAGATACCAATTGTAGCAGATTGGGGCTGAAATAATCTAAAAGTGGCCCCAAAAGCTGAAATCCAGCAAAGATTGTGTCATCAAGTAACTAGCAATATGACCCATGGGGCTACCATGTCTAGTGGGAGAGAGCCCAGTGAGAGCAGAAAGAAGATATTAGTAGTCCTGCAGCATAAAGAAGTGTGAATTTTCCTTCCACAAATTAATCTTATATACATATGTTCCCTACATATATGCTTCCATGCATAATCCCTATGTATACCCACTCTTCTCACAGATGATATGTGTATTTGTGGTAGAATATGCTCTAGATTTATAGGAAGAATGTCTCATTGCAATTTTTCTTACTATACTATTAAAATATTGTAATAAACTATACTACGCAACTATATTATTATTATACAATGGTATTGTCATACTATATTACTAATATTAAGTAGCATTTATTAGTGCTTCAAAGTTTCAAAGAGCCTTACAAATACCTCATTTTATTTTCACAAAAACCCTTGGAGGTAGATGCTATTATTATCCTGATTTTACAGATGAGGAAACTAAGGCAGAAGTTAAATGACTTGCGCAGTATCTGATGTCAACTCAGGTCTTCTTGATTCCACGGCACAGCTCCATCTAGCTGCCTCTAAAGGTATCAGATACATTTGCTTTGTAATAATGTCTTGGTTAACTAGGGGAAAAAAATTAAAGGCTTCTCTGGAGGCACATGGAATTAAGATTTTGAATAATAGCAACTATCCTGGGATAGCTGTTCTGTGGGCCCCAGAGGTGAGAAGAGAGTACCCTAGATATTTCACAATTACAAGATCACTGGTGAACTTCAAAAGAAAAGCTTTAGTTAAATAGTAGGGACAGAAGTCATTGCAAAAGTAAAGTGAATTGGAGGTGAAGTGACTATAGAAAGCTTTTTTTAGGTGTCTGCTTGAGAAAGGGAAAGATACAGGAGAATTGAAAGGAAGTTGGGGTGAAATTTTCTAAGAACAGGGAGATCTAAGCAGCAGGAGAGGGAGAGATTGAAAATTAGAGAAAATTGTGAAGAGAAAGTGGGTCGTCAAAGTACCAAATTGACAGAGGAGACAGAAGGGGACATGATTAGGGGCATTAAATAGAGGGCAAGGAGAAAGGTCATCTAAACTAGTAAAACTGGTGAGACTGGTGATATTGAGGTGATTTGAAGTGTGGAACGGGAGAGGAGAGGTTAGTCTTAATTTTTTCAAATAAGTATAAGGTGAACTTTTCTCCTGAGAGGGAAGGGAAAAAAGTTGGTATAGGTAGATTGAGGAAAGAAGAATAAGTACTGCATGGAAGAGCCACTTTAAGATGATGAGATCTTAAATGTTGTAAACTGTGGTCTCCAGAACCTGCTTCTGGTTAAAAGGATTTAACAGATCAGAGGGAGAAAATATGCTTGTGGTGGAAAAATGCTTGAGCACTGACCCAAAAGATGGGAGAAAGAATGACGGAGTTCACCTACGTCAACAAAACCAGAGGTTTAGACAATTGTGAAATATTGTCTTTGAGCTGGCCAATACTCCATATTCCATCCTTCCTTATTCCTTCTGTCCTCTTGTGTACCTTTTTGTGTCCTAGAGGGAGTGATTAATGATACAATTAAAACTGGGTTGCTAAGAATGACTCCATCTCCCAAACCCCCGTTCCTATTTATTCTGTTTGTTCCTCCATCTCTCAGAACCTCAATATGGAAACAAAAGTTGCCAAAGTATCAGGATGAGAGGCAGGATGACTGCAGTGAGATCCATGTTAAGGGAAAAGTGTGAAGACAAGGCAGGCTTATAACTCCAAGAAAGAAAGTCTCCTAGTTTTTAGAATGCATATTATGTTGTCCAATTAGCAGATTTCAATTTGTTACCTATTTATTGTGTTAATTGCAAATGTGGTTTATTGGTTAATAAATGCTAATATTAGGTCAATGAATCCCCTTAGAATACATATTTTGTACTAGCTAACATTTAAATGTAATTAATGAACTACAATGTGATGTCTTTGTTAAAAGACTAGTTACTGCTAGTTACTGGCTAATAAGCTCAGTTGGTCAAAAACATAGAACTTCTTAGAACAATGTTTAGGGTTTGATCTCCACCTGATTTTTCTCTGTTCTTTATTCCTCAGCTGAAGATATTACCCAGGCATCTATTTCACAAATGTGCACCATTGTGTCAAAGGAAAGACAAATTATAGGCAGGTCTCTTCAACCCATTGCTATGACTAGGAAATCAGCCAAGAACACATATGGTAGGTCAAGCATGTCTTTTAACATTTTCAGAAGCACATTAGCACACACTATTTCATTTGACATTGATATTGTTGTTTGTCCGTCGTTCTCTAAGAGGACCATGACATCAGGGTGGTGATGCCATGACATACAGGTGAATGGGATTTAAGTGAGCATCATATTATGATATTATTATATCATATCCTGTGAGATAATACCAACCATAAGGTATTATCATCTCTATTTTACAGACGAGAAAAGTGTGGAAGTTTTGAGGAAGTTAAGTGACTTGGTCAAATATCTAATGTGCCAGAGGTAAGATTTAAACCCAGGTCTTTCTTGATTCCAAGTCAAGATTCTTTTCACTATAATACACTATACTACGTTATCAATGTAAGTGTTTTTTCACTGGTTACAACTCACTCTTAGGCCTAGTCTCCTTCCTGACTTCCTTGTCGTGTTTCAATAATCCCACAGCTTCTTGGATGCTCTGGGCTGCCCGAAGTCCAGACTTGATGGCTGTGTCAATCCAACCATGAGGGAGGGTGGTGTGTTCTCCTGCAAAGTGTATCCTTCCTTCAGGCTTGAAGAGTTCCTGGGAGTAGTCTACATATTGGTAGGGAGTAAAGAAGGCAAAGCAGCCCATGGAGTAGGCATCTTGGTTCCAACGCTTGACCACGGAGTAGGGACACAAAGCTTGAAGCTCTTCCTTGGGGCGATTGTGAATAGCAGCCAGATCCTCTAACACTACATCCACTACCCGCTTTTGATGCATGGCAGCAAAGAAGGTAGAGTCATCATCCAAGGTGTAGGAGGCCAAGATGACACCAGTTCCATTGGGAAAATCATGATTGGGGTAGTAGATAAATCGGGAGGGACGGTCTGTTGTGGACTTCCCGCCATAAATGCCATCCTGCTCCCAGAAGCGCTTGGTGCAGGCCAGGATCACCTTGGTGGCACTGTTGTAGTGGATTGAACGTAGAGCATCTTCTTTGTCTGGAGACAGAGGTGGGTGGAAGTGGAGGAGCCGGGCAGCCTTAGCTGTTGTGGCCACAATAACATAGTTAGCAGTCAGGCGGGCATGAGGCCGAAGTGGATCAGGTGTCTGATAGACAACATGGACGTAGTTCCCATCCCTTACTACTTCCTCTGCTTGTGAGTGGAGGTGGACAGTGCCAGGGATGAGAGAATCATGTAAGGCTTTTGGGAGCTGGTCAAAGCCACCGATAATTTCCTCAAACCTAAGAGGATGAAGCACGGTGAGATGGTTATGCAAAGGATGAGGCAGATATGGATTTAGTCATAGAGTAGGTCCTCCGAGGGGCTCTTGCAATTGACAAGGCAGTCCCTAGTGAATAGAAAAGTGGGGCACCTTGTTCTGGACGTGTGTGTGTGTGTGTGTGTGTGTGTGTGTGTGTGTGTGTGTGTGTGCACGCGTGCTGCTTTGGTACTAGGTTAGCCTGCCAATTTACAGTAACAAAGACCTGGGGTCTTCATGCTTATATTACAACTAGTTAGGGATCACTACCTTGTTCCTTTTACTTTCTACACAACGTCTCAGTGGATGTACATAGCTTATTTTTAAAATATTAATGTAAATTTTTACATTTTTATGTATTTTATAAATTTTATAAATTTTTATGTACATTTTATTCAATACTTTATTCTGATAATTGGCAATATTGCATAACTGGGATTGGGAATCACTAATCACTAATCGTAGTGTCTACTCAAGTATACCTACCTCTTCAAGAAGCCTTGTAGCAGTATTAGAAGAGAGATGAAAGAATCTGAGCTCCTTAACACTCTATTCCAGCAGATCAAATTGGAAGGTAAGGTGGAATGTTTTCCATTTCTTTGGGGCCCACCATCAGGTTTATTTTAGACTTTGGAAAATGTGGATTAGTTGCTGGATTACCACACATATGACACACACCAGTTTTGTTTTGTTTTTTACTGAGTCATAAGCTTTGATACAATTAGAAATTGCAGACAAGAATTTTAATCAATAGAATAAGAATTACAGATTGTTAGACATTCTGAATTGTAAAGGACCTTGGAGATTAGCTTCCCACACAGTGCAGGATTCTCCTTTATGTGGTCTTAACAGGTTATTACCCAGATGTTTTGAACACCAATGATGGCAAGGAATTCACCAGATTGAAAGAAAATCTGTTCTATTTTTAAACAACTCTACCTATAAGAAAATTCTTCCTTTTACAACAGTTGAAATCTGTCTCTCTGATAATTTCCTAGTTTTCCTAGATCATGGTAGTAGCATGAATTCATGAAAATAATTGACAAATGGTCATGATATTATTTTAAAGATCTAAACACTTAAACTATCTTCATATGAAAATGACTTTATTACTAGCTGGTTAACGTCTTTATATGTCTCTACATAGCAATGTCTTTTTTGGTCTTTCGAAGGGTATAATGTTACTTGTAATTATAGTATGAATGTAATTAAAGATGATGTTTCCTTCCCTTCATAGTACATCAAAGTTTGCACAGAAAGCTCTTCATGAGGCCCCAAGTCCTGCAGGCTGGCTACTCTTTTACCGCTCTGTTGTCTGACAACATGAGGCTGTCAGCATTTGGGGGCCAGCATGACTGACTGGGCTAAGATGTACAACTTAAGGGTCTTCTTTTATATATCTGGAAAAGAAGGAGAAATGGGGAAATATGTTTGGCTTTGTCTAGACTTTGTCTAGAACAGGGGTTCTTATCCTGTTTTGTCTGCTGGACCCCTTTCCAAAATGTTTTTAAATGTACAAAATAGCATACATAGGCCTACAAAGAAAACTAATTATATTATAATGTATTTCCCAAAATGTATTTCTTAAGAGTTCACAGACTCTAGGTTAAGAACCCTTGATCTAGAAATAGTGAGGTTTAGTAGAAAGACTAATGGATCTGGAGTTTGGTGATGTTGGTTCCAATTCTTCTTTTGCTATTTCTCCCACTCTGGTAGAATGGAAAGGTCCTAGACATGGACAATTTACAGGATCTATCTGGGCTTTACTTTCCTCATCTGTAAAAATGACAGTGTAACTAGATGATTTCTAAGGTTCTGTTTAGGTTTTGATGCTTTTATCCTACCTGGTATGCTTTGGGAAGATTGTTTGGTCCTTCAAGACCTGTTATAGGAGGAAAAGCATGAAGCCAAGGGTGTTCTATATGAATCATTCACAGAATTCTCAAACCCATGCATGGTGGGTGAAGACTTTTGGTGAATGATTGTGCTGATAGTTATAAATGTGGATATGTATTAATATGGATCTAAAACTGTATTTATATTAGAAAGGTCTATCTTGTCCAGCTTTCAATTTCTGGCAGTGGTAACAAATGATTAATCTGTTATACCCTAGTAGCTGCCTTCTGTGACATCTTTCTCAAAAGTTAGTTTTTTACCTGAAACATCTAGGAAAAATAGTGTAGTGGAAAAAATAATTAGAGCATCAGAAGACCTAGTTCTAGCCCTAGTTCCTTCATCAGTTCTGTATAACCTTGAGCAAATCACTCAATTTCTCTAGGCCACTATTTTCTTATCTGTCAAATCAGTGTATAGGACAAAATGATTCCTTTCATCTCTAGAATTCCATGATTTTAATGATCCATTATAGATGAATTGCTATGAAGTATTTGGAGTCCCAACTTTAGTCAGGTTATCTTAACTCCTTTTAAACCTGTTTATATCTTTGGCCTACCAGTTGCTATAATTATTCATTTTACTTGCCAAAATACTACATTTTTCAAGCTTTAGGCATTGCTGCCCCTTAGTTTTACCATTCAGAGGGATGTATATACCTGGGCATGAAATAGAAAGAGATGAAAGAATAAGACTTGCCAGTTGTTTTCTAAAACAAACTTTGACATTTTAGGGATTTCTGACTTAATGAGTGTTCATATTCCCCTTCACTGACATAGATCACAGCAGTAATTCATTATGATCTTATGGTCATGAGCCTCTGTGCACTTATCTAGGCTGGTCCACTGATCACAGATAAACAGTCCTAGAATTTATACCTAAACACTTTTTAGCTTGGGATCAGCCAGAGATTCAGCTTTATAGGTATAGCCCTTTAAAAGCCATAATTCCATGCCAAGAGAGCAGGCATCAGAGCACAATTAAAAACAAAACAAAACAAAACAAAAACACACATACTAAAATCTCCTCCAACTTGCAATATGCACATTAACACCACCTTTCCCCACTGCCAAGTAAGTCTTCTCCTTCCTCTTCCTGTTTTCTATCTCCTTGCAGCAAACAGCCAGAATCCTTCCAAGATCATGGGATCACATAGAATGACAGATTCAGAATTGGAAGGAAATATAGAGTTCATCTAATCCAACTGCCTCATTTTGCAGTTGGGGAAACTAAAACCCAGAGAAATGAAATGACTTGCCCAAGGTCACAAGGGGACAAATGGCAAAGCCAGGATTTGGACCTGGGCTCACGACTCCAAGTCCAGTGCTCTCCCCACTCTATTTATACTGACTTCCATGCAGCATCACAGGAAAGGTCCAGACAGAGTCACATTAGGTCCTGCTGTACAGGTACCATTTGACTTACTACCTACTGTAGTCATTGCTTGATAGCTTCTAAACCTTCACATTTTATCTAATTTTGTGGCTGTTTACATTTAGGTGAATGGAAGGTCAGTTTTCCCATGCTTCTCCTCCTTCTCCACTTCTTAGCCCATCCTGTCCCAGACCTCACCGAGAGTTGTGGAAGAAGAAAATAGCTCCTCTTAAGGTCTCAGTGAAGGCTTCATAGTAACCAGCATCCGCATTCATGAGATCTCCAATCATCTGCACCGCACCCCGACTCAGATTTCCCACCTTAATCAGATATTCCTGCCACAGCAGAGGGGGAGGGGGGCAAGAAAATCAGAAGTTGAAAATCTTTGCTTTGTGAGAAATTATAATATTTATCCTAACTCTCTAATTTTAGGCAGGACACTCAAGGAGGAAAGGAGTCTGAACTGGAAAGACACAACCTCCAGATCATCCATGTAGCATGGATTGGTCCAGGCCAGGCCAGGACATTCCAGATTTGCAATGACTCCAGCGTCCCATGGTCTCTTAACTCCCACAGAAGAGAGGCAGGGTGGTGGAGGATAAAAGGGTCTGGATTTAGAAAGGAGATTTGGAGTCGAATCCCAGCTCTGACACACTGTGTGACTGGAATAGTTGTGGAGCAGGGGGCAACTTACGTGATTTCTCAGAGCCTGCAAAATGGAGATAAAAATGCTTGTGCAGCCTCCTTAACTGGGCTATATAAGGTAAGCATTTTGTAAACCTTAAAGTGCTGTACATAAAGGTTTATTATGTTGAATTCTTAAGGTACAGCCTCTATTCCACCTTGGTAAGGATTTGTGCTAGTCTGATAAATCTGGTTAATTGCAATCTTTTCTCAATTTTTGTGAGAGGTAGGGGGAGGGTAGGAGAGCCAATGGGGCTGAGTGGTACCAAGAAACTGACCTTAGTAGAGAAAGAGTCATACTTTTCTAGTATTTGGCTGCAGTTGCTCTTTTTCAACTCTTCTACCACCTGGGGCAGAGAAAGGGAGGAGAACAAATGTTGAGAAGGGAATTCTTACTTTTCTCATGATTTACTCCCATCTTCTTCTTTGTTCACTTTCTCATACCCCAATTCCCACCAGCTATTCCCTCAGTATTCAAAAATTGGTTTCATGAGTGTATTTGTTCTGTATTGTCTGGTACTGGACATGAGGTTAGGGCTTAATTTCCCACTTTCCTTGGGCTGGCTATAGTATGGTGATATCATCAGGATTGTGATTGATGGGTAGTGCTCTACAAGGAAGGAGATTTTAAAAGTTGGACTACTAGGTGGCCATGTAACTAGTCATGGCTGAGGTAAGTAGTGGGGCTACAGATGGAGGAAGAGAAAGAAGGGTAGCATATAGGTCCATTAGAACATGAATTTCCCAAACTCAGGAGCCATAGCTGGACCCTAATTATACTAGAGTTCCTAGGCTTTATCAAATTCCCAAGCTTGTCCCCATACATTTTCCACTAAAATTCTGGGAGATGGAAGGTACTGCATCCTAAGTATCTACTGCTGGGACTGCACATTCTGAATTGTGTAATTTTTCTCTTGTGATGTAGAATCAGGGGAATTAAAGGGGAATTAGGTAACAATTTCCCTAGTAATATAAGAGATTGAATCCATTTGTGTATTACTGAAGAGAATGCTTTTTTTTTTTAAACCAAGTTTCCTTTACATGCTATTTGTTGTGTTTCATGTCTTAATTAAACACTTTGAATATTAGGTTTATATGTCACATATGGTCTGGCAATAATGTAGATTTTATGAGGGCTCTTGGGCCATGAGTTGCATAATTAATTATACAGAATATCAACGGTTAAACCGTGAGTAGATATGTTATTAAGAGATGCTATATGTGTATTGTGTGTTTCCCAAGACGCATCCTAAATTTAGGTAGGGACTGTCCCATTAGTCAGAAAACAACCTGAAAAGGGGGAAGGACCTTTTCTCTCTCATAAATTCCCTGAGAGTGAGGCCTTCTTGTAAATCTAGTAAATGTAATTAGGCATGCTTCCCCCTTCCCATTAGTAGTGGGTCACTCCTCTCCATGCACCCCATATTGTAGAATGGACACTGATGCATACCAAGTTCTCCCAGGTCTTGCTATTGAAACCTTAGGAACTCCAGGACTTAGCCCAGAAGCTGGAACTTTATATGTGTTATCTCTCTCAATTCTAGTATACATTCCCTGAAAGCAAGAACTACTTTTCTAAAAAAAGATTTTATCCTTAATGCTTAGCACATAGTGCTTTTTTTTGGAGACTGGGTATCCCTATCTTACCCAGGCTTAAGTACAGCAACCATTCACTGGCTGATCTCATTGTCAATCAGCACAGAAGTTTTGATCTATTCTGTTTCTGACCTGTGCCACTTCACCCCTCTTTAAGTCTCTCATTCCAAAGGACTTGGGATATTGATTCCAAACACATTATAGATAAATACCCAATCAACTTTAGTCTTATAGCTTGGGAACTTCGAAGCTCAATAGCTCACCCTCCCAGTAGTAGGGATTACAAGTGTATTTACCTGGCCGCAAATATTTAAAAAAATTTTCTTTCATTCATTTACTCACCCATTCATTAATTCATATCTCTTCACTATGGTCCATTGTTAAACATAACAATGGACATTATAGAGCAAATGCTGAATAGGTTTGGACTCTCACCAGAAAGATATCCAGAGAAGGTGAAAACTTGTACTGTTTAAACTTTTTAGAAATAGCAGTAGCCTGAGTTTGGGAACTCTGTGACTAGGCCTTCTGCAGATTTGCCTAGCATGCTTAGGGTAGGTCCTACCTTGGATGTCCCCACTCTCTCCAAGACTTACCTTTCTTAGAGATTCATCAAACAATTTTTCAGCTGTTTTCCCCTTTTCATCTGACCGGACAGGGTAGCCAAGGAGGTCAGGATTGGCTCGTACCTCCCCAGTCCGTCGACGCACTCCATTGATGAGGACCCATGTTCGGTCATCATATCTGGAGAACTCATTCAGCTTCAACCCAAATTGACTGATTAGTTCACGAGAAAACCTGGTAGAAGCAGAGGTCAGAGGAGTTCATGGAGAAAGACATGTACATACTGCATGTACATGTGGGAAGAGAGCAGAAAATGTATGCTATGTGCCACATATCTTTGCTCATTATTCCTATCCCCAATTCACTTTTCATTTCTTCATGGAAGACTGGAATGGATGGTGAAGAAATGATTACTTGACAATCACACAATCTTATTTAATTTATTTAGTATGTCATGTGTATTACTGTGATTATGTTTTATGTATTTGAGGTTTTCAGCACTTTAAATGAAAAATTCCCTTTTCTTTAGAGGAATGGTGTGTGTGTGTGTGTTAGAGAGAATTTGATTTGGAGAAGTATTTTTCAGTTTTCCTTTTTCAGAAGTTCAAATTTCCTTACTTGGAGGTTTTACCTTCCATTTCCCTATTTCCATACAGAAACTGTATCCTACCACCTTAGCCCGCAAAGATCAAGGTATATCTTCTGATAATTCTCTAGGAAGGTAGATGGTCCAGATTCCATTTTCCCCATCCCAGAATCTGTAGTGTTATTAGAAATGTCTCTCATTCTTCCTTGATGCAAATATTTTTTTTTCTTATTCATATCATCAGGGAACTGAATGATGACATCTTTTACTTAGAGCAAGTTTTAGACTTTCCAAATGACATTTTTGTATTCACATGAACTGACAATAGAATTTAAGAATTGGATGGATTGCATTTTAGAGAGTATTCATTCCAATCCTTCATTTTATAGATGAGGAAATTCAGGCTCAGAGGCAGAAAGTTTTGATTTGAAATGGTCATACTATGCATTAGGACAGATCCACCATTTGAATACAGATCTCTTGGCTCTTGGTCTAGGACTGAGCAATTGTTCAAATAAAAAAAAAATTTGTAAAGCATTTAGCATAATGCTAAATATATAGTAGGCACTTAATAACCAGGTTGATAGTAGATGTAAATAACAATTGTTTCTGTTCTGGTCAGAAACCCTGAGGGTTTTCCACTCCCAGACTGAAATATGTATAAACTAGGTAATAGAAATTAATCTATGCCTAGACTTAATCACTGAATAGATAGTGCCTAGTCAAACTGAAACCTGTTAAAGACCTTAGCTTAAAAAAGCCAATGTCTCTCCCAGCATCCAGGATTTCAGTCATCTTGATCTATACCTTGCTATAGGTAGCTCCAAAGGAGCTCCTTGTCCAGGTAGCTCCAGAGGAGAAAGTGAGTCTGGTGACTTTGCACAGACCTCCCTCACTTAAATTCAATTAACTTGCATTTCATGGTATCACCTCCCTGATGTCATGGTCCTCTTTAAGAACAAAGGACAAACAATAAGAAGTTACTTAATAGATGCTTCCCCTATAGTCTAGAGCTTAAGTCTTTTTTTTTTCCTGTCATTATCTTCTTCCTTAAGCTGTCTCTTCTAGCTCCCTCTCTCTTTCTACAGGAGTAGAAAGGCCTGCCCTTGTCTCAAGGATCTTCAGTTTAATTCCACCAGGATTTATGAAGTGCCTCCGAGATGTTAGGCCCTGTGCTGTATGCAGGGAATACTCTCTGCCTTCAAGGAGTTTACATCCTATTGGGGAAAAGTAGCTTGTGCAGATTAGCAAATACTAAATATGTTGTTTGGACCTGTGATTCTATTGGTATAGAGAGTTCTTGATAAGGAAACCACTTCTGTGAATGCAGATCTGTAATAATTCTGCAATTTACAGCTTTAAAGATGTGCCTGAGGTATAGAGGGGTAAAGCAGTTTGTTTATATACATGGCTAGCATGCTGTCAGAAATGGAGCTCAAGTCCCATTCCTCCGCTCTCCCTGGCCATCTCTCTATCACCATGTCATACTATCTCCAAATATGAAATAAATACAAAGTGAATACAAAGCATTTGTGCATGGGGGTGATGGTGGGGAGAAAATACTAACAATTGTGTATACTGCATGTACATAGATATTTTCTTGTTGTCTTCTCTATTATTAGAATGTGAATTCCTGCAGAACAGGTTTTGTTTTTGACTTTTTTTTTGTGTCCCAGTGCTTGACACATAGTAAGTGCTTAATAAATTCTTGTTGACTAGCACCTGTAGAAATTAGGAAAGGATCTTTGAAGGAGGTGGCACTTGAGCTGTCTTGAAGGGACCTAAGGATTCCAAGGAGGGAGAGTATTTCGGGCATGAGGAATAGACTATACGAAGGCCCAGAGAGGGAAGACTGAATGTTGTATATGATGAACAACAAATAAGTCAGTTTGGCTGGAAATAGAGTGAAGTGTGTGTGTGTGTGTGTGTGTGTGTGTGTGTGTGTGTGTGTGTGTGGCCAGGGGAGGCAAGTATAATGAGTCTGAAGAGATATGTTGGAGGAGATTATGAAGGGTTTTAAAGGCCAAAAGACACATATGTATTTTATCTTAAAGGGATAAGGGAGTCATTTAAATTTACTGACCAGGGAAATGACATAATCAGATCTATGTTTTAGAATTGTAAATTTGGCAACTGTTTAAAGGATGAATTCAAGAGGGGAGAATGGATAAAGAATGTCCATTTAAGAATCAAGCACTCAATAATTGCTTACCTGTGGTTGGCAGGGATCCGCATGGCACCAAGCTCAGCATACCACTGTGCCCCAGGCACTCGATGAGTCTCAATTCTCCCACCTACTCGCCCTGAGGCCTCTAGCACAGTAACCTGGAAAGATATATTCTGCCTAGTCTTAGTGAAACCCCTTCAGCCCTATTCCTGCACAAGGACCACACACTTTAGATCCCATTCTGATCACACTTATCCCAGACCCCGGTTACAGGCACTAGCTCCATTCTACCTTAGACCTCTCTTACAAGGTTTGGAATTAAAGACTCAGGGATGTAGCCCATTCATCCAGTCCATTCTCCTTTATGTTTTCCTGATTTCTTTGTTGTTGGTTCAGTAGATAGAGTGGCATTTGGGATCAGGTGACCCTGGGTAAGTCACTTAACCCTGTTGGCCTCAGTTTCCTCATCTATAAATTGAGCTGGAGAAGGAAATGGTAAACTACTCCAGTATTTTTGCCAAGGAAACCCCAAATGGGGTCACCAAGAGTTGGACATGACTGAAACAATTGAACAACAACAACCCTCACTGCCTTCCTCTTCTCATTCCCCTCTGCCTTAAATTTGAAATTCCAGGATCAGGATTCTGGCGTCCCCAGATCTTGTACCTGGTGACCAGCATCTTGTAGGGCTTTGGCAGCAGTAAGCCCAGCTATGCCAGCTCCAATCACTACCACACTCTTCTTCTCAATGGGTGCTCCCAGGCCATCCTGCAACAGCCTAAGCAGGTCTTCATACTGGGGGTCATCAAAGCATTTCACCAGTTCCCTATTAAAAGCCTGGGAATGAGGACGCAGCAATGCCATACTCACGAGGAACAGTTTCACTAGGAGAGAAAGACTAGGGTCAAGAGAATAGTGATAACACTAGAAATGTCTGGGATTCCAGATGATGGAATCCTAATAAAGCTGCCCCCAGCCCCAATATCCTAACTTCCCTAGAGTCCCGCACTGAACAGCAGGCCCACTGCCCCTACCTAGCCACTCTCCCCCCACACTCAATATACTAATTTCATCTATGCCTCACTGTTCACTAGAACAATAGATGTGTCCATGAACTCATATTTTTCACAGAAGAACAGGCATGTCCCTGTGATGGGATCCCAGCCACTGCCCCTAGACCCATTCCTCATATTTCCCACAGAAATAGCAGGTGTGTCCATGCACTCAGCCACAACCACACTGATCTAGTCTCAGACTAGATCACGATACTCAGACATTCAGAAAGCAGCACCAGCAGGATGCCCAAGCAAGATGTGAACCCCAAAACAATAGAAGAGACATTACCTAAGTAGGCATCTGGGCAGTTATAGCAAAAGATGTCCTTTAGGTGAACTTATGGCCTAGAAAGGCTCATTATAATATCATTATCATACATATGTACCACAATAAAGGAGTTTTTCTATCTGCATTGTGGGTAATCACATGCATAGTTCCATTGTGGCTGGGACCCCTCCTTTATTACCTAAGCCCTTAACAACCCTCCCTGCCTTTTTAATAGTTATAATTTTTGTTATGTAATTGCATCTTTAAACTAAAAAAAAATCCATCTTTCTTTCTTTGAAGTTGCTGGTTCCTCTTGGAATTTAGCCTGCTTCATGAGAAATATCAATAAATGCCTGTACTTGGATAAGAGGTGATCTGACTCTGAATTCTTTGAGATGGTTCCAGCATAACACATCATGAAACCACAACACAGACATGTCATTAAATGAATAACACAACCTATCAGTCTCTTCTGCCCTCTTTGGGGTTTGACCAGAACTAGCAACAATTTTTAAAAATCTTAGCTTACATTTATTTAATGTCTTAAACTCTACAAAGTGCTTTCCTCAGAACAACTAGAAGGAAAGTAACTTAGTACTTAGTATAGTAAGTGTTTAATAAATGCTTTTTCATTTATTCATAATTATCTCCATTTTCAGAAATAAAGAAAATGAAGCATAGAATATCCAAGTGAGGGGCGGCTAGGTGGCACAGTGAGTAAGAGCGCCGGCCTCGGAGTTGGGATGACCCGGGATCGAAACCGGCCTCAGAAAATGAGCACCCACACATAAATAATAACTAGCCCAGTAACCTTGAGCAAGTTACTTAACCCCAATTGCTTTAAAAAAAAAAAAAAAGAATATCCAAGTGAATCCCAACAGTCACACAGCTAGGACTCCTGACTCCAGATACATTAAGGACAGATTGGAGGACTTGTAAAAGACCCATCCTTTTACTTTAGAGCAAGATTTTATTCCATTCCACTTTCCTTATTCATACCCCAATTTCTTTCAAGATCTCATTTCACTGTCTCTTTATCCTAATCCATATGAAGACCATCTTAACATCTAACCTCCATTTCTCCTTTCATAGATAATGTCTATTTCTTTTTGCCTATTTCTCTCTCGTTTAATGAGAGATAAGGAAATAACCTCGTAATCTGATTCTGTTAAGGAGATGTTTCTAAGGATGACAGGTGGGACAATTGTTCCAATCTTCCATTCTTTACTTCAGAGTAGGAGCTCATCATTCTATCCTTAACTTTGATTTAGGATTTGCCTACATCTCTAAGAATGGCTTTCTTCAGGCTGCTAGGTCTTACTCTGATTCCTTTTTTTTAAAACCTCAGTCTTTTAGAAAACATTTATTAAGAATAAGCTGCATGTAGGACACTGTGCTGAGTGCTAAGGATATACCAGGTTATACATACATCATATATATCAGGATATACACACACAATATACACACCCACATTATCCGGAGGCTCCCAAAGAGGGCGATACTGCCCCCTGGAATGATCCAGGGGGGTGGTAGTAGCTTTGGGTGCAACTAGGGGGCATTGAAGAAAAATAAGGGGTCAATGGAAGCATAAGGAAAGAACAGAGGGGAATTTTGAAAAGTCGTTTGTACATGTTTCGTCTGTTGTGTAACAGAGTTAAAGTTATAATGATTACATTATTTTCCAAATAAGCACACAAAATGCAAGTTATAATTTATCAGTGGTCAAGTTTGCCAAAAGGTTACAAGCAAGTGTTGGCAGGCAAGCATGTCATGCATCGTTGGGAAGTCCAGCATGCATTGGTAGGGATATGTGTGTGTAAAGACTTATTTACAATAAGATGCAATACTGCATCATCAAAATTTTAATACAGGAAAAAAACAACAAATTTACAATAAATTGTTAAATTTAAGATGCGTCATTAAAATATTTTATATATACACATTTTTATATATACACGTCGTTAAAATATTTTATATATCTAATATCTTATATATATTTTATATACACACACTTTTTTTTTTAAATTAAAGGGTTAGGGGTGGCTAGGTGGCACAGTGAGTAAGAGTGCTGGCCTTGGAGTTGGAATGACCTGGGATCGAATCCGGCCTCAGAAAATGAGCACCCACACATAAATAATGACTAGCCCTGTAACCTTGAGCAAGTTACTTAACCCCAGTTGCTTTAAAAAAAAATTAAAGGGTTAAAAGAAAGTAGATTTTCAGGTGGCTCCTGAATAATTTTTTTTTTTTAAAAAGGGGTGGTAGACCAAATAATTGTGGGAACCTATAGACCCTACAACTATTTATAGTAGTTTTATAATCTATTTGGTGGGAGGAAGAGAAGGGAATTGAAGCATAATGTTCTGAAACAAATACTGAATTAGGAGTCAAAATACTTGGATTTGAATCTTGGCTCTGCTACTACTACTACCTATGTGACTTTAGAAAGGTCACTTCCCTTCTCCGGCCTTCAGTTACTCATCTACAAAATAAGGGAGTATTAGATGTAAGGTCCCTTCCAGCTTTAAATCTTATGATCCTTTTATTGTCTGAAATGAAGTATCCTTGCCAAGTCTTTTCTTCTCTGATATCAGCCCTAACCCCTCTAACCTATTCCTAGAATGTGTCAGTTCTTTGTCTCTGGGTACCTTCTCTGAGTTCTTCTCCTACTTTTCCTCTGAAATTAGGAGACCCAAGACTTCCTTCTTATTGCTCTCTTTTTCCCTACTCCATCCTACAAAGCACATATAAACATATACATGTACACACATATGTGTTCTTGCACGCATGCAACATAGCAACACATATACCATGGGAAATATGCTAGTTTTTGGACTTATCTACAGTCCCCTCCTTTAAGGAGTAAGAAAAGAAGATATGTTCTTCCCTTTTCCTCCCCACTTAGAAAAATGGTATCTGGTTAGGTCTGAGTATAATTTAGAATTCCAACCCTTGAAAACTACTCTGACTTCTAGTGATATCCCAATTAAACCTGAAATGTTGGATGTTTATGATTTTGAGGAATTCAAAGATCTTACTTATCACAATAATCCTAACAAGAAGGGAATTCTCAGTCTGTAAAAGAGAAGCTTTCAGTTGTTTTTCTAGTAGTAGAGACAAGCCATTCACATTCTCTCACCCAGTCTCTCTGCCAGGCATTGTGGTTAAGGGTGAATCCCAAAAAACATATTTTCATTTAGTTAAAGTTCTTATCTTGATGAGGAAAGAAAAATCTAGAGAGTTTAAGTACCCAAAGTTATGTATCTAGTTAGTAGCAGGACCAAGACCAAAGTTAATTGGTCTAAAAACCTTCAATGTTGACTTCCTTAGCCCCATACTCTCTTCAACTAAGCTAATCATCCACAGTCACATAAATAACAGATTCTTATTCTTTCCTTAGCCAACAATATGGTTAATAAGAAAATAAGGCTAATTGTTATTAGTAGGATAAAAGAAAGAGCCTCATAACTTGTTTATTTGAGGACAAGGATCCTTGATAGTTGGCAGGTTGCTTTAATCTGCCAGTCTTTGTATTGGATTTAGAGATCACCCCATCTTTCTATTTTAGGTATTCCCTTTAGCAATGAAAGCTAGAAGTATGAAGAATTGGAAATGTGTGTGAAATAAAACCCCAGAAAGCAGTAAGTTTATGTACTATATCTGGAAGAATGAGGGAAAAGAGGGAACCTCTCTTGAATGAGGGAAAGATACTGAACTAAGGAAATGAAGGGGAAGGAAGGAAGGGAAAGAGAAGGGCAGAAAATTAGGGAAAAGAAAAGATTCCCATTAGACTCTCTTCTTGGCTCTATCTTTCATTACTCACAGAGGGTCTCCATAGTCCTCAGGATGTGGAGGGAAATCTTATTCCCCTGGATGGTTCAAGTTGGATACCTCTGTTGAGAGACTAGGTCAAAGGCTGGTAATATGTTGTCTTCTATCTCTTTCCTCTTTCTTCTCCAAACCTCCACCTCTTTAATTACACATCTTTCCTCCCACTCTTAGACCAGTCATTCCCCTCCAAGGGTTGAGAAGCAGGGAAGAGGTACTAGGTAGACAGGAGGAAAACAACCGGTTATATTTTAGGTTCTTTCAGTGTTAGCTCCTTTAAGGAGAAACCTCATTCATACCTGGATGGTGAAGAGTCCCACAGGAGCGAGCACTTTCATCACTTTCCCTTCTCCCCACACCATCCCTTGCCATTTTCTAGTTTCATATTTTATGAGAAAGATGATGCTATTGACCACTTACTTGGAAGGTCCTAGATATGAATCCTGTTCACCCTGCTATTTACCAGTCCTATCTCCACTCCCAAATACTGTTGTATGATTTTAGACAGACTTATCTAAACTCTCTTTGTTTGAAGAGTACCTGTTGTGTGCTACGTATCTGAAATTTCTGACATATTTTCTAACCGTGGTTTCTGAGAAAAAAAATTAAAAGTGAGAGAAGAGGGCGGCTAGGTGGCGCAGTGAGTAGAGTGTCGGCCCTGGAGTCAGAAGGACCTGAGTTCGGATCTGGCCTCAGACACTTAACACACAAACAAACCTTGGGCAAGTTGCTTGACCCCAATTGCCCTCCAAAAAGCAAAAAAAAAAAAAAAGTGAGAGAAGAAAAGAAGCATCTGAAAATCTTAGAGCACACAGATGAGTCAGATGAATTAGAAAGATTTGGAAGAGAATGAAGAGGAAACAGGAGAAATGGAAGGATTGCTGGTAGGAATTCCTGCTTTTCACTTTGGATTCTACTAGGCAATGCTTTCCAATCTTAACACTCCACCCCTCTCACTCCCTGCCTTAAGTTTCCCTATTCCTTCCCATTCTCCAACTATCTCTATCAAATCCTAATTCATTCATTCAGCAACAGTTTAAGTGTTTAATAGATGCAGAACACTGTACTAGGTGCTGAGGAAGATGTAAAAGCCCATTTTTTTCCTCCAGAGCTTAACCTAGCAAGAGAAATAAGACACAAGTTACTATCATATAAAACAGAACATGAGAATGCATAAAAAGTACAAATAAAATGCTGTTAGACTTCTGAGAAGTAAAAAATCACTGTCTGACCTTAGATAAATCATTTTGCCTCTTTAGGTCTCAGTTTCCTTATGTGTAAAGAAAAAAAAACATTTCAATTACACGATCTCTAAAGTCCTACTTATTCTATGAATCTATTATTTCTGAGCAGGGAAATCAAATGGTATCATTTGAAGGATGATGGAATATCAATAGGCAGAGAGGGTGGAGGAGAGGGATTAGAAAGGGATAGAAGAGGAGGGAATTCTAGGTACAGAAAATAGAATCCCTGTTCCCCCCCAACTCTGCTCTTTCTCCTAGGATTACTCTTTTTTCTATTTTTTTTCCTATTCTTCAAGATGCTGCATAGTAATTTTAAAAAAGCAGAGGCTCAGCAGTCAGAAAATCATGGTTCACAGCCTGCTTCTTATGTTTACTACCTATGTAACCTTGAACAAATCATTTGATCTTGTGTGGCCACAATTTCCTTACTTTTTAAATGGGAGGGTTGAACTACTAGACTGAGTCTCTTCTGGCTCCATAATTATGGTTCATTTATTTGATTCATTTGAACGTTTTAATATCTCCCAATGGTCTTTTCTTCCCTTATTTTCAAAAATTTTCTTAGAGACCAAGGATATTTCCTTTCCTTCTCCCACTCTCCCTTTTTTGTATTGGTTAATTTACATCTAGTTTAAAAATAAGCATAGCAGGACTGCCAGCTCCTATGCTCTGGGGGGATATGGAAGAGTATGACCAAACTCAGCTCACCTGAAAAACATTGCCTAATATGAAGAACACCATATAAAACAAAAGAACCAAAAGGAAACACCATAGTTTCTTGTACCCCATAAAAGACTATGTAAGGAAATGGAATCTGAAACAAAGTCTACTCCAGGGATTGGGTTAAGGCTATCTAAGAGGTTCAAGGAAACTAGGCCTAGGCCTAGGCCCACAGAGGCAGAGTCTGGTTAGTACCCAGGAAATGGGCCTGAAGCCTATTTCTGAGATTGGTCCTGCTCTATAGGCTTAACCTGAAATGACTGCATAAAGAAGTGGACAAGGTCAATGTGATGAAGGTAAAGATGCTTCAAGAAAGCCAGAAGCTGTAGCCTGCAGCAGTGGGTTAGGGCTTGGTCCCAACAGATCTAGCTCCTGGTCTCAGGTCAGGACTTTGGTTCCAGGTTACAGTTGTGAAAGAAGGCAGGACCTGGACCTAAGCAGCCCTCAGCCCAGGAACTACAATTGGGGAAGTAGGATAGAAACTCAGTCATGCCATCTAGCACTAAGGCAAGGCAGAATCTGGCTGCAGTAAGGTCAGGATCTCCCATATAGAATTCTAGGACTATTCTAGGACTGCAGTAGGAGATGGGACCTGGGTATAACTAGTCCACTTAAGAGTGTGGGAAGAAGTACAGTCTGGCCCTAAAATAAACTTATTATACAACAACTGAAGCTGAAACCATGACAAAAAAAGCAGAAAACTCCTACTACCATGCTTTATTATACATTATAAGAATACTGGGGCAGTTAGGTGGCACAGTGAATAGAGCACCAGCCCTGCAGTCAGGATGACCTAAGTTCAGATCCAGCCTCATACACTTAAAACTTACTAGCCATGTGACCTTGGGCAAGTCACTTAACTCCAATTGCCCTGCCTTCCCCCCTGCAAAAAAAAAAAAAGTAAGAATATAAAAAAAATCCCAGAGAAAGGAAACAACTACAAAAAAAATCAGTATGATCTCAGAAAAAAAAGAATGAACTAAGTGAACATAAGTGCTCCTACAGTGAATGGAAGAAATGAAAAAAGACTGAAACAAAGGATTCAAAATGAAATCAGAGGAATAGCCTTACCTAAGTAGAGGATATCTTAAGATAGAATAGGAAAAAATGATCTTAATGATTCAATGAGGTAACAAGAAATATTAGAACAAAGCCAAAAGACTGAAGAATAAGAAGTGAGATATCTACCATCAGGAATCAACATAGCACTTCATGGAACATAACCACATTTTAAGACAATTTCAATGGAAATGCATGGTAGAAGACTCTATCTTAATTAGATAGTTTAATGCTTTTCATGTTCAGATTTTTCAGTTTGAGCTATTCCAAAGTTAGAATGAAAGGAAGGGATTCCTGATCATTTCTCTAAGTCAGTGTTACAAAATACATAGTCCTTTTAGGTACCTAAGTTTCAGTGTCTGACCTTTCAACACCATCCCCTTTCCACAACATGTTCTGTCACCCAGACATAGATTGTATCTTCAAAGTGTTTGGATAGTAAAGATAAGTGAGGTGCCATCTAGGAGTATCATTAAGAGTTTGAGAATCCTTGGGCCCTTCCTTTGTGTGATACCTTCTCCTTCTCCTTTATTCCCTTCCTCCTCTCCTGACATCCCACAACCCTCCCCTTGCCCCCTGCCCCCACACCAATTTATGAAAAATGGATATACTCCTTAGAAGACCCTGTTGCAAGGAGGAAGAAAGTACAAAGGGAAGAATGAGGGCTAGACTTCTGAAAGAGTGTTCTAGATAATCATAAAAGCATAAGATCCATAGAGCTGAAGGGATCATGGAAGTCATCTTGTTCGTGGTGGATGGTTAGATTGTAGCCTATGTTATGTGTCCAAAACATTTATTTTGGAGATGGTAAAATTAAGATGAAATTATTTGGGGGGCGGAGCCAAGATGGCGGAGTAGAAACAGCTCATCCAAGCCACTCTGCCCCCACATTCCCCCCAAACGATGTAAAAGGGGACTCTGAACAACTTCTGGAGCCCCAGCACCCACAGAACGACACAGAGAAGCTAAACTCCCGCTGAGGACAGCCCAGCAGCCCTGCAGGAAGGACCACCGCAGTGGTCTGGGAACTGGCAGCGTGCAGCGCACAGAGCGCAGGAGCCGAGCCGAGCCCAGGTCCACATGAGCCGAGGTTTTAGCCCCAGGGTGGCAGGGCCAGCAGCCAGCTGGAGGAACCCCAGAACACCAGGAGCTGTGGCGACTCCAGAATTATCAACATAGACTTGCCTGGGACAAAGTAAGAGGTTAGTGTCCTATGGACTTTGGGACTGGTATTAGGGAATGCGTCGGCTCCCTCCCCTGGGGGCTAGAAGCCGATGAGGACAAACGCCATTTTGTAGTTTTCAGAGGCAGCTCCCGTTCCCAGCCTGCAAATTTGTAGGGAGATCCAGCGATCAGTCTTGGGGGGTAATCGCTCTTGCTTTAACCTCCCTGGATCTGGATTGTGATCTAGGGTGGAAGTCGTGGGTGGGTTTACAGCTTGCCAGAAACGGAAGTTGCCCCCCACACGTTCGGGACGAAAATTCCTCTATCTGGCCTTAAAGCCATAGTGTGTCAACAAGCCCAAAAGTCGAGTAATTAAGTGGCAACATGCCAAGGCAAAGGAAACAGAAAAATGCAACCCTAGACTCCTATTTTGGGGGCATAGAGCGGGAAAAGGACTGTGAGGTCAGAAGTCCTGCTCCAAAAGCCCCAGGGGAAAACATGAGTGGGTTGCAGGCCATAGAGGACCTTAAGAAGGACTTTAAAAATCAAATAAGAGAAGAGGAGGAAAAATTGGAAAGAGAAATGAGAAGGATGCAGGAAAAGTATGAAATGAGGGTCAACAGCCTGACTGAGGAAAACAACACCTTAAAAAATAGACTAACTCAAATGGCAAAGGAGGCCCAAAAGGGCAATGAGAAGAATGCCTTAAAAAGTCGAATTTGCCAGATGGAAAAAGAATCTCAAAAGTTCACTGAGGAGATTCATTCCTTCAGAGTTAGACTGGAGCAAATGGAAGCTAGTGACTTTATGAGAAATCAAGATGCTGTTAAGCAGATCCAAACAAATGAAAGATTAGAAGGCAATGTGAAATATCTCATGGGAAAAACCACTGACCTGGAAAATAGATCCAGGAGAGACAATTTAAAAATTATTGGACTACCTGAAAGCCATGATCAAGGAAAGAACCTAGAAATCACCCTTCAAGAAATTCTCAAGGAAAACTGCCCTGATGTTTTAGATCCAGAGGGCAAAATAGAGGTTGAAAGAATCCACCGATCACCTCCTGAAAAAGATCCCAAAAAGAAAACTCCCAGGAATATTATAGCCAGGTTCCAGAATCCCCAGATCAAGGAGAAAATACTACAAGCAGCCAGGAAGAAACAATTTCAATATTGTGGAAACACAATCAGAATAGCCCAGGACCTGGCAGCTTCTACACTGAGGGATAGAAGGGCATGGAATATGATATTCCAGAGGGCAAAAGACCTGGGAATGAACCCAAGGGTCACCTACCCAGCAAAACTGAGTATTTTGTTTCAGGGGAAAATATGGTCATTCAGTGGAATAGAGGACTTTCAAGCATTCTTGAGGAAAAAACCAGAATTGAATAGAAAATTTGACATCCAGACACAAGAAGCAAGAGATGCCTGAGAATGTAATCAGGGAAAAGAAATCAAAAGGAACTTATCAAAGTTGAACTATTTACATTCCTATATGGAAAAGCAATAACTGTGACTGATGATATCTTTCTCACTATGAAAATAATGGAAGAAGGGGGGTGTGGTCATATGAATACATATGTGAATGTGTGTGTATATGGTTACAGTTATATATGGATAGAGGGCATAGGTTGAATTTGTTGGGAAGGGAGAATGCCCAAGGGATGAAATTATGAGGTGAGAGAGGAAAGTGCCAAGAGGAGATGGGGAGAGACAGGGTAGGGTAAACTATCCCATGCAGAAGAAGCAAGGGGAAGTGGTTGCAAAAGAGGGGGAGAATAAGGAAGGCTAAAAAGGCAAAACCACATTCAAATTGAATTTGGTTCAGGGAGAAAATGACATACATAGTAAATGGGATATCTCAACCTGCAGCAGGATAGGGGGAAGGGGATGGGAGGAGGGATGATGGATGGGAGGGCATCCTTGGGGTGAGGGGAGGTTGGAAGTACCCACTATAAAAGAGGGACAGGATCATGTAGGGAATGGACCAGGTGGGGGGTGGGATGAGTGGGAGGGAATTATAAACAGCCTTGTACAATATATCTACTATGATAATGTTTTGCATAGCTAGACATGTACAACATATACTGAATTACTTATCTCCCAAGAGGGAATGGGTGACAGGGGAGGAAGGAAATGGATCTGAAATTTGAGGTCGTAACATTAAATGTTTCAAATATATATAAATACTATTATTAATACTCTTTTGCCTGTAATAGGGAGATAAGATGTGCAGGCATTGGGATGCAAAGACTCACCTTCCTCTAATGGAAAAGTCGATGGGGGCATGGGAGAAGGTATGGGAGAGAGCAGATTGGAGGAAGCGATATCTTGTGGGACTGCTATTCTGGGAGGTTGGGTAGGGGAATAATGGGGGGGAAATGATTGTAACTCAAAATCTGGCGGAAATGAATGATGTAAAACAGAAGTTAATAAAGCATTTGTTTAAAAAAAAAAAGATGAAATGATTTGCCCAAGGTCACATAACTAGTTAGTGACAGAACCAGTACTAGGGCTTGGTGTGTGTGCTATCCCATGTGAAGTCAAGAAGAGGAAGATAATGATCTTTCTATATGTACAGGCAGCTCTGCTGTTCCCCCAAAAAGTAATGTGCTAAGCAAAATTGCACAATAAAAAGCTTATAGGGAACATGAGGTTAGGGGTACAATCTTCAAATACTTTGTCAGTGACATTAAAAAAGAAATAAGAACCTAATAAAAAATAATAGCATAGATTTATAAATGCTAAATGGTTATGAAAGATATAAATACTACAATAAGCAGTAGTCAAATCAGTGGACTTGGACTGTACCAACAAGTTAGGCAGGCTGCAATTCCAGGCCTTGGCCAGGAGGCCTTGGTGGAATGGGGTAGAGGTAATTGGGACCAGCCCTTTTTTGCTCACATGTAGTTCCTATTATACCAGAAAATGCAATAAATATAACACTTTCCCTTGACAAAGACCTCAAGTGTACTTGTGGAAGTGGAAATCAGAAGAGTTTGCAGTTTGTGTTATTAATGTTGTACAGTTTTCTGCATTCTTACCATTTCTTGATTGCATAGAAGCAAATACATCAATCACATTCAAGCAAATTCACAATTTTGAAACATGCATTATAGCAGAACTTACTATATATGGGAAAATGAAATCAAGGTTGTATTCTGGCTGGGGATTACTCCAATCTTACTTCTCCTACCCTGATTCTAACCCTACATCCAATTTACCTGTCTCATTCTTGCCATTCCTATTATCTGATAACAATTTATAGGAAAGTAGCATGATCTACACTGAAATGGATGACCTTGGTCTGAAGAAGGATTAGAGGAGCTAAACCAAGAATTCAGGTATCCTGATTCCAGATTGATAATCCCCTAACTATACTGTTTTCCATTTGTCAAGATAGGAAAAAGACACTGTGGCCTAAGCTCTGAACATCACCAAGTAGCCTAGCACTCAGTGAGTATATTCTTGGGATCAGAGGAGTCTTTGGCAGCTTGAGGACTACAGTACACTTGACCTTCAGCTGAAACTGCAATGTGTCTATCTCAGTATGGTCTCATCACCTTGGTTTGGGTGCTCAAAAAGCCAAGGATTAGCACAAATGATACAAGTCCCAAAAGATGGGTCAGTATCTCATCCTGAACCCTCAGCTAATAAGATCCCCTGAAAAGCATTGGCAATGGCAGCATCAGTCCCAACCATATCAGATTCCAATGAGCTTTCATCCATGTGCACCACATCCATGCAGAATTCCTTCTCGAAGCAGCTCTGGTCCCAGAAAGTTCGTGGTAGGAACACTTTGGGCCCAACCTCCAGGAGCCACAGGGCTCCGTTTCTCCTCCAATGCTCCGCAGGCCACTGTCTTAGCGCCATTGCCTCTAGTTGTATGTTTCTTATAACTCCTCTGTTTGAACTTATAAGTTTCTACACAGTTTTGGTCTCTTCACCAGGAATGCTTAGAAGTCCCCTGTTTCATTCAAGGTCCAATTTTTCCCCTGAAGTATTTTGCTCAGTTTTGCTAAGTAAGTTATTCTTGGCTGCCTTCTAGAATATCATGTTCTAAGTTCTCTGCTCCTTGAGGGTGGTAATTACTAAGTCAGGTGCAATCCTGACTGTGACTTCTTGCTACTTGAATTTCTTTCTTTCTGGTCACTAGCATTATTTTTCCTCTGACCTGAAAGCTCAGGATTTTGGCTACCATGTTGCTGAGATTTTTCATTTTGGGGTTTCTTTTAGGAAGTGACCAATGAATTAATTCTATTTCTACTTTGCCCTGTTTCTAATAGACCCGGGAAGTTTTATGATTTCTTGAAATATGATGTGTAGGCTCTTTTTTGGTCATGGTATTTATATGATCCAATGATTCTTAAATTTTTTTCTCCTCAATCAGTTTTCTAGGTCAGTTGTTTTTGCTATGAGATAACTTACATTTTGTTTTATTTTTTTTTCAGTGTTTTGACTGTTTTAATATTTCTTGTTTCAGGGAGCCATTAGTTTCTATTTGGTCTATTCTAATTTTCAGGGAGCATGTTGCTTGGATAAGATTTTTACCTCTTCTGCCCAGCTGTTAATTCCTTTTCCATTTCTTTCTTCCATAGATCATATTTCTTTTCCAATTTTTCCAAGTGCTCTTATTTCATTTATAAAAACATTTTAACTCTCAAAAATTCCCAAACCAAAAACTCTTACTTTATATACTCTTTCAAAAATTCTAGTTGCTTTGTGCCCGAGGATTGTATTTCTTTGAAGATTTTCTTGTAGATGTTTTAGAGTCATCCTCTTCTTCTGGGATTGTGTCTTAAGAGTCCCTGTTGCCATAACAACTCTTTATTGTGGGATTCTTACTCTTTCTTCTAGGCTATTTCCTGATTTCAGACTTTCATTCATTCAATAAACATTTGCTACTACTACCTGCTTGTGTGCTAAGCACTGGGGATACAAACAGAAGCAAAAGACAGTCCCTGCCTTCAAGGAGCTCATAATCTAGTGGGGAGACAACAGGCAAATAAATATGTACAAAGTAAGCTATATACAAGATAAATAGAAAATAATTAAAAGAGGGAAAGCACTGGAATTAAGAAGGGTTTGAGAAGGTTTCCTGTAAAATATAGGGTTTTAGTTGGGACTTACGGCTGGGCTCTACCATTCTTTTCTGGAGGGAAAGCCTTGGCTGATCCTGTTGCTGATTTTTTGGGGTACTGAGTATTATATCATTCTAGTATCTCAAAGTCAAATTGGTGATTTGTTCCTGGAGTTATTTAGTCTATGGCAAAGTCCTATTTATTTTATTTTTAACTAATTAATTTATTTTTAGTTTTTAACATTTGCTTTTACAAGATTTTGAGTTCTAATTTTTCCCACCTCCCTTCACTTCTACCTTCCCAAGAAGGCAGACAATCTGATACAGATGATATACATGTATGCTCATATGAAACATATTTCCACATTAGTTTATGTTGTGAAAGAAGAATCAGAACAGAAGGGGAAAATTATAAGAAAGAAAAAAACAACAAAAAAGAGAAAATCATATGCATTCAGATTCCAATAGTTCTCTTTTTGTATGTAGATGGTATTTTCAATCATGAGTCTTTTGGAATTGTCTTAGACCATTGCATTGCTCAGAAGAGCTAAGTCTAACAAAGTTGGTCATTGCTTAGTATTGCTGTTTACTATTTGCAGTGTTTTCCTGGTTCTGCTCACTTCACTCAGCTTAAGTTCATGCAAGTGTTTCCAGGTTTTTCTGAAATCTGCCTGCTTCCCATTTCTTATAGAACAATAGTATTCCATTACATTCATATGCCACAACTTGTTCAGTCACTCCCCTTGATGGGCATCCCCTCAATTTCCAGTTCTTTGCCACCACAAAAAGAACTGCTACAACTATTTTTGTACATGTGGATCCTTTTCCTTTTTTTAATGATCTCTTTGGGATACAGGCCTAGTAGTGGTATTGCTAAATCAAAGAGTATGCACAGTTTTATATCCCTTTGGGCACAGTTCCAAATTGCTCTCCATAATGGTTGGATCGGTTCACAACTCCACTAACAATGCTTTAGTGTTCCAATTTCCCCACATTATCTCCAACATTTATCATTTTATTGTTTTGTCATGTTAGCCAATCTGATAGGTATGATGTGGTAACTCAGAGTTGTTTCAATCACAAATTCTTATTGTTGCCCCCCTGACATGGGCTCTACAAGTTCCTTGTTTTGGATCAGTGCAATAGTGGATGTTTCTAGATTCAACTTCTATCAACCAGCTAGGAAGATCTGCTGGTTTAGAGTGACCAAACTATAGTTTCCTTTCAGTCTTCGATTCCTGCCCTAGTTATTCTTTGTAGACTGGGCTAGATGCTATAACTGAGATCCTGCTCTGCTCCAGAGGTCCAAGTCAAACTGCTGCTCCTTGCTTCTGAACTTCTTCCTTTCTCAGTACATCAAACTGGTTTCCCTACCAGAATTCAATTCAATACAACACACTTTCTACACATACTACACTACAAGTAAACTCTTACTTTTGTGCAAGGCATATAGCTAAATTCAGGGGATACAGAGAAAACTAAAAAAACAATCCCAAGGACTTATATTCTACTGGAATACCATCATAGCCAATCTCCTCAATTCCCAGAATGGTTTTCTTGGTGATTTCTTCAAGTAGGTTTTCTGAGACCTAGTGATTATGTAGGCTTTTCAGTAGTAATTAGAAGGGGTTTTCCTTAGGGATAACCCTTAAGTGGGGAGAAAAAAGATAAGCATTCCCAGAGGCCATCCCAGGACTACCTTCCAGCCCCAAAGAACAGTTTCCCAGAGCTACTGCTATCAGCAGATGAGTCATTAAGAACAAGAAGAGAAGTCAGAGGTCTCCAATGCGTAATAGGATAATGTGTCCACACCATAGAAGGAAGAATAGTGACCTGAACCACTACCTTGGCTATTTACTGATAACCTGTCTGGGTATGGCTCTGTATTAACCTACCCCTTCTCTCCTCCCCAAGTTGCTTCTGTTGTGGCCAGTTATCCAATCCACATTGTACTGTCAGCTTAGATTCCCAGAGGGGAAGAAACTATTGCCCTTCTCAGGGAGGTAGAAAAGCATTTTGCTGGGGTGGCTAGGTGGTGCAGTGAATAGAGCACCAGCCCTTGAATCAGGAGGACCTGAGTTCAAATCTGGCCTCAGACACTTAACACTTACTAGCCATGTGACCTTGGGCAAGTCACTTAACCCCAACTGCCCTGCCTTCCCCCTTGCAAAAAAAAAAGAAAAGAAAAGCATTTGAAAACTTAAAATACCACATAAACGTCAGTTATTGTTATTGCTGTTATTGGGTTACAGTCACCAGGCCTCCAATGTGGTGATAACAATTCCCCTAGCCTTCTACTGCGCTCCTGCTAGAGTCAAGCAATGTTTATAGAGGAATACTGGAATGTCTGTGGGAAAAAAAAAAGTATGCACATATACTTAAATTTTTCTTTTCAATTACAGTACACATATACTTCTAAAAATAAGTTTTTATTGATGTCTTTTGTTTTTTTTTTTTACAGCATCATAGTTTTCCCCAGTATCCCTCCCCATAGCCTCCTGGAGAGTCTTGTTATATAACAAACATTTTTCAAAGAAAGAAAAGAGGAGGAGGAGGAAGAGGGAGAGGAGGTGGAGAAGGAAGAGGGAGAGGAGGAAGAAAAGGAGGAGGAAGAAACTTGCATAAACCCTCTATATCAAAAAAGTCAGAAACATGCAATGTGCTACACTTGTGGACCTACCACCTCCACAAAGGGGTGAGTTGGTAAGTACATACACTTTAAAATTTACTATAAATCATTAAAACTTTCTTAATTTTAGACAATCAACAAAACAATAAATCAAGCCCTGATTTGTAATCACTCTTGAAAGCTAATTAAAGCTGGCTCCAGTACTCTGCTTTAGTGATAACTGAGGGATTGTACCTTCAAATACTATCTCTTACAAACATACCCCATCTGATTGGTCACCAAAACAATCAACCAGTTGACATCAATTAACTTTTCTAATGGTTATTACCTGAGAAAGCAAAGTAAGATCAGATTATACAAAACAACTTATAAAGGGATACACTTGAAAACAAAATTTTTAGTTTTTCTCTAGAGGATATCTGAAACTAGAGTATCCAGTAATGACAATTCTAGGTGGGGAATCTCTCCAGTGAATTCTTGCAAATGCTAAAGGACTCAGATTATCTCAAAGTCGATACTTTGGGTTAATTCTTCTAATTTTCATTAAGCTTAGGTTCTCCAGAGGGCTCTGACTACTATTTTAACCTTTCATGTATGAGGAATGGCTAGTGAGGAGGCATAGAGACAGGATATCCATTACTCTGTGTAAGGACCAGAAAGTAGAACAGTGTATCTGGATTGTAGAATACATGAGGTGTCATATTTTCCCTGCAGTAGGAGGAATCCATTGGGGAAATTTTGGTGCCCTTTGGTATTAGGGACCCATAGGAAATATGTGTAGATCTCCGAGGAGACTTAACAATGATACAGAGACCTATAGCAACATTTTGGTATTCCCTCTGTAGAAAGGGACACTTAGATTTTGTCTAGATGCTACAGTTAAATGACCTTCTGAGCTAAATGAATCATGGAATAGTTTTTACCCAGGAAATATAGTTCCTCACCTGTGGATGAAGGAGTAACTTCAAGTCGATCCCAGGTCTTAAATTACTAAACAGAGAACTTCATGTTTTCTGGAAAACCCTTTAAAGATCCATCTTCTGTATGATTTTGGAAGTTTGGTTTTCTTTCCTTTTTTCTTTTCTTAATTGCCCTTGGGTGGGGAAGATTTTAAAGGAACAAAGACAGGCACTTTCCAAGTTCTAGGGAAGCAGTCATCTCTAATAAGCTTTGTAAAATGTTCTTTGTAGAATCTGCATAACTATTTGAGGGCAATTATGATTTCTGCCTGTAAATTTGAGACATTAGATCTGTCCTGCATAGACTTTTCTGACATTCTTTAGTATTGGGGAAGTCATTTAAAAAGCACCCTGGAGTCATAAGGACCTGAGTTCGGATCTGGCCTCAGACACTTAAGACACACACAAACAAAAACCTAGCCGTGTGACCTTGGGCAAGTTACTTAACCCCAATTGCCCTCCAAAAGACAAAAAAAAAAAAAAAAGCACAATGCTTAAGCCTCCCCAGGACTCCAGAGAACCATTCTGGATTGGGTATATGTATGAATTCAAAATATACCACAATTTATTTGCTGAGGACAGAAATTTTTTTTCCTTTTCCCTCCTCTTTATTTTTTCCTCAACCACATGTACTGTTTTTTGCCATTTTATTTGACCTATTGCGTAGTAGAGAAATTTCAACAGTCATTTGTGTGGAGTTCCAGCTTCATTCTCTCCCTCCCTCCCTGAAACCAAAGCTTACTTATTTCTACCTTCCTCCTGAAGTTCCTAAGCAACTTGATGCAAGTTCAACAGGTGAAAAAGAGACCCCTCTCCTCCCTGGATACAACAAAAACCTAAAAGTTAAGGAAGGAAAACAAGCCCCCCAAAGCACAGCGGTTTGGCAGAGGGAAGGGAAGATGATTAAAAAAAATAGCATGCTTCCAATTTCATTTGATTCCCCCAAGGTCTTTCTCTAGAGGTACCTGGCACTTTTCATCATTTCCCCCAGTGTTTCGGCAGGTTTTATTTCTTGGTTTCTGTTTATGTCCAAATCCTCTGCTGTCATGCTCTTTACTCCTCTACCTCATGTGTCTTTTCCTTCAAGAATTTAGATAGTATGCCATCTGGTCGTAACTGCTACGCACGTCTTTTTGACATTTGATTTTAAAACTTTGATTTCCAGATTCTTTCCCTTCTTCCCTCATTACCCACCCCTATTAGGAAGATAAGCAATTCATTATAGGTTGTACATGTGTAGTTACACAAAACATTTCCATAGTAGATAAATTGTAAAAGACTGATTATATTACCCTCCATCCTATCCTGTCCCCCACTTATTCTATTTTCTCTTTTGACCCTGTCCCTTTTCAAAAGTGTGTGTTTCTAATTACCCTCCCCCCCCCCATCTGCCCTCCCTTCTATCATCCCCCTCTTATCTCCTTCCCCCCTACTTTCCTGTAGGGTAAGATACCCAATTGAATGTGTATGTTATTCCCTCCCTAAGCCAAATTCAATGAGAGTAAGATTAACCCATTCCCTTCTGCCTTCCTATTCTTCCCCTCCATTGTAACAGTTTTCTCTTGCCTCTTTTATATGAGATAATTTACCCTATTCTGTCTCTCCCTATCTCTTCTCATTATATTCCTCTCTCACCTCTTAATTTTATTCTTTAGATATCTCTTCCTATTCAACTGATCCTGTGCCCTCTATGTATACATGTACATATATATATATGTGTATATATATATATATATATATATATATACACTCGCATATGTATTTATACACACATCCTCCAATATAAACATATATATATGTATGTATACATATGTATGTACATATATATTCCCTTCAACTGTCCTCATACTGAGAAAAATCCCATGAGTTACAATGATTGTTTTTCCATGTAGATATATAAATAGTTCAACCTTAGTAAGTTCCTTATGATTTCTTTTCCCTGTTTACCTTCTCATGCTTTTCTTGCTTCTTGTATTTGAAAGTAACATTTTCTATTCAACTCTGGTTTTTTCATTAAGAATGTTTGAAGGTCCTCTATTTCATTGAATAGCTATATTTTTCCCTGAAACATTATACTCAGTTTTTTCTGGGTAGGTGATTCTTGGTTTTAATTCCATTTCCTTTGACCTCTGGAATATCATATTCCAACCCCTTTGATCCCTTAATGTAGAAGCTGCTAGATCTTGTGTTATCCTGATTGTGTTTTCACAATATTCAAATTGTTTCTTTCTGGCTGCTTGTAATATTTTCTCCTTGACCTGGGAACTCTGGAATTTGGCTATAATATTCCTAGGAGTTTTCTTTTTGGGATCTTTTTCAAGAGGTGATCAGTGAATTCTTTCAGTTTCTATTTTGTCCTCTGGTTCTAAAATATCAGGGCAATTTTCCTTGAGAATTTCTTGAAGGATGATTTCTAGGTTCTTTTTTTTTTACCATGGCTTTCAAGTAGTCCAATAATTTTTAAATTATCTCTCCTGGATCTATTTTCCAGGGTAGTGGTTTTCCCAGTGAGATATTTCACATTCCTTCTATTTTTTCGGATCTGTTTTATAGGATCTTGATTTCTCATAAAGTCATTAGCTTCCATTTGCCCAATATAATTTTGAGGGAATTATTCTCTTCAGTGACCTTTTGAAATTCCTTTTCCATCTGGCAAATTTGGGTTTTTAAGGCATTCTTCTCCTAATTGGCTTTTTGGGCCTCTTTTTGCCATTTGAGTTCATGTATTTTTTAAGGTGTTATTTTCTTCAGTTATTTTCTTCTTGACTCTCTTTTCATGATTTTCTTGCATCATTTTCATTTCTCTTGCCCATTTTTCCTCCACTTCTCTTACTTTTCAAAATCCTTCTTGAGCTCCTCCATGGCCTATAACCAGTTCATGTTTTTCTTGGAAGCTTTTGGTGTGGAGTTCTGACTTTGTTGTCTTCCTCCCATTCCATGCTTTGATCCTTTTTGCCCCCCCAAAAGGAATCTAAGGTTTGATTGCTTTGCTTCCTCTGCTTGCTAATGTTGCCAGTCAATTACTTGACTTTTGAACTCTTTGCCATGGTAGAACTCTGCTTCCAGAGAGGAGAGCTTTGTCCTAAATTGCTGGCGTTTTCGCAGCTACTGGAGATATTAGGAGAGCACCCTCTCTGCAGCCCCCACAAGCTCTGGCCCACTGGGCACACACCCCAGGACCTCCATACAAGACTGTGATCCAGATCCAAGCAGGCTAAAACAAGAGCAATTACCCTCTAAATGGTCCCTTTGTCCCCCTATAACCTGCACGCCAGGAGCTCCTGAGGCAGCCATGTGGTGCAGCTACTATGCCTTGGCCGCTTCTCACCCTGGGGGGGCAGGGGCCGGACCATGCTCTTCAGTCCCCCACCCCATCCCTTCCAACAGAGTTCCTGACTGACCTTTTACTTGCTCTTTGGTGTTTGTGTGTTGATAATTCTGGAAGCTGCCACAGCTGCTGGTGATTCACTCTCCTGAAGTCTGCTTCAGCTGCCTCTGGGTGGGCAGCCCTGAGGCCAAAACCACATGGCTCACTTGGGACTGTACTCTGTTCCCAGTATACTGTGATGGACCCTTCCTATAGGCCTGCCAGGCTACCTTCAGCAGGAGATTTGTTTCTGTCACATTGTGGGTTCTGTAGCTCTAAAATTTGTTTAGAGTCATATTTTATAGGTACTTGAGGTGGTTGTTGGGGGAGTTCATGGAATTTCCTGCTTCTATGCTGCCATCTTGGCTCTGCCCCCGACAGCAAATTCTTAATGGAGGAAAGAGTGTAATGGAAGATTGGCCAATGAGTGCTGAGTCTTTGGAACGTGCTTGAATTGGCCTTTCTTGATTGGTAGTACAGAACCTATACTATCAATCAAAAAAGAAATGGGACTTCTAAAGCTAGTTTTGGCCATGATTACTCAGGGTTAGTACTTTGAGACAATGAAAAGTCTTCTGGTTGTCTGACAAGCCAGAAGGAATGATGACTCAGGAGAAGCTGAAGCAGAACTGAGTGTGCAGACAAAAGGTTCAAATGGAAAATCCACCAGTATCTATCTGGTGACCTTCAAGTGAGTGGGAAGAGACCCTAGTGTTCTGGAAGCTCTGTTGAATCAAGGCTTTCCCTCCAAGAAAAAACTTAATTTTCTTCTCCCCACCCCCCAATTGCCTTTGAATTGGCAAAGGCTTTTGCAAGCACCAAGACAGGTGCTTTGAAAAATTAGGGTTTTTTTGGTTACGTATTTGGGAATAAATGTAATCCCCAGGCCTATCAACTATGATGATCCTGTATCCTTGTAGAAGGACGTTAATTTTCCAGTTGTTTGTGGCTGCAGATCAACAGACTTTTTCTGAGAACTTCTAGTATAAGCACTGGAAAAGGACAATGCTTGAACCTGCCCAGGTCATTAGAGAGCTATCCAGGATTTGGCAATACAGACTTTGTCAGAAACTCTCTAATTGAACTGAACACTGCAAATATTTAATAGGGGGAAGGCTGGAGAGGAAGAAGAGTATATAAGGGCTTTTCAATCTGAGTTAATAAATGAAAGTGATGGGGTGCTTGGGTGCTTGTGCTTGTGAACCCATAAAGAGGGTTAGAGTTGCTCTGGAGACCCCAAAATACCAACACACTGGGTCCTGCCAAATGAATTCGACTCAAGTCTTCTCAGCCAAAGAAAAGTGAAGTCTATTTAAAGTTCGCTTGTATTGGACACAGAGTAAGTCTGTGCTAGGTCATTCCACGGCGCTCTCACACACATGGAGACAAGATGGGGTCTTATATACAGAATGTTGTGGGAGGAATCTAGGTGTGGTTTAGGGGAGGAGTTTGGGGAAGGTCTTCAGGAGAAGTCAGATGAGGTCAATGAGTGATTAAGGGTGGGAAGTTGATGGAGGCTAAGACATACAATGGTGGGCTAGGCCAGTTCAAGGGTGAATTGATATTTTGATAGCCTCAAGGGTGGGAAGTAGATGAACAATGGAAGCCTAAGTTAGTAACAGAGGTCTAGGCCCAGCCACAATGTAAGGCTTATGGCCTCATGCAAATACCTCATCAAATAGGCTGATTTAATCAGAGTTCAAGGAGGGTTCCCAGAGCCTATACCTCAAAGATTCAATGAGAGCTCAAGGGGAATCCCAGATCCTGTACCTCATCACTTGAACTCCAGTTCCAGAAAATCACATCCAGTTCCAAAATCACATTTCTCAGAGCCTCAGAGCATGATCTCAGCCTGTTTCTCCCCACTCCCTGCACTATGCCTAGCAATCATTCATGACTAGGCCCCAGCCAAATGCTTATCTCCCCCTGGTACAAGTGAGAACTCCACTAGATTATCTATAAGTAACTCCCTAGCTCATTATATATATCTTTAATCTTCAGTGGAGTAACTCCCTAGCTCATTATATACATACTGAATCCCTCATTATGTATGCCTTAGGCTTGAATATAGGTATACTCCCAACATCTATCTTGTCAAACACGGCATTGATGGGTAGCAGACTGGGTATTTCTCCATCAACCCTGTACAATAGTTGACTTAGTGGTGTTTCAAGCCTAAAACCACACCTCCATGTAGCCCCTCCCCCCCAGGCTATTTCCCAATGAACCCTGGGTAAAATACCTGCATAGTAGATATTAAAAGTGCATGTTTCTGTAAGAACTGACCACTCTTTAACCACTCCCTAATACCACCCTGACTCGCCTAGCTAGCATATTTAGCACAGGTTCTACTATAGTTTATCCTATATAAACTTTAACTTTAACCTCTCTAAGGTTGCAGGTTCCCCAAGAACTCTTGCCTGTTGTATAGCATTTAATGATAAATCTTTGCCACCTTTATTTAAAGAATGCTTGAGTCCATGAATTCATTCCATAGTGCTTTCCAGGGACTCTAGTCATTGGGTTTCCTGGACTCCCTGAACCCTGTCCAAAGGACCTGATGAGGTTTTGTGTAGTAGCATGATGGTTCATTCTCTGAGATCTCATTACTAGATATGAACCTCTTCAGATCAAAAAGGCAATAGCTTATTGGTTAACAAGCTAAACACACCTCTGGGGGCTTTGGATAGCTGGAATTTTGGCATAAATCAGTCTATCAGTGAAGCAGTTGATTGGTGAAAGACTCCAGGCTTGGGAATACTTTGGGAGTACTTTGAAGGGGGACACCTGTGTCAGATGGCAATAAGGAAGGGGGTTGTTGGTAAGCTCAGAGGGAGTGTTCTATTCTTTCTCCTCTCCCCTCCCTCCCTCCACCATGCCATAGGAGATACTGGACCAATAGGAGACAATACCTCCCACTGGGAGCAGAGAAGGACAAAGTTAGGACAAGCATGGATTCAGATGGATACAAAGGTAGAAAACATCTTAAAGAGTGTGAGCCTTTGCCTCAGAGTAGAATGCTATGTAACTAAGAAAAAAAAAACCTTATAGTAACCACAAGTTTTTAATTTACCATTTGGCTACATGTGTGTTTTCTCTGATTAGACCTGTCTTCATGGATGTTAAGGGGTTCCCTGAACTTGTCTTTGAGTTGGCATATTTTCCAGAATCACTGGACCCAGAACATGCAGGAGGCTCTGATTTTGTCAAGGATGAAGTCTCCCAGTCCTCTTCCCTGGGGGCATAATTTGTTGTTTGCCTCCCAAACTGGGACTCCTCCTGTGTCCTTGGGAGTCAAGATAGGTGCCAGTCAGTCTGCCTGCCTGTGGCTGAGAAACTGCTTGTATACTGGGATCTGTGTGGATAAACAGATCTTCCTATCTTTACAGTCTAGCAGTTGGCAAGGGAAAACAAAGTGGTTTTTGTTATCCCCTGATTCATCCCCTTCTGGAGGTTTTTTTCCCCCCACTTTTATTTTACTTTTCCCCAACATGCCATATCCCTTTAAAGGCTTGGCCTTTCAGAAAGAAAGCTAGTCAGTCAACCCAAATAAATTGGACAATAAGTACCTGCCCTCCTAGCACAGAGTAAGTGTAAATACTAAATAGTAACTGTTTCTCTTTTGGTCAGGAACCCAGGAGGGTCTTCTCCTCCCAGTTTGATTTTGTTGTTGTTGTTGTTTAAAGGGGCCACCCTTTAATTTACTTCTTAAAGAGTCCTATTAAATGAATGGGCATTACCTCATTCAAAGTGAGAACCTGAAAAGACCTTAGCCTACAAAGGTCAGGGTCTCCCAATGCATCTGGAGCCATCTCCAGTTGTCCTGATGAATATCCGGCCATTGGACCCCTATGGCTCTGGAGGAGAAAGTAAGGCTGGTGACCTTGCAAAGCCCTCTCTTCCTCAAATCCAAGGCAACTGCAAGTCATGCCATCATTTCCCTTGATGTCATGGTCCTCCTCAAGAACCAAGGACAAACAACAAAAACATATCCCTTTATGTGAAAATTTCTGGTATCTCCTCCTTCCTTTGTCCTGCTGTTATAAAAATGCAGACTTCTGTATGAACTGTGGATTCTTTGGGTTCCACACACAGGTTCCATTTCTCTTATAATAAACCTAGTTTTCGTATAAGTTTCATGAAGTGATTGCTATGGACCTGTGTGTATTTGTAGAACATGTCCTCTGCACCTCCCCCTCACCTTTTTTGGAGGGGGACAGAGATATTTTATTTTATTTTATTTTGCCACTGTGTTTACCTTTATTAATCAGAGAGAATAACTAATTAAAAGTGAAGACATATAATGAAATAGTATAGTAAGAAAAATAAAAATAGGATGCTATCTTCATCCTAGGCTGAACTCTCCCCAAAATGTGTACATTGTCAGTGTAAGAACATTCTCAAGGAGGACCATGACATCAGGAAAGTGATGCCATGACAAGCAACTGAATTGGAATTAAGTGAGGGAGGGCTGTGCAAAGTCACCAGCCTCGCTTTTATCTCAGGAACCATCTGGATCCAGTAGCCAGATATAGATCAGGACACCTGGAGATGGTCCCATGGTAATGGTCATTGTGGTCAGGGTCCTCTTCGAAGGACAAACAGCAACCACTGTGAATAGAAAAAGAGTTCCCTACTGGAGACCAAACTGGAACCGGCTAGTTGGGCAACACAGTTTTCTTTTTTTTTTTTTTAATTAATTTATTAGTTTAGTTTCAGTTAAGTTTCAATTCCATAGTTCCTTGATTTTCAAATTTCCTTTACTTCCCCCCCCTCCCCACACGACAGCATATAGTCCAGTATATGATCTGCAAATGCATTCATATTAGACATTATTCCAATTACAAAGGCGTATTGTACTAGGTGGGATGAAAGATGGTAAGGAAGAAATAAAACCAAACAATGAAAAGAACAAGATCATTTAGTTTGCTTCCATCAGGATTCAGGTTCAGTTCTTTCTAGTTATATCTCTGGATGGCGCATTTCTCACTTTCTTGAGTCTTTCAGGATTAACTTATATCACTGCATTGCTGAAAAGAGTCCAGTCTGTCATAGTTGGTCATCACAGATATGGTATGTCTGTGATTGTATACAGATTTCTTCTGATTCTACTCTTCTCGCTCAGCATCAGTTTGTATAAGTCTCTCCAGGTAATTATGAAATCCGTCACCTCTTCATTTCTTATAGCACAATAATATTCCATTACATTCATATACCACAACTTGTTTAGCCATTCCCCAATTGGTGGGCACCCCTTCAGTTTCCAATTCTTTGCAACCACAAAAAGGGCTGCTAAAAATATTTTTGTACATATGGGTCTTCCTCCCACTTCTATGATCTCTTTGGGATATAACCCTAGAAGTGGTATGGCTGGGTCAAAGGGTATGAAATTATTTATAATCCTTTGGGCATAATTCCAGATTGCTCTCCAGAATGGTTGGATAAGTTCACAACTCCACCAGCAATGTATTCGTGTTCCAATTTGTCCACATCCTCTCCAGCATTTGTCACTTTCTTGTTTTGTCATCTTAGCCAATATGACTGGAGGGATGTGGTATCTCAGAGTTGTTTTGATTTGCATTTCTCTAATTAATAGTGATTTAGAGCATTTCTTCATATGCTTATAGATATCTTTAATTTCTTTCTCTGAAAATTTCCTGTTCATATCCTTTGACCACTTATCAATTGGGGAATGACTTGTATTCATATAGATTTGGCTCAATTCTCTATAAATTTTAGAGATGAGTCCTTTATCAGAGACACAAGTTGTAAAAATTCTTTCCCAATTTCCCACCTCCCTCTTGATCTTGGTTACATTGGCTTTGTTTGTACAGAAACTTTTCAATTTAATGTAATCAAAATTATCCATTTTGCATTTTATAATGCTCTCTAATTCTTGTTTGGTCCTAAAGTCTTCCCCTCTCCACAGATCTGTCAGGTAAACTATTCCTTGCTTTCCCAAATTGCTTACAGTATCATCCTTTACACCTAGATCATGCACCCATTTGGACTTGATTTTGGTATATGGTGTTAGATAATGGTCTATGCCCAGTTTCTGCCATACTGTATTCCAGTTTTCCCAGCAGTTTTTGTCAAATAGTGCATTCTTATCCCCAAAACTGGGGTCTTTGGGTTTATCGAACAATAGATTGCTATATTCATTAACTGCTGGGTCTCCTGCACCTAATCTATTCCATTGATCCACTACTCTACACCTCTGCCAGTACCAAGCAGTTTTGATGTCTGCTGCTGTATAATACAGATTAAGATCTGGCATAGCTAATCCACCTTCCCTAGCGTTTCTTTTCATTAATTCCCTTGATATTCTAGACCGTTTGTTTTTCCAAATAAATTTTGTTATTATTTTGTCTAACTCTAAAAAGTAGTTTTTTGGTAAATTGATTGGTATGGCACTAAATATATAGTTTAGTTTGGGTAAAATTGTCATTTTTATCATATTAGCTTGACCTAGCCATGAGCAATTGATATTTTTCCAACTATTTAGATCTGTTTTTATTTGTGTGAGAAGTGTTTCGTAGTTGTGATCATATAGATTCTGGGTTTGTTTTGGCAAGTAGATTCCCAAATATTTTATAATGTCTACAGTGACTTTAAATGGGATTTCTCTTTCTATCTCTTGCTGTTGAGTTTCATTAGAGATGTACAGGAATGCTGAGGATTTATGTGGGTTTATTTTATATCCTGCAACTTTGCCAAATTTATTTATTGTCTCTAGTAGTTTTTTACTTGATTCTCTAGGATTCTCTAAGTATATCATCATATCATCTGCGAAGAGTGATAGCTTGGTCACTTCTTTACCTAATTTGATTCCTTTGATTTCTTTTTCTTCTCTAATTGCTACTGCTAGTGTTTCTAGTACCAGATTGAATAAGAGGGGTGATAGTGGACACCCTTGTTTCACTCCTGATCTTATTGGAAAGGCTTCTAGTTTATCCCCATTGCATATAATACTTGCTGATGGTTTTAAATATATGCTATCAACTATTTTGAGGAAGGCTCCATTTATTCCTATACTTTCTAGTGTTTTTAATAGGAATGGGTGTTGTACTTTGTCAAAAGCCTTTTCTGCATCTATTGAGATGATCATGTGGTTTCTGCTAGTTTTATTGTTGATGTGCTCAATTATACTGATGGTTTTCCTAATATTAAACCATCCTTGCATTCCTGGAATGAATCCTACCTGATCAGAGTGTATTATTTTTGTGATAAGTTGTTGGAGTCTTTTGGCTAATATTTTATTTAGAATTTTTGCATCTAAATTCATGAGGGAAATTGGTCTATAATTTTATTTCTCTGTTTTATCTCTTTCTGATTTAGGAATCAGTACCATGTTTGTGTCATAGAAAGGGTTTGGTAGGACTCCTTCTTCACTAATTTTCCCAAATAGTTTGTAGAGTATTGGAATCAATTGTTCTTTAAATGTTTGATAGAATTCACTAGTAAACCCATCTGGCCCTGGAGATTTTTTCCTAGGGAGTTCTTTGATGGCTTGTTTGATTTCTTTTTCTGAGATGGGGTTAGGTAATTCACTTCCTCTTCAGTTAATCTGGGCAACTTGTGATTTTGTAAATATTCATCCATTTCACTAAGATTGTCATATTTATGTGCATACAATTGGGAAAAATAATTCCTCATTATTTTTTTTATTTCCTCTTCATTTGGAGGTAGATTCACCCTTTTTATTTTTGATACGCATAATTTGGTTTTCTTATTTCTTTTTTTTTTATCATATTGACTAAGGGTCTATCAATTTTGTTGATTTTTTCATAAAACCAGCTCTTAGTTTTATTTATTAATTCAATGGTTTTCTTAATTTCAATTTTATTAACCTCACCTTTGGTTTTTAATATTTCTAATTTAGTACTTAATTGGGGATTTTCAATTTGTTCTTTTTCTAGCTTTTTCAATTGCATGTCTAATTCATTGACCTCCCTTCTCTCTGCTTTAATTAAGTATGCACTCAGGGATATAAAACTTCCCCTGAGAACTGCCTTTAGTGCATCCCACAAATTTTGGTATGTTGTTTCATTATTATCATTCTCTTGAATGAAATTGTTGATTGTTTCTATAATTTCTTGTTTGACCCACCAATTTTTTAGGATTAAATTGTTTAATTTCCAATTAGTTTTTAGTCTATCTTTCCATGGCCCTTTATTGCATATAATTTTTATTGCATCATGATCTGAGAATGATGTGCTTAATATTTCTGCCTTTCTGCACTGGATTGTGAGGTTTTTATGCCCTAGTACATGGTCTATTTTGAGTATGTACCATGTACTGCTGAGAAGAAAGTAAATTCCTTTTTATCCCCATTCAGTTTTCTCCAGAGATCCATCATATCTAGCCTCTCTAAGATTCTATTCACCTCCTTAACTTCTTTCTTGTTTATTTTGAGGTTAGATTTATCGAGTTCAGAGAGGGGAAGATTAAGGTCCCCCACTAGTATAGTTTTGCTATCTATTTCTTCCTCTAATCCCCTTACCTTCTCCTCTAGGAATTTGGATGCACTTGGTGCATATATGTTCTCGATGGTGCCTTTTAGTAGGATATAGTTTCCTTCCTTATCTCTTTTAATTAGATCTATTTTTGCTTTTGCTTTATCTGAGATAAGTATTGCTACCCCTGCTTTTTTTTACTTTAGCTGAGGCATAATAAATTTTACTCCAACCTTTTACCCTTACCCTGTGGGTATCCCTTTGTTTCAAATGTGTTTCTTGTAGACAGCATATTGTAGGATTATGGTTTTTAATCCATTCTGTTATCTGCCTCTGTTTTATGGGAGAGTTCATCCCATTCACATTCACAGTAATAATGACTGTCTCTTCCCCTCCATCCTATTCCCTCCCCTGTTTATGTTTTTGTTTCTCCCTTCTCCCTTCCCCTCCTTGAAGTTTTCCCTTTTGACTACCCCCTCCCTCAGTGTTCCCACCCAGTGATCCCTCTTCTTAACCTACCCTCTCCCCTTATTACTGTTTCCCTCCCTTCTAATCCCCCCTTTAGTCTCCTCTTTTTCACCCCCCCCTTACCCTTCTGCTTTCTATAGGACGAAGTAAGTTTTTATACTTATCAGAGTGAATTACTCCCCGTTTGATTCCAAACCTATGAGAGTAAATTTCAAACATTGCTCCTCTCCCTCCCTCCTTTTCCTCTATTTAATGAGTTTATGTGTCTATTCACATTAAAATCTTAAACTTCACTGATTTAAGTTGATCCCTCTTTGAACCAGAACCAGTGAGAATAGTGTTTAAATGATATTCCTCTCCCTCTTTCTTTCCCCTCTTCTATAGTGTGTTTTAATGTCCCTTCAGATGGCATATTTTACCTTTTCCTAGCTCATCCTTTCCTTTTTCCCATTTCAGTACCTTTGATCCCCTTAATAGTTTTTTTTTTTTTAGACATCAGGTTAGTGCATTTATATCTACACCCTCTATCTAAGTATAACCCTTTTGAAGGTCATGATAGTCATAAAGGTTTTGAATATTGACAGTTATCAGCTCCACATATAGGGATGTGAACATTTTGCTCTTGTTGCATCCCAAGTAATGAGCGTGTGTTTGTGGGTGTGGGTGTGTGCGTTTATGCATGTGTGAGTCTGTGTTTCTCTTGTTTACCTTTTTATGTCTTTCTTGAGTCTTGTAATTGGAGATCAAATTTTCCATTGAGCTCTGGCTTTTTCATCAGGAACATCTGGAAGTCCCTTATTTCATTAAACAACCATCTCCTTGCCTGGAAGATTATGCTCAGTTTTACCGGGTAGTTAATCCTTGGTTGTAGTCCTAGCTCTCTTGCCCTACGAAATATCAAATTCCAGTCCCTCCGCTCTTTTAATGTGGAAGCTGCTAGGTCCTGTGTCATCCTAACTGTAGTTCCTCGATATTTGAATTGTTTCTTTTTGGCTGCTTGTAGAATTTTTTCTTTAATCTTGTAATTCTGGAATTTGGCTACTATATTTCTTGGAGTTTTCAGTTTGGGATCTCTCTCAGGAGTCCGGTGAATTCTGTCGATAGTTATTTTATCTTCTGATTCCAGGACCTCAGGACAGTTTTCTTTGACAATCTCTTGGAGGATGTTGTCTAGGCTGTTTTTTTCATCATGGCTTTCTGGTAGACCAATAATTCTTAGATTGTCTCTTCTGGATCTGTTCTCTAGGTCAGTTATTTTTCCAGCGAGATATTTTACATTTTCTTGCAATTTTTCGATAGTCTTGTTTTGTTTGATCGACTCTTGCTGCATCATAGAGTTCTGAGCTTCAATTTGATTGTTTCTAATTTTTATTGAATTAGTCTTCAGTTATTTTTTGAAGTTCCTTTTTTAGGGAGGTATTTTCTCCAATTACTTCACTGAGACGTTTTTCCAAGTTGGTCACTGCCTCCCTGATTTGGTCTTTAAAATTTTTCTTAAGCTCCTCCAGGAATGCTATTTGGGCTTGAGACCAGGTCATGTTTCCTTCTGTGGTCTCAGGTGTGGGTAGAGTCTATATTGTCCTGTGTGTTTTGTTGTTCTTGCCCTGCATAGTATGCTCGAATAGACTTTTTTGCCTTCCCCTTCTCCTTCTCGGCCTCTTTTTTTCCCATTGTGACTTCCTGTTTCTTAGTTTCTCAGGCTACGAGTTTAGGACCTGATCATTGACTTTGAGTACCTCTGGGTGGCTAGTTTATGGCTAAGTCAGGGAAGTCAATGAGGGATGTAGATGAGTAGGTATGGGTGTGTCTGATCACTTCAGATTTCTGCCTCTATACCCCTGGGCTATAAGTAGGCTTTTGTTGGTAAGGAGAGGTGGGGCTTGTTGGGACCCCACCCTCTCTTCTCTTCAGACTCCTGGCTATCTCAGTTACACCCCTTCTTGGAGACTCTCAAGCCTGGGGCTATTTCCATTAACTTGGGATTTCAATCTGGGTGGGAGACTTATCTTTGGGTTTTCTGCTTCATGAAGGAGGGATGGGAGGATCGGAGCAGCTAGAATTTACTTTGCCATTCCAGCCCCTGTATTATACAGGCAGGCAGTTTCTAAACTTCCAGGATGGGGGCAGAATGCAGCTAGAGAAGCCACTTTTTCCACTGAGAGCCCAGCTCTCCTACCTGACTCCAATGATCCTACCCGTCCGAGAGATGACTGTGATTCGTCCTAAGTCTGCAGGCTGGGGCTTTTGCTCTCTCTGGTGTAGTCTGCTTGTCTGCTCTTAGGTCTGGGCTGTGCAGACACCACGCACTCTGCGCTCGACCAGTCCGGACACACTGGGCAACCTCCTGGGCTGGACTCTGCCACACTTCATCTTCCAGTGGGCTCCGTCACTCCAGTTTCCACTCGGATTCACCCTTTGAGCCCCAGAGATATTTTATACCAATTGTTCCTAATATATATTAGTAAATATGTTTTCTAAAAGCTAAGATTCATTTGATTTTTTAAATTTAAATTTTACTTTATTTTTAGATTTACATTCTCTTCCTCCCATCCCCATCAAGAAGTCAAGAAAAATAAAACCTTGGGCAAACATGTATAGTTAAGCAAAACAAACAAACAAACTCCATATTAGTCATGTCCAGAAAGAAACGTCTCGATTTGCACTCTAAGTCCATCATTTCTCTATCAGGAGGTGGGTAGTGTGTTTCATCTCAAGTCCCCTGGAATTTTGTTTGATCACTGTATTGATTAGAGTTTCCAAGTCTTTCAGAGTTATTTGTCCTTATAATATTCCTTCCTGTTAATATACAAATTGTCTTCTTGGTTCTGCTCATTTCACCTTGTATAAGTTCCATTTGATTTACTTTAAAGACTGGACCAAGCGTGGCTTTCAGCTAAACTTCAGAAGAAGGAATTGCTCATGGGGGAAACACAGGCCTCAGTTCCGTCTTTATTCTAGGTCTTCTTTCCTGTGTCCTAATAATAAAAACTCCTGTATGGGTCAGAAGACCATTCACCCAAAATGACTCAGAGACTTCTCAAAGTAGAAGAAAAAACTTTATTACTATCTTTCTTAACAAAGGGACCCCCCAAATCCAATAAGAAAGTCAGAAGGGAGGAGAGCACTACAGATGGCAAAAGCAAGATCATAAAGCCTAAGTTGGGAATTCCACACCCTCTCCACTGTCCCACCTTACCATCAGTGCAAAGCCCTCTCCATTTATTACCCTAATTATTACTAATGAGGCTCTAATTTTGTTAGATAACATATATAATAAATGAGGTTCACTAAGAATCAGTAATAACCTCAGAATACTGAACCCCCTTCAGTCCAACCTAGATGTGTTCTTATCTGGACCTGTGCGTCCCAAGGCCACTGTCTGCTTTCTGATTGGTCAAATCCACCTGCTGCTGCCAGCTCCTTTTATTCTACATTATTTCATTTTTAATATTATCTAGGAGTTCTCTGGGAACTGGGAACCCAACTTCTTCCCAAGGTTACTGCCTCAACTCTTCCCAAGGCTATTGTCTGGTACTTTTTATCAGGACTCTTGTTTCAGCAATTCTTGCAGTTCTGTAGAAACTTTGCTACCTCTCACACTACCATTCCTTTCCCCAAATTAAAAACACCTCTAATTTGGTCTCAATAGTTAATCCAATCAGTTGTATTAATACTCAGTAGCTCTTACATTACCTTGAAATACACAATGACATATATACATATATATGTATATATATATATGTATATATATACACACACACGTGGGGAAACAATACTGAACTTAGTTACAAAATATAAGGAAGTAATAAGAATGTATATAGGATGTTCAGAATGGGAAAACCTCACTGCAAGTTATCCCTCACACTCCTTTTGACTGGAAGAGGGTCTTGAAAGCTTAAAAGGATCCAAGGAATTTTGGATTTCCCATGTTAACATCAGTGTTCTAGTGGCATCTCCAGATTAGCTAAAGGCAGTGATGGCATTGGGAGCTAAGACCAGACTAGACAAAAATTTGCAGTTCCACAAAACGGACACCTGACCAAGGGAAACTTCTTGAGTATTCCACAAACAGAAGTAAAAGACTGCCAACAACCAGGAGCTGTAAAGTATTTCTTTGTCACCCACATTTCCTTGAATTTTGTATGTATTTGTGGGGAATGGTGTTATTGACATTTGGAGGAATGCTTAGTACTAAATGTTCTTACTGTACTAACTTATTAAATACACCTTTCTAAAAACTACTTAAAGCTGGCCCGCTAATGATTCCCAACTGTTGTTCTTACAGGGAAGCATTCCAGAGGGGGCCTGAATTGATATTAAATTTTATTATCATTATTTATTACCCCTGACTCCTTTAGGGATACCCCGAGGATCCTAAAATGGAGCTAGAACCTTATTCTGGCACTGCAGATTCATCTATGAAAATGGGAGTTAGGATAAGGATGCCTCAATCCTAAAGTCAGGGTCAGGAGTGAAACTTGGAAGTCTGGGCAGGAAAGGAGGCTAAGTCACTTTCCCTAAATATCTCTTTCCACATTGGGTATAGTCAAAGACAGGTTTTTTACACAAAGTTTATACAACATAAATGCAAAGTAATTTGGTATGGCAGTAGAGAGTGGAGAAAAGCTTAACAATGGGAGAGAATGAGGAATGTATTATGTAGGAGGTGGCTCTTGATAAGTCTTGAAGGGAGCTATGGATTCCAAGACTGGGGTGAAGAGTGAGAGCATTCCACAAATAAGGGACAATCTGTCCCAAGGCATGGAAACAGATGGAATACTGAGTAGGGGGAAAACAAGTAGGCCAAGTCAGCTGGAACATTGAGTATATAAAGAAAAATATTTAATAACAAAAAAGGTAGGCTGGAGCAAGACTGTGAAGGGCTTTAAATGTACAGAGGATTTTGTGTTTAATTCTAAAGGCAAAAGGGAGACACTGAGTTTCCTGAGGAGGGGAGAGTCATGGTCAGAATATCAATTTGGCAGCTATATGGAAGAGAGATTGAAGAGGAATTAGACTAGAGGCAGGTGGACTAATTTGGAGGCTATTAGTCCAGGCAAAAGAGTAGTGCTCACATGAAGAGAGAAAATGGTATGGATACCACAGCCTACTGTGAAAGACTTGGTAACTCACTAGATATGGGAGATGAGGAAGAATTAGAAGTCAAGTATGACTGAGGTTAAAAATTTGAGTGATTCAGAGAAAGGTGACACCCTTGACAGAAACGAGGAGGGTAGGAAGACAGGTAGGTTTTAGATAAAAATAATGAAATGTCTAGCAGTCAGCTTGTGATATGAGTGGAGCTCAGGAGAGCGTTGGGTGTATTTGTGAACTTGGTTATTTGTATAGAGATGATAAATTAATCCACAGGAAATGACAGGGTTATAGAAAGATAACAGAATCCTGGGGTATACTAATAGATGACAAGCCATGGATAATGATCAAGGAAAGATGACAACTGAAAACCTTGCTTTATACTTCACTGAAAAAACTGAGAGTGTTCACTAAGAGCTTCTTCTCTCCTTTATTTCACATCACTCAGGTGCCTTCTCCTACTATCTCCCCTTTTAATCTTATTTTACAGGAAGAGGGGGCCCTTCTCCTTGCCAAACTGCTCTACATGCACAAATGATGTCATTCCATTCTGCATCTCCAGCAAATTGTCCTTCCATCATCCCTATTTTTCCTGTGTATATCTGCTTTCTACATAGGTGCTTACATGTTCTCTCCCCTATTAGATTTTGAGTTCCTTGAGGACAGGATCCATTTTTTTGACTCTCTTTATATCCCCAGCATTTAGGACAGTACCTGGCATTTAGTGGCACTTAATAAATGCTTGTTGAACTTATTTGACTTTAGAATGGGTCTAATTGTGGCTTCCTTCCTTTTCATCTCCTTTCCTTTTAATATAGTCCCCATTCTTTTGTATAGACACTTTTATCTTCTCTCTCTCTTGGATTGCTGTCTTTCTTGCCCTTCATATCTCCCTGTACCTTAACTTGTTGTGCAGAAAAAAGGCTATTTTTGTTTGTATGTCATGGATTTAAATATTTTGGTGTGTATTTGTTGACTAAAGTTTTTTCCCCTGTTCTTTGTTTTGCTTAAGACTGTGTGGATTAGAATTTTTCTATTTCTCTTTTTAAAAAAAGACCAAAGGAAACTTGGTAAGTTATTTATATCAGTCTTTGGACTAGTCAGTTAATAAGCATTTATTAATCACTGTGCTAGTGATTAATATTCGAAGTGCTGGAGATACAAAGAAAGGCAAAAGCAAGGTCCCTGCCCTCAAGTAGCTCATTAGATGATTTCCAAGGTTCTTCAGATTGTAAACTCTATAATCCTGCTCATCTATATTCCAACTGAATAACCACAGAAGAAGAAACAGAAGCTTAGCTTGGGGAACTGACTGAAAATGTAAAGTCGCTGTATTTATTAATCGGGACTCCTGACTCCTAGGGTAAGTGATCTGAAATTTCACTACATTGATTTAAATGATTCATCCTACGGGCTAAGCACAAGAGAACCTAGAACTGTCGATTTAGAGCCCAGGTTCAATAAGCTGCACTACTGGGTGGAACATGTCAATTTCTTTGGGCTTCAGCTTCATCAGTTGTAAAATGAGATTAGATAAGATGACGCAAAGCAAAGAAGCCCCACACCAGAAACGATGGGGAGACACTGAAAACAAAACCAGGGTCATTGCCAAGTTTTACACTCTTCTCATTTGACACTCACAACAAACGCGTGAAGGAAGTTAAGATTATCATCTTCCTTTTACTGATGATGAAAACTGTGGCTGTCAAAGGTTAAATGATCTCACCAAGGTCACACATCAGGGGCAGAACTTGAATTAGGATCTTCATAACCTGCAAGTGCAGGAGTCTAGCCCCTACACCACGCCCTGATCAGATGCTCGCCGCTTCTCGAGGTGGGACGAGCGGCAGCCAAAACTCGTAATGCAGCAAACAAGGAAGCACTATTTCGCCTCGGTTCTTGCTGGTCACAAGGCGTGGAGGCCGTGGTGCGAAAAAAGACCCACCTGCCTTTGCAAGGTCGGGATGACCTGGACCGGACACGCTTCAGGAACGAGACGGGGGGGGTCCTTTCCCCGATGCTACCGGGATAGCACTGGGGGAGCTATTTACTGAGCCTTCCCGGAAACGGAGCCAAGCAGCCGGGAGGGGGCGGGGCCTCCCGGAAAAAAACGCGGTCTAGCAGCTTTTGTGCCTGAGGTTGCGCATTCGAGACGGCGCGTTTGCGCAGGTCTGTCTCCCTTCCCTCCGGCCTCGCCAATTCCTGGTATCCCGCTGCGGGTTGTCTGGGCTGGGCTGAGCGGCGCGGAGGTGATGCTGGGGCCGGTGCTGGGGGTAGGGCCCCACTTTCCTCCCATGTGTCTTTTCCCCGCAGGTAGGCGTCATTTACGATCCATTATTGTTTCTTTACTAAGATAATGGTTCAGTTCATCCGACGACCCCCCTTCCCGAGTAGTGATTTCCCAGTATCTCCTCTTTTGGGGGCGGCGGGTGACGGAGCTCCCGGCCATGCTTCAGTAACGATGACGTCAGGTTGTCACGTTCCCGGCTCCCGAGGAGGGGGGGGAGGGGGGCCTCCAGTTCCTACTGCACTTACTGTGCTGCTTTCTGAGCCGGGACTTCCGGAGGGGCATGATTTGCCGGCTTTGGTCTAGCCTTCCGGTTAGGTCTGCAAAGTGCTTGAGGCCGGCCTCGAATGTGGAGTCCCCGAGTCATGCAAAAGGTGGAGTCAGTGGGGGAGGGGCTGGGGCTAAACTAAAAGGGATTCCACTGCCTAAGACCGTGTTCCGGCCGTGGTCGCCTTTTGATTTAGCATTTATGTTTGATCAGTGTCTCTAAGGGTTTTTTTTTTTTTAATGCATGTTGCTATGGACTTCATTTTTTTTTTAAGTTTATTATTTTTATTCTGTCAATTAAAAAATAATCTGCGGCTTCTGTGATCCTGCCTTGAGCAAATTGAAAAACCAAGCCTGAACTGGTGCCTCAGTGTGTAACTGCATAGTTGGGCGAAATAGACACCCGCATTAGCCATATCCAAAAATGTATTTCTCTTTTTATATTTATGTTACTTATCTTTCTCTGTCAGGTGAGTGGTATTTTTTGTCTTCATTCTTTTGGGCTGAAGGCTTATCATAACATTGATCAGAGTTTTGTCAAGGTTTTCAAAATTTTTTCTGTATAATATCGTTTATTTATAAATTATTCTCCTAGTTCTGCTCACTTTGCTCCCCTTCAGCTCATGTCCCCCATAGGGTCCTTCTCAGTATGGTATAGTGGAAGGACTGTTGGTTGTGAAGTCAGAAGACTTGGATTGGAAACCCAGCTCTTCCTTTACCTTTGCAAGTTACTTAACCAACTCTCCACCTCTTTTCCTCATCGTTAGAATTAAGTAAGTGGCTGAACAGCATTATCAATAAGGTCCCTTTCAGTTTTTGATCCTGCCATCCTTTAACTTTAAATTCCCAACAGTTTACAGTACTGCAAAACATTTCCACTGAACAATCAAAATCTATTTTGTTCTGTTGCCACCTGCTTTTTATATATTTTAAGCTTAATTTTGTTTCTTTAGTTTTAGAAAAAAGGCTTTTATTTTGTGTAACTTTTTCCACATAGAAATAATAGATAAGCATTTCTTGTTATCCATGGTAAAATTGTGAGAAGTTGTGTGTGTGTATGTAGGTTATTATGGATGATAAAAAAAATTCTTAGTAATCGTTAAAACTGGATAGTGATATTATCCATTTTGAATTGTATTTCATTCCTTATATAGTCTTCTTTTTAATGACATATTCATTATCCATTCTGCAGAAAGAAGCTCTATAAAATGACAGGCGAAAGAACACTCCCTCTAAATTTAGAGAAGTTGGGTTCAAATCTTGCTTTTGATGCTTATTGCTTGTGCTTCAGTTTTGTATCTGAAAATGAAGGGGGTGGACTAGATGGGCTCTGAGGGCACTTCTACTTCTAGAGCTTTAATCCTAGAATTTTAAAGATAGGCCAGAGCTAACAGGAACAGAAATTATTCCTGGGAAGAGGAAAACAATGAACATGCCATAGGGTATAGTGTGTTTTCTCATTTTTAAATGACAGACATTCATTAAGCATTTACACTGTGCTAGAAATACAGTAATGAAACATTGAGATTATAAACCTCTTGTGTTCAAGAAATTTATAATCTATAGAGAAAAGACAGGCACATAATTTAAATACCAATTTGATGATAGAGGGGCAACATGGTATAGTGAATAGTGACAGTGGGAGTGAAAAGGAGCAAGTTTGAGAAAAACAGCAGAAATTGAGAATTTAGAAAGAGTGACCTTTTTTGTAGTGGGGAGGACAGGAGATGAGTTCACTTTTGTACATTTTGAATTCTTGGAATGTAGCAGTCCTCCTTCACCACATGATCAGGAAGAGGTAAGTGCCATCACCACTGAAGAGAGAGGAATTGTTCAGACTGCCATCTTGAGTCCATTACAAATTCATCATATAAGAGTCTTAACACCATGTGACAATAGTTTTATTCTTTACCACTTGTTTCTCTTGAACTCTGTTCCAAACCAACCTCTGGCCTCTTTATTTGAGCCCCTAGTTCACACCCATACTTTTGAGATTCTCAGGAGATGACCATACCTCATTTATTGAAAAAATTCATCATCCATTGTGTACTCAGTCGCTTCTTAAAATCTTCATTTCAAAATCCGGTCTTTGATGAGCAACCAGTTCTCCTTTGACAAGGCTGTGTGCTCTTGAGGCTATGCCCTTTCTGGAAGCTTGCCTCATGCATTATTCCTTTTCCTTGTCTCATTTTTTAACTTGCCTTATCTACTGGTTTCTCTGCTGCCCACCGAAAACCTTAGGTATAGCCATCCTTAAAAAAAAAAAAAACCCAAAAACCTTCACTATATCTTGTCATCTTGTTAAGCTATATCTGCATTTTACTTTCACAACATTTAAAAAGACTGGTCCGTGTGTATTTCCTTATTATACTTACTATCCACTTTTGGCAAGTGTTAAGCAATTGTAACATTTATTATATGCCAATAAATATTTATTGTACTTTGTCCCCAGTAATTTGATTATCAATGTACTTCTTCTCTAACTCCTTTTCTAGATATTCATCTATTTCCTGTTGGCTAAATGTGGGACTATGTCCTGAACAATCTACTTAATTCACCCAAATTTCTCTTTTAATTCCAGTCCCACATCAGTCACTGCTGACTGGGTATCTATCTCCTTGTGGATATTTTGTCAGCATCACAGACTCAGTATATTCAAACTGGAATTAGTCATTTTTATTCCTGAATCCAAGCTTGGAGTCATTCTCAGTTCTTCAGAATCTCTTGATTTTCATATCTAATCATATGCCAGATGTTGTTAGTTCAATCTCTACATCTATTGTGTTCATTATCATCTCTTCAGCCACACTAACCACCCTAGTTCAAGTCCACATTTCTTTCCTAGAGTATTATAATTAGATCTCCTTACTTTCATTCTTTTCTCCAATCCATCCTTCACACAGCTGTCAAGCTTTTTAGGTTCTCCATACCCTTGCTTTCACCTACATTGACAGCATTATTTTACACTATTCCTCTTTATACATTCTTATTTGCTAGCCAGACTGACTAAGATTCTGAACTCAGTATTGTATCTCCCAGCTCTGCCTTTGCACAAGCTCCCCATATCCATCCATCTTTATATTCCTTGAAGATTCAGTTTAGATATAACTTCATCCATGAAGCCTTCCATGATTTCCTCCTGCTTCTTTCCCAGGGACCTAGTGTTTTTCCTTTCCGATTACCTTTGGTTGTGCTTATGTATGTACTTAATGTATCCCCTTGTGGAATAATATTCACATTTATATAGTGTTTTATAGTTGATAAAGCACTTTTTTTAAGGTGAGTTAAAAGAGGCTCAGTTAAAGGATTTGCCCTTTTAATGTTATATAGTCAGAAAGTATTGGAATTGGAATACAGATATTCTAACTTTATAAAGCTGCTTTTTTTTTTTTTTAACTAGGATCATAGATATGGAGCTAGAATGGATTTTGGAAGTCATTTCTTACAACCTTCTCCACAAAGGTAAACTCCTTAAGGGCATAGATTATGAGTTGGTTTTTTTTTTTTATTTATATTCTAAGCACTGAATATGGTACCTTAGAAATAAGTATTTATTAATTGAGTTGAACAGTGTAAGGTGAGGGTGTTGGACAGTATGATTGCTAAAGTAGCTTGTAGCTCTGAAAACTATGAAACACACAATTTGAAGATGCTGTTGATGTCAAGATATTCAGACATAAATGCATAGCAGGCATTTGGTAATATAGAACTGGACACTTAAGGAGAGATTTGAACTGGGGATATAATTTGGGGAGTCTGTTTGGGAGTCTTCTGCATAGAGGTTATCCATGAAAGTAAATGACATCACCAAGGGAGATACCTTGGAAAAGCAAAGAAGGATAGAGCCTTGTGGTAATCCTCTTGAAATGACCCAAGGGAGATGAGCCAGAGAGAGAATAACCAGGAGATTATTGTTTCAGAATCCTTGGGAAGGAAGAGTATCGCAGGGAAATGTCTGATCACTTATCTCGTGGTATAGAGAAGGAGCCGAGGTTTTTGAAGACTGAGAAAGGCCTTGCACTGGGCACTTTAGAAAGTCAGAGAGAGCAATGTAGATGGGAGCCAATTTGTTAGCAGTTTTGATGATGGAGAGAAAATATAGATTGTATTTAGACTTTTCTAGAAATTTGGCAGTAAAAGGATGGAACAGATAATGATTATAGCTTAACATTTATATAGTATATAGGATTGCAAATAGTTTTCTTCAAAACAGTCTTGTGAGGCGGGTTTTGCAAACGTTAGTCACATTTTACAGCTGATATTTGTATAATCCATTAAAGTTTACTAAGAACTTTATGTACATTATCTCATTTGAGCTTCACAGCAACCCTGTGAATAACTGTTTTAAGTATTATAATTTGGCTATAGTAGCCTAGAGAAGTTCCCTACTCAGTTATTCATCCTTATAATCATTAAGAGATTAATAAAAAAGTTGTCTAAATCATGTTGTGGGCCATTGCTTCAACTGGGATTAGGAGCAGAGGAATCAGATAGTTATTATCTAGCTATAACTAATTCTAAGGTAGTATTTTTTGCGGGGGGGTGCTTTTTGGAGGGCAATTGGGATTAGGCAACTTGCCCAAGGTCACACGGCTAGTTTTTTTTTTTGTGTGTGTTAAGTGTCTGAGGCCGGATTTGAGCTCAGGTCCTCCTGACTGCAGGGCTGGCGCTCTACTCACTGTGCCACCTAGCTGCTCTGGTAGTATTTTTTTTTTAATAGAATATGAGAATGTTTAGCAGAGTATAAGATTCAAGTGATAATGGATTAATATTGATTTCAACTCTAGCTTTATGATTCTATGTCTATGTCTGTGATTCTGTTAGAATGTAAGTTGCTTAATGGCAGGGACTGTCTTTTGATTGTACTTGTATGCCTTGCATTTAGCCTAGTACTTGGCATATGGTTATTGCTTAATAAATGCTTGTTACTTGCCTGCCTACCACCCTACCCTAGGTTCTTAAAATAATTTTCTTCTACTTGTAAGAGAGGAGAAAATATTTCTGTTTTTGTATTTGTTCTATTGATTTGATACTGAGGTCTTCAGTGGTGGCCTTTCCCCACAACTGATTCCCACATCACCTTTTGTAGCTTTCTCTTAGCTGAAGTTAAGGTGTTGAGGTTGAGCCTATTTGTGTCTATGGAGAGTACTTCCATAGGTGCTCTTTTGCACTTGCATAAATATTTGGTGATATATTCAGCATACTTCTTCCTCTACAGCTCTGCAAGGCACAATTCTGTATGAAGCCATACAGTCAGAGAAAATTCTTTCTACCTTCTTGTTATGGAGGCTTTTAGTTTAAATCAGAGAATTGGGTTTATTGAATTATACTCTTCTCTCTGCATATTTTCTGCTATTCCTTTAAACTTTAAGTTACCTGAGGGCAAGGACTTTGTTTCCTCTGTTAGACTGAGGGGCTCCCTCATTAGAATTAGAATTCTTTATGCATTGGTTATATTAGATTAGCTTAGAAGCTAGTTCTTCTAGACCAAGAACCTAGTTTTATTTATCCTCTATATTTTCCCATAGTGTCCAGGGTAGGTCTCTGCTTGTGGCAAGTGGTCAGTCATTGTTGAATGGTGCAGAGGAAACTGGGTACCTAGTCCATCAGTTACCAATTATTATTCATTCTCCTTCCACAAAATCTTTCATATACATTTCCTTCTTTCTACTCACACGACTATCATCGTAGTCCAGTTTCCTATGTAGTTTTTCTGCATTTAAGAAAATTAACAATTTTAGAAAAGTATGTTGGAATTAAGAAATTGCTTCTCTTTTACAGTAAAATGGCAATGGTAAGAATACAGACCTGGGAGTTCAAGCCCTGGCCTGTCATTAATTAGTTGTGTGACCTTGTGCAAGCTATATAAACTCCTTGGACTAAAATGTCCTTATCTTCAAAATGAATTGGGGTTTTTGAAGTGATTTCTGAAGTCCCTTTTTGCAAGAGTTAGCATTCTAATCTTGATAGCTGTCATTAGAAGCAGTAGCTGCTGGCTGTATGTGTTTCTCTGGTTTTCATAAAATCATAGAACAGAATTTAATAATCCAGTTCTTTATCTTGCCGCCCCAAACTATACTTCAGACTTCTAAAATATCTGAACTCTTACTATTAGCTCTTCTGTCTTCATCAGTGAGACTGTAGTCTCTCCTTGTCTCCAAATAAATTCTGGGAGTTAGGGAAGGTGGGAAGGGGGCGGGGTAGGAGGTAGGAAGAGCAGTATGCAAGAGGAAGTAAGTTTTAAAAAAATTATAGATTTTGTGAAATAGGGACTTTTGGTAGTAAAAGTTTCATGGATTAGTACAAATTTGTAGCTTAGACTAGTGATTGGAAACATTGATATGGGTCAGATAGTTAGTGGCTCCTTGAGGACAGAGACTGTCTTTTGCTTCTTGTTGTATCCCCAGTGCATGACAATGCCTGGCATATAGTAGGCACTTTTAATAAATGTTTATTGAATTGAAAAGCATTTTGTAGAACTCTTCTCCTAATTCAGTGCCAGTTTTCCACTGAAGTTTGTACCTGGGTTATATTCCACTATATCAGGGGGTTCTTAACATGGATTCCACAGATTTCCCTCTCTTCTCCCCCGTTTCTTGCCCCTAATAGATTTCAGGGGTCCATGAATTTTATTGGGAAAGATTTTACATATTTATTTTTACTCACCTCTAACTGAAATTTATTATTTCCTTTGATTATTTAAGAACATTATTCTGAAAAGGCTTTGACATTATTCTGCCAAAGAGGTCCATCACAGGCAAAAAAGATTGAGTCACTGCATTAAATCAGATAACTTTTCTATCAAGTTATAGTGCCACACTTTTCTTTTAATCAGTAAGCTTTTATTAAGTGCCTACTATGTGTCAAGCACTGTGTAAGAAACTGGGAATACAAATTCAAAAAATAAAAGAATCCTTACTCTGTAGGAGCTTACATTCTGTCATAGCAGATATGTGTATGTATGTATATACACATATGTGCATATATATGCACATAATAGAATTAATATGTACAGAATAAATACAAGGTAGTTAAGCAAGGAAGACACAAGCAGTTGAAGGTTCAGGAAAGGTTTCATATTAAAAATGGTAATTTCACTGTGAAAGTCAGTGAGGAGAAGGTGAGGGGGGAAGTACATTCCAGGAGGTAGGAAAGAAATCCCTTCAAAGGCAGACAAAAGAAAAGATGGAATCCCATGTGAAGAACAGAAAAGACTGATTGGACTAGGGAATGTGGGAAGATAATAATATATAATTGGGGCCATGTTATGAAAGGATTTTAAAACATGAAGCTTTTATATTTGATACTAAAGGTAATAGGGAGTCACTAGAGTTTATTGAATAAGGGAGTGACATGGTCAGATATGTGCTTAAGGAAAGTCATTTCTAACAACAGTATGGAGGATGAATTGGAATAATGAGAGACTTGAAGCAGGGAGAGCACTAGGTGATGAGAAATAAGGGCTTGAACTAAAGTGGTGGGATGAATAAAGAGAAGTCGTTGTATCAGAGAGAAGCTGAGTTAGAAACAAAGATTTGCCAACTCATTGGATATGTTGGATAACTGAAATTATTATTTTGGGTAACTGGAAGAATCTTAGTGCTTTCTATTGAAGGGGGGTAGATTTGAGGGGGAAAATAATTCTCTTTTGGACATGTTGAGTTTGACGTGTCTGGGACATTTGAAATGTCAGGTAACTGTTGATGTGGCCTGAAGCTCAGGGAGACACTTGGGCTGGACATATAGCTCTGTGAGTCCTTTGCATAGAGATAATAATTAAACCAATGGGAGCTAATAATTTAATCCAGTAAGTATAGAAAGAAGGGAGAAGGGTCCAGGACGAAGTCTTCAGGAATACTCACAGAGGGCAAAATATGGATGATTGACCTGCAAAGAGACAGAGAAGCTGCCAGTGAGACAGATAGTAGGAGAATATAGATGCAGGAAAACTGAGAGAAGAAAACTTTTTCCTGGATACTTAACCAGAAGGAGAGGGTGCTCAGCAGTATTAGATGTAGCATAGATGTTAAAAAAAATTGAAATCTAAGAAAGATTATCAAGTTTGTCAGTTATGAGATTGTTGATAACTTTGGAGAGAGCAGATTTAGTTGAGTGATGAAATCAGAAGCCAAATTAGAAAGGCTCGAGGAGTGGGAGAGACAATTGGAAACAGTGAGTGTAGATAGTTTTTTCTAGGAGTTTGAATGAGAAAGGGAGGAGAGATACAGAAATATGGTTTGAGGGGACAGTGAGAAATTTTTAAGGAGAATTTGTACATATTTGAAAGTAGCAGTAATAATAATGGTAGTAGTTCATATTTATAGGACACTTCAGTGATACAGTGGATTGGGCTTAGAGTCAGGGAGACTCATCTTTTTGAGTTCAAATGTAGGCTCAGACACTTACTGTGTGACCCTAGGCAAGTCACTTAACCCTGTTTGCCTCAGTTCCTCATCTGTAAAATGAGCTGGAGAAGGATTGGCAAACCTCCTATCCAACATCTGCCAAGAAAACCCCAAAATGAGATCACACAGAGTTGGACACGACTGAACAACAGCACATAGCATGTGCCAGGCATTGTGCGAAGCACCATACAAATGTTATTTCATTTGTTTCTTCACAACAGTCCTGGGAGGTAAGTGCTAGTAGCTTTTCAATTTTATAGTAGATGAAACTGAAGCAAAAATAAGATGAGGGATGACTGAGGTTTCAGTCTGCTGGGAAAAAACATGAAGGAATGAACTGAAGGTAAAAGACCATCTAATTATCAGACTGGAGGAGAGGGGGGAGGAGATGATATCAAAGGGTTTTGAGATAAAGAAAAGAAAATATTCACCTTAAATGGCCTCAGTCTTCCCAGTAAAGTAAGTGTTGAGGTCCTCAACTGAGAGGGTAGTGGTAGGGGTAGGTGGGGGAAGTTTGAAGAGAGAAGAATTTTGGGATAGCTTCAAGTATTGCCTTGCTTCAACCTTAACCAGCAAGCCCCAGGGCTTGATCTATTAATATTAATGTCTTGCTGCTACTAGCTCCTACTACCACCTGGGTTCTTTGATCCAGGTTTGCTTTTGTGGAGGGATGCTTGGTAACCCTAATCCCTGAAAGTAACAGTGCTTTTCTTAAAAAAGAGGTTTGCTACTAATATATATATATATATATATGACACCCCAAAAGGCTTAGTGTAGTTTTAAATTATTAAAGCTTAAGTAACACAAAGCATTTGTTTTTTTTTAAAGCTACTAAAGCTTAAAAATCTTGAGACTATTGGGACTTCTCTATATTGAAATTAAATTGATAAAGAGAAAAATTACATAGCAGTACACATTTTAACAGTTAAGCTTTGTCTTTGATGTAATGCTTGAACTAAATATGTCTAACTTTTCCCCTTTACCTAATTCAACCTTTCCTTAATGTTGTTCTTAGTCACCCAGCTCAGATGTTGTCTAGTTGAGTTGAATTTACATTGCCAAGTAATTTGGTATTCTTAGAATTTAGTTCATATTCTTGACTCTGAGATTGGAAACTGGCTTTCCCAAGTAGTTCTACCTTAGGCTTTTGACCATTCTACAAAGATCTTTCAGGTACCTCCTTTACCTGTTATTTTGGTGAACATTGACACACATAAAACTGTCTTAATTGTTGATTTCTTGGATATAACTATCTGACTGATCTAGCCTCCAGTAATTCCTCCTTTTAGACTTATTGCTTGTTTTCACTAACCTGAAAAGCTCTGAGATTCAGGCTCATTAAAGAAGATTATAAATATTGAGTTATTTTTTGCCTTTGACTTCATTAATAGACTGTCATTACTAAGTAAGCTTGTTGTATTCAATTAATAGAGCTAATGCCAATTGAGAAAAGTTATAGAGAAACATTACAACTGATTTTAAATAACTTTCCAACAGATGAAACTATCCCAAATTGGAACATGAAGTACTTATCTCATTACTAGAAGTATTCCAGCAGAGGCAGGATGACCATCTGTCAGTAGATAGCTAAATTAGGTAGAAATTTGGATTAGATAACATCTAAGGTTCTTATGATAAAATCATAGATTTAGAGCTAAAAAAAACCTTGGGGAGATCTAGGCCAATTCTATCATAGGATCCTAGATCCTAGATGAGACCTCAGAGGCCTCTCATTTTACACATGAAGAAATCAAGGCCCAGACAGGTAAAGTGATTTGCCAGAGGTTAGGACATGTGTAGTAAATTTCAGAGCCCAAATTCCAACCTAGGCCCTCTGATTGCTACTTGAATATTATTTTCCAATTAATATACCATAGTGCTTCCAAGATTCTATTTCCTGTTAGTTGCCTCCATTATTCTCCTAGAGTTGTTGATAGCTCTTAGTCACTTTTTGCTTATTCCTCTTAATTTTGGTTATTTTTTTCCTCAATATTTTCCTGACTCTGATACTTGAGGAATGTGTTTTTAATACCTGCTTGGAAATAAAATGCCTTTTAAAACAACAATAGTATTTCCAATACTATTTTAGTATATTTTTATTAAAAGACCACTTTTTATTTCCTAATAACTTAAAAAAATTATTTGTCAAAAAAAGATTTATTTTCCTTAGCACAATGCTTTATACATGATAGGTCCTTAATGAATGTTTGTTGAATATTGGGTGAATGGAAGAAGTAATTTTATGGAAGAAGACTTAAAATTAGAAACTTTTATTTGTAGGCTAAAATTTTCTAAAGTTTTGTGTTTATCTTTTAGGAAAATGTTTGAATTAATGTTCAGTTTTCAAAAACACCCTTTTTTATTGTAGAGAGAAACTTGGACTCTTGAATGTGAAGAAAGATCTGTTTTTCCCTAGCTCACTATGGCATCAACCTCAAGGTAGGAATCGACATTTTGTACAGGATCTTCTGACAATTTTACTCTCAATTTAATTAATAGTGAGGCAGTGTGATAATAATGGATAGTGAGCTGACTTTGGAGTCAGGAGTTTTTTGTACAAGTTCAGTTTGTGTCATGTATTGGTTATATGGCTATAAACAAGTCAGATTCTTAATTTCCTAATTTCCTGAGTAACTTTCTAAGACACTGATGAAATATAGACCCAGAACAAAAAATGTATTATTGAGAATAAGAGTCAGTATCTTAAAGTGCTGCTGGTACACCTAAGCAGTGCCCAAGAATCAGAGAAATGGGAAGAAGGAAAGATAAAAATAAAGGAAATGGGAAAGTGTAAAGAGAGATGAAAAAGTATAGAAAAAGAGAAAAGTATATATTGTAGGGAATGGTTGAATGCCACCAGTGGGTAAGTTACCAACTCTTTATCTAAAAAGACAATGTTGGGCAGCTAGGTGGCACAGTGAATAGAGCGCTGGGCCCTGGAGTCAGGAGGACCTGAGTTTAAATCCAGCCCCCCCACACACACACACGAAAACCAACCGTGTGACCTTGGGCAAGTCACTTAACCCCAACTGCCTTCAAAAAAGCAAAAAATAAAATAAAAAATAAAAAGATGTTTAGTTTTTTGGGTTTTTAGTTTTAGTTTATTGGAAAAACTGCCTAGTTTTTCCAAGGACTTGCATAACTCATGCTTGTTTTCCTAATAATAGGATTTGGAAATTAGTATTTGAGGGTTTGTTTGTGAATTCTGTGGATTTGAAGCAACCAGTGTGGTATAGTGGAACAAGCATTGAATTGGGAATTAGTAGACCTGTGTCCTAGGCCTGATTCTGCCAGTCCCCAATTGTATGACCTTGGGCAAGTTATTTAACCCATCCAGGCATTAGTTTTCTGCAAAAAAGAAAGTAGTGAACTGAATGCTCACTAAGGTGCCTTCTTATTCTAAAATTGGGCAAAGTCTTCAGTTATTCATCATTTCCTTCTGTTTTCCTATTCCTGTATGCCTGGATAAAAAATTTGGAAGTATTTTCTTCTTCCTATTTAGTATCACCTCTAAAAGTAATAGGTAACTAAAGATGATCTAATCCAGAGTATTCTCCCTCCTGGTAATGTCTGTGTTCTGTACTTTTAGAGGAGATGCATCTGGAAAATTGCTTAGCCCTAAGATAAGATCTGCTAAGCTGCTTGAGGTTCTGAATTCTCTGGAAGATGAGTCCACCAAAGAGAAAGAAATTATATTCATCTTACCACCTGATAATGCCACAGGAGACTTCACTGATGAGGACTCAGGAGATGAAGATGGACATAAAGGAGGAAACTTGCCTGGAAGCATGCTACATGCTGCCGTGGTATCTGAAGGCTCTGATACTGGGGAAGACAATGAAGAACTTGAACTACAAGCAGCAAGAAAGAGGCAGAAGAGAATTCCTGAACCAAGGAGGGTTTGGACTAAAAGAGATATTAGACCTGACTTTGTAAGTTGGTCTGCGTCAGATCCTCATATTGAGTATCTTAAGAGTCAAGAATTGAGCCCAGTTGGACTCTTTGAATTGTTTTTTGATGAAGGAACAATTAATTTCATTGTCAATGAAACTAATCGTTATGCTTGGCAGAAAAATGTCAACTTGGGTCTTACAGCCCAGGAATTAAAGTGCATTTTGGGTATACTGATTTTGAGTGGTTATATTTCTTATCCAAGAAGGAGAATGTTTTGGGAAACATCTCCTGATTCACATCATCACCTTGTTGCTGATGCAATTAGAAGGGACAGGTTTGAATTAATATTTTCATACCTACATTTTGCTGATAACAATGAACTTGATGAAAGTGATAGATTTGCAAAGGTAAGGCCTCTCATAATTTTGATGAATCAGAATTTCCAAAAGCATGCTCCCCTAGAGGAATACTATAGCTTTGGTGAATCCATGTGTGAATATTTTGGACATCGTGGATCTAAGCAGTTGCACAAGGGAAAACCCATTCGATTTGGTTATAAGATTTGGTGTGGAACAACTAGCAGAGGGTACTTGGTCTGGTTTGAGCCCTCTCAGGGAACATTATTCACGAAGCCAGAAAAAGATATAGATTTAGGAGGAAGTATGGTGATAAAATTTGTAGATGCACTTCAGGCACGAGGTTCTCTGCCATACCATATTTTTTTTGACAAAGTTTTTACAAGTGTCAAATTGATGTCCATTTTGAGGGAAAGGGGTGTGAAGGCCACAGGAACCGTCCATGAATACATGACTGAGAGGTGCCCACTCAAAGATCCCAAAGACTTTAGAAAAATGAAAAAAGGCTCATTTGATTACAAAGTGGATGAAAGTGAGGAAATCATTGTGTGCCGTTGGCATGATAGCAGTGTTATTGATGTATGTTCCAATGCAGTTGGAATAGAACCTGTAAAACCAACCAATCGTTATTCAAGTGCATCTAAAACCAGGACTCAGGTACATCAGCCGTCATTAGTAAGGTTGTACAATGAGAAAATGGGAGGAGTTGCTAGAATGGACCAAAATATTTCCAAATATAAGGTGAAAATTAGAGGAATGAAATGGTATTCTAGTTTTATAGGTTACATTATTGATGTAGCTCTGAATAACGCATGGCAGCTTCACAGAATCTGTAGTGAAGAGACCCAGGTCGACCTTTTGGCTTTCAGAAGATATGTTGCTTGTGTCTATTTGGAAAGTAATGCTGACACATCATCCCAAGGAAGAAGGAGCAGACGTTTAGAAACAGAGAGCAGATTTGACATGATTGGTCATTGGATCATTCACCAAGAGAAGCGAACCCGATGTGCACTTTGCCATTCTCAGACAAACACCAGATGTGAAAAATGCCAGAAAGGTGTTCATGCAAAATGTTTCAGAGAATATCATATAAAATAACCACTTGAGGACATGCATTAAAAAGGAAAAATCAGTGGTTTGCAGTCCACTAGAGTGTAACATTTTAAAATTTACTCATTATATGTCCAAAGGTTTATTTCATTTAATATGTAATAATATTCAGTTATGTATAGTAGTTAGAGCAGTATTTTTGTTCTTGTGTATTGAAAAATGTTTTTGGACTTGACTTTCTAATGTTTTGTTTTTGCATTATTTGTTCCCTTCCCCTTCATTTCATCATTCACTTTTTTCCCAAATAAAATCCCATTTTTGGTCTCTTAGTGTCTTGTACCTAAATATAGTAAAAACAAAAAATAAAGGGTTGATGTTTAGTTTTTTGAAATGCTTGGTTATATGCCGTTGAACCATTTGTTATTTCTGTGCCCTTTAATAGCCTTTATTTTTATTTATTTTAAAAAATATAGTTAGGTATCAGTGTGGAAAGTATATAGGCAGTAACCAGAAATCAATGATTAATCAAGAAGCATTAGAAACTAGAATGTGCTATACACTATTTTAGGCACTGAGGATAAAAATTTAAAAAAATAATATAATCCCTACCCTTTAGAAACTCATATTCTAGTGAGAAAGGACAATTTCAAAGGAAGAGAACAAGCATTTATTAAGCACCTGCTTTATGTGAGGCACTGTGCTAAGCACTTTACAAATATCTCTTCATAACCCTCTGAAATAGGTGGTATTATGATCCCCATTTTACAGTTGAACAAACTGAGGCAGACAAATGATAAGGGACACAGCTAGTGACTCAGATCAGGTTGGAACGTGGGTTCTCCTAACTTCACAGGCCCAGTACTCTGCCACCTAGTTGTATATGGTTCCATGTAGTTGTAGAGGATTATATGTATACATACATATATACATATGCCTATACATACATATTTATATATGTATATAAACACATGTATATTATTCCTGTGTGTGTATATATATATATATATGGTAAATTATAATAGCACAGTAATTAAATGCCAGTTTGGGAGAGAGGGTAGTAGCAGGTGGGAGAGGGTTAGTGAGCAAGAAAATCTTCATGTAGGAGTTGGGACTTGAGCTATCTTTCAAAGGAAAAGGGATTCTGTAAGAGATAAGAGAGTGCATTCTAATCATGGGAAATGTCCAGTGTGTGAAGAACAGAGGAGGCCAATTTTACTGGACTTGGAAGCAAAGGGAAATATGTGTGTGTATACATATATATGTACACACACACTTACATAAATGTATATGAAAGATAAATTGTGATTAGGTTGTGAAAGGCTTTAGTATCAAGGAGGCATTTATTTTTGATCCTAGAGACAATAAGGGAACCAGTAGAATTCATTGATTAATGCAGTGATGTGGTCAGATCTGAACTTAAGGGAAATCACTTGACTGACATGAGTTAAGTGGGGATATTGTTGAGGTCAAAACAATTACGAGGCCATTGCAATCCTCTAGGCCTGATGGTGACTTAGGTAGTGGCTATGTGAAAGAAATGGTTAGATAATAGAAATGTGGAGTTAGGAACAACTAGATTTAGCAATAGGTTGGATATAGAGGGTAATGGAGAGTAATGAGTAGAACATGTAAGAACATGGAAAACTGGGAGAATGGTGCTTCCTTTGACAGAAATAAGATTTGGAAGAAGGGTGGGTTTTTGGGAAAAGATGATTAGTTCTCTTTTGAACATGTTGAGTTTGAGATGTATCTGAGAAAACCAGCTTGAACTGTCAAGCAGACAAATTTGTGATACAAGACTGAAAGTCAAAGTAGAGACAGTCTGGATATATAGGTCTGTGAATCACATGAGGTTTCCCATGGAAACTGATGAGGTTAGAAATAGAACCTAGGAGAGAACCTTGAAAAATACCTATATAGGGATTGTGATAATATCAGTAAAGGAGACGCTGGAGTGGTCATAGAGGGGAGAGGTGTGTCCCAGAAAGGGAGAACTGGGAGAGTAGAGTCACAAAAATAGGAGAAAATATCCAATAGAAGTAATCAGCACTGGAGAATGAGAACGAAGAAAACTACATGGATATGGCAATTAAGAGATCATCAATAACAAAAGAACTCATTTTCGGTCGAGTGGGAAACAAGATTGCAAAGGCTTTAGGAGTGAGAGGATGAAGGGCAGTGAGCATAAATAGCTTTTTTTGAGAAGTTTGGCCAAGAAAGATGAGAGTTATGGGATTATATAACTTTAGAAGAAAGTAGGGATTAGTAGAATTTCTTAAAGTGTCTACTACATGGTGTACTACTGATTGTCTGAGGTACTTTTAGAAGGTCTTTGAGGCCAAAACCATTTTCACAATTATACTAAAATGTTATTTGCTTATTAAAACACTCCCCTTTCTACCTAGATATCTGTGTGACTTCTTTATGTACTTCAACTAAAACAACATATTATAACAACTTGAATGCAGAAACAAACGACAATCCAGTTTTCTACTATTAAGCTAGACATTTAAGAGATGTGCAAAAATATGCAAAACAAGACTACTCACTGATTTTTTATTGGGATATAGTTATTTTTCATTAAAATGTTATTTATATTAAACTTGTAATGAGTTTATTATTTTGAATGAACAATTATTTTGAAAATTTATCAATTTAAACTTCTGATATGATACATATTGATAAATAACCACATAAACCAAAGATCTTTGGAATCTTCAATAATTTTTAAGAGTATAAAGGGATCCCAAGATCAAAAAGCTTGATAACCACTAGTCTAGTGGAGATTTTTTTAAGGATAGACAAGATGAGTATATTCAAAGGTAGAGGGAAGGAAGGAGAGAGAGATAGAGTTGTGGGTTGAGGTTACAATCTGTTGGAGAAGACAACAAGGTAGAATAAAGTTTACATGTAAAGGTATTGGCCTTGGTAAGGAGAAGGGCCACCTTATTAAGGACTTAAGAAGGTGGGATGTGATCTCAGTGGGTTTCAAGAGGAAGGAGAGAGAAGAAAGAGCTCACCTCATGAAGCTTTAGTTTTCTTAATAAAGTAAGAGCTGATAAGGTTTTCTTAATAAAGGTAGAACTGATAGGGGGAGCTGTTGGAAGGTTGAAAGAAATGAAGGTTTTGAATAGCTTTTTGGGGAAGTAAGAGAATTGGTGAAGAATTTTTAAAAATCTGAAAATATATATAGTCATCAGAGTTGTGTGACTTCATCCAGGTCCAGCATGTTAGCAGAAGCAAAGGAGGCAGATGATAGGATAGGAGAAAAGGACAATGTAGAATTGAACTGATTATCTATAAGGAGTGAGATTGGAAAGAGAAGAACATGAATTTTCAGAACAGGGAAAGGACCCAAGAAAGTACCAAGGCGTGGAGGAATTGGTGCTCAAAATGAAAACAAAGAATAGGTTCAGGAGGAAAGAGGCATAGGGAGAGAGGGTATGATAAGTTATAATCAGAAGAATATCAGGTTTTTGTTTTTATTAATAACATGGAATATTGTGAATAATGATGGTGAGAGCAAGGTTGTGACCATCCTATATATGGCTGATGTGGAGTGGAGTGGAATGAGTAGGTAATGGGATTTAAGGAGCTAAGAATTGAAAGTTTGAGGGAGCATCAATATTTGAAGTTGAATTCTTCTAGTATAAGGAGTTAAGGAGGAGAGGAAGAGAAATGAGCCATGTGCTCAAAAAACCCTCTTAAGTGTACACTAGTTTAGATTATATATTTAGCTTTTGCCTTAGATTTTTATGGTGTAAAATGAAGGCAGTGTGGGGCAGCTAGGTGGCGCAGTGAATAGAGCGCCGGCCCTGGAGTCAGAAGGACCTGAGTTCGGAGCCGGCCTCCGACACCTAACCCACACAAACAAAAAAACCTAGCCGTGTAACCTTGGGCAAGTTACTTAACCCCAATTGCCCTGAACGGGCGGCTAGGTGGCGCAGTGAGTAAGAGCGTCGGCCTCAGAGTTGGGATGACCCGAGATCAGATCCGGCCTCAGAAAATGAGCCCCCACGCATAAATAATGACTAGCCGTGTAACCTTGAGCAAGTTACTTAACCCCAATTGCTTTAAAAAAAATAAATAAATAAATGAAGGCAGTGTGATTCAAGCATTAAATCAATAGATTACAACATTAATATGTTCTATGTGATTTTGGAGTGGGCCTTGGATAGAAATAGACCAGATTGTCATAAAACATGTACTCCAGAATACAATTTATTATTTGTTAACAGAAAGAGACTTTGACAGTAGAGTACTAAGATTAGCTTTTATATTGGGCCAGAACTTTATTAATTCTCTATAGTGGTTTTTTGTCATTGTAGGGAGTCAATCCATTTTTGCTTTGACTTCTTTCCTTTGCCTTAAAACAAGTATAAACATGTTTCTATGGATTCTTTGTTTACATCATTCTTCATAGTATAATAATTTTCTGTTACAGTTATATAGCAATTCTTCAGTCATTCCCTAAACATTGGGCACCTTTTTTGTTTCCAACATTTTGTTATCACAATTCATTTCTTCCAACAAGCATTTAGATCCTCGGTTTTATGTACTGGTCGTTATAAAGATATTTTTACATGTGTAATGTAATTTTACATGTATTATGGCCCTAGGACACACACTTGAGGAGGCATTTGCTGGGGTGAAAGAACTTAGTTCCATATCCAATAAGTTAATCTTCCATAGATGATTAGGGTCAGTACTACAGTGAAGGGTATGAGTTCCATCAGAGAAAGACAACACCAGAGATAAGAAGATGAAAACAGTACAAAAAAGAAGCCTCGATATCCGTAAAGTACCGAATTTGTCTTCATTGAAGGAACATTTTTAAAGCACCTAATATATATATATGCTAGGAGATTCAAGAGAAGCGTAGTCCATGCCCTAGAGGAATTTACATTAGTGTTTCATTCACTGTTTTTATCTATTTTCCCAAAGTCCCATATTATATACATAGATCTATGTATATGAATATATACACAGGCACACATAAAACACACAACATATACATTCATATATATGTGTGTACATATGTATATATACACATAGACACATGCACACATACATGTATAGTTTCAATCTAAACTTTTTTCTTCTTTCAATTAAAAAAATTTATTGATTTTTTTTCATACCTTTCACTTATCACTAACTCTTCCCCAACTCACTCCTCATCAATAGAAACCTTCCATTGTAATAAGTAGGCTTAATTATCAGTCTTCTGAAGTCATGCTTTGGTCAAAACTCTGAGTTTTCTGATGTTTTGCAAAGTTTTTTCCCCTTGTTATTCTTGTGTTCATTGGGTAATTGTTCTCCTGATTCTGGTCACTCTATTCTTTCTCTTTCAAAGATTCTCCACAGCTCTGATTTACTCAGTGGGAATACATGAAAGTACTGTATTTTATTAATGTCTATTTCCTCCTGTGGAATTATACTCAATTTTTTTGTTAATATTATATAACTTTTTCTTTTCTTTTTTATCTTTATTAATTTGTTCATCTACTTTTGAGTTTACAAGATTCAGTTCCCCAGTTCTTTGAGTTTCAAGTTTTCTCCTCCTCCCTCCCCTTCCCCCCCGCCCATGGCGGCATACAGTCAGGTATAGGATCTGCAGATACTTTCACATTAGACATTGGTGAGGTTATAAAGAAGGATTGTATTAGATGGAATGAACAATGGGAAAGAAGAAACCAAACCAAACAAAAAAAAGAAAGAGAGCAGCTAATATGCTTCAATCTGCATTCAGACTGTTCTTTCTGGTTCTTTCTCTGAATGTAGACATCAATTGTTCTTTAAATGTTTGATAGAATTCACTAGTAAATCCATCTGGACCTGGAGATTTTTTCCTAGGTAGGTCACTGATGGATTGTTCATGAGTCTTTTAGAGTTTACTTATAGCCCTGAATTTCTGAGAAGAGTCCAGTCTATCAAAGTTGGCTGCCACACATACGTTGTATCTGTAATTGTGTACAGATTTTTCCTGGTTCTGCTCTTCTCACTCAGCATCAGTTTGTATAAGCCTCTCCAGGTAGATATGAAGTCCATCTGCTCTTTGTTTCTTATGTCGCAATAGTATTCCATTACATTCATATACCATAATTTGTTTAGCCATTCCCCAATTGATGGGCATCCCCTTAATTTCTGATTCTTTGCCAACACAAAAAGAGCTCCTGTAAATATTTTTGTACGTATGTGTCTTCCTCCTACTTCTGTGATCTCTTTGGGATACAACCCTAGAAGTGGTATTGCTGGGTCAAAGGATATAAAATTACCTATAGTCCTTTGTGCATAGTTCCAGATTGCTCTGCAGAGTGGTTGGATCAGTTCACAATTCCACCAGCAATGTATCAGTGTTCCAAATTTTCCACATCCTCTCTAGCATTTATCATTTTCCTGTTTTGTCTTCTTAGCCAATCTGACCAGTGAGATGTGGCACCTCAGAGCTGTTTTGATTTGCATTTCTCTAATCAATAGTGATTTAGAGCATTTTTTTCATATGCTTATAGATATCTTTAATTTCTTCCTCTGAGAACTGCCTGTTCATATCCTTTGACCATTTATCAATTGGGGAATGACTTGTATTCTTATAGATTTTATTCAGTTCTCTGTATATTTTAGAAATGAGGACTTTATCAGAGACATTGGTTGCAAAAATTCTTTCCCAATTTCCCACTTCCCTCTTAATCTTGGTTACATTGGCTTTGTTTGTACAAAAGGTTTTCAGTTTCATATAATCAGTTATCCATTTTGCATGCTCTCTAATTATTGATTGGTCATGAAATCTTCCCCTCTCCATCAATCTAACAGGTAAACTATTCCTTGCTTTCCCAGATTGCTTACAGTACCATCCTTTATACCTAGATCATGCACACATTTAGACTTAATTTTGGTATACAGTGTTAGATAATGGTCTATGCCCAGTTTCTGCCATACTGTATTCCATTTTCCCAGCAGTTTTTGTCAAATAGTGAGTTCTTATCCCAAAAACTGGGGTCTTTGTCATTGACTGCTGAGTCTTGTTTACCCAATCTATTCCATTGATCTACTGATATATTCCTCAGCCAGTACAAAGTAGTTTTGATGACTACTGCTTTATAATACAGATTAAAATCTGGTATAGCTAGACCACCTTCCCTAGCATTTCTTTTCATTAATGCCCTTGATATTCTGGACCTTTTGTTCTTCCAAATGAATTATGTTACTATTTTTTCTAGTTCTATAAAGTGATTTTTTGGTAAATTGATTGGTATGGCACTAAATATGTAATTTAATTTAGGTAAAATTGTCATTTTTATTATATTAGCTCAAACCAGCCATGAGCAATTGAAGTTTTTCCAGTTAGTTAGATCTGACCGTATTTGTGTGAAAAGTGTTTTGTAGTTGTGTTCATATAGGTCCTATAGGGTTTGTTTGGGCAGGTAGATTCCCAAATATTTTATAATGTCTACAGTAACTTTAAATTGGATCTCTCTTTCTGTCTCTTGCTGTTGGATTTCATTAGAAATATATAGGAATGCCAAGAATTTATGTGGGTTTATTTTATATCCTGCAACTTTGCCAAATTTATTTATTGTTTCAGGTAGTTTTTTCTTGATTCTTTAGGATTCTCTAAGTGTATCATCATATCGTCTGCAAAGAGTGATAGCTTGGTCTCTTCTCTGCCTAATTTGATTCCTTTAATTTCTTTTTCTTCCCTAATTGCTACTGCTAACATTTCTAGTACAAGATTGAATAAGAGGGATGATAGTGGACACCCTCGTTTCACCCCTGATCTTATTGGAAATGCTTTTAGCTTATCCCCATTACATATAATACTTGCTGATGGCTTTAAATAGATGCTACTTATTATTTTAAGGCAGGCTCCATTTATTCCTATACTTTCTAGTGTTTTTAATAGGAATGGATGTAGTACTTTGTCAGAAGCAGTTTCTGTACCTATTGAGATAATCATGTGGTTTCTGCTAGTTTTATTGTTGATATGATCAATTGTACTGATGATTTTCCTAATATTAAACCATTTTTGCATTCTTGGAATAAATCCTACCTGATCAAAGTTTATTATTCTTGTGATAAGTTGCTGTAGTCTTTTCGCTAATATTTTGTTTAAAATTTTTGTATCTATGTTCATGAGGGAAATTGGTCTATAATTTTCTTTTTCCATTTTCTCTCTTCCTGATTTAGGTATCAATACCATGTTTGTGTCATAAAAATAATTTGGTAGGACTCCTTCTTCACTAATTTCCCCAAATAGTTTGTAGAGTATTGGAATCAATTGTTCTTTAAATGTTTGATAGAATTTGCTAATAAATCCATCTTGCCCTGGAGATTTTTTCCTTGTGAGTTCACTGATGGCTTCTTCAATTTCTTTTTCTGAGGTGGGGTTATTTAAGTAATTTACTTCCTCTTCAGTTAATCTGGGCAGTTTATATTTTTGTAAATATTCATCCTTTTCAAAGATTGTCAAATTTATGTACATATAATTTGGCAAAAATAATTCCTAATTATTGTCTTAAATTCCTCTCCATTGGAGGTAGATTCACCTTTTTCATTTTTGCTACTCATACTTTGGTTTTCTTCATTTTTTTTCATATTGGCTAAGGGTCTAACAATTTTTTTTTCATAAAACCAGTTCTTAGTTTTATTTATTAATTCAATAGTTTTCTTAATTTCAATTTTATCAGTCTCTCCTTTGTTTTTCATTATTTCTAATTTAGTACTTAATTGTGGATTTTCAATTTGTTCTTTTTCTAGCTTTTTCAATTGCATGCCCAATTCATTGACCTCCCTTTTCTCTAATTTATTCGGGAATGCACTCAGGGATATAAAACTTCCCCTAAGAACCACCTTTGCTGCATCCCACAAATTTTAGTATGTTGCTTCATTATTGTCATTCTCCTGAATGAAGTTACTGGCTATTTCTATAATATCTTGTTTGACCCACTCATTCTTTAGGATTAAATTGTTTAGTTTCCAATTTGTTTTTATTCTGTCTTTCCATGGGCCTTTATTGCATGTGATTTTTATTGCAACATGATCTGGGAATGATGCATTTAATATTTCTGCCTTTCTACACTGAATTTTGAGGTTTGTATTGTCCTAGTACATGGTCAATTTTTGAGTATGTGCCATGTACCATGGAGAAGAAGGTATATTCCTTTTTATCCCCATTCAATTTTCTCCAGAGATCTGTCATACCTACCCTCTCTAAAATTCTATTCCCCTCCTTAACTTCTTTCTTGTTTATTTTGAGGTTGGATTTATCGAGTTCAGAGGGGGGAGATCAAAGTCCCCCACTAGTATAGTTTTGCTATCTATTTCTTCATTTAATCCCCTTACCTTCTCCTCTAGGAATTTGGACACTATACCACTTGGTGCATGTATGTTAAGTAATGATATTGCTTCATTCTGGATGGTTCCTTTTAGCAGGATATAGTTTCCTTCCTCATCTCTTTTAATTAGATCTACTTTTGCTTTTGCTTTATCTGAGATAAGGATTGTTACCTCTGCTTTTTTTACTTTAGCTGAGGCATGATATACTTTACTCCAGCCTTTTACCTTTACCCTGTGTGTATCCCTCTGTTTCAGATGTGTTTCTTGTAGACAGCATATTGTAGGATTTAAAAACCATAGTTTTTAATCCATTCTGCTATCCACCTCTGTTTTTTTATTGGAGAGTTCATCCCATTCACATTCACAGTTGTTATTACTATCTGTCTCTTTCCCTCCATCCTATTCCCTCCACGTTTATGCTTTTATTTTTCTCCCCTTTTCCCTTTCCCTCCTTAAGAGTTTTCCTTTTGACCACCGCCTCCCTCAGTATTCCCTTCTTATCTGCCCCCTCCCTTTTCCTCCCCTTCCCCCTTCTTCCCTCCTTTTTAGCCCCCTACCCCTTTTTTTGCCCTTCTCCCCTTCTGCTGCCTGTAGGATAGTTTTATATTCAATGTAGTATGTTATTTCTTCTTCGAACCAAGAGTGACAGGAACAGATCTCATGCAAAGTTCCTCTCCCTCTCCTCTTTCCCTCTATTATGATATGTTTTGTGTCTTTTCTCAATAGAGCCCTATGCTTAACTAGTTGTATTATTCCATCCTTGCACCAGAACCAATGATGGAAGAGCTCATATAATACTCATCTCCTTCCCTTCTTTCCCTCTCTTATATTGTTTTCATGCCTCTTTGTGTGGCATAATTTACCCTTTTCCACTTCGTTCTTTCCTCTTCTTCCATTGCAGTCCCTTTGTAGCCCTTAATAGGGTATTTTTTTAATCATCATTTTGTGTAATTTATACTCATACTCTCTGCTTGTCTATGAACAGTTTACTCTTATTAAATAACAGGGTGTTTGTGTGTTTTCCTTGTTTACATTTCTATGTCTTTCTTGTGTCTTGTAATTGGAGATTGAATTTTCCATTGAGCTCTAGCTTTTTCATCAGGAAGGTCTGGAAATCTGTTATATCATTGAATGACCATCTCTTTGCCTGGAAGAATATGTTCAGTTTCGCTGGGTAGGTGATCCTTGGTTGTAACCTGAGATCTTTTGCCTTGTGAAAAATTGTATTCCACTTCCTTTGATCTTTCAGTGTAGAGGCTGCCAGATCCTGTGCAATCCTCATTGTGGTTCTGAGATTTATGAATTGTTTCTTTCTGGCTGCTTGTAGTATTTTTTCCTTTACCTGGTAGTTCTGGAGTTTGGCCACAACATTTCTCAGACTTTTCATTTTGGGATCTCTTTCAGGAGGTGTCTGGTGGATTCTCTCAATTTCTGTTTTACCCTCTGGTTCTAGTATCTCAGGGCAGTTTTCCTTGATGAGCTTTTGGAAGATGTTGTCCAGGCTCATTTTTTGATCATGATTTTCCAGTAGGCCAATGATTCTCAGATTATCTCTCCTGGATCTGTTTTCCAGGTCAGGTATTTTTCATTTGATATATTTTACCTCTTTTTCTAATTATTCATTCTTGATGTTTTGTTTGACTAATTCTTGGTTCCTCATAGAGTTGTTCGCTTCAATTTGGGTTATTCTAGTTTTTAGTGAATTATTTTTCCTTGTTACTTTTTGGAGCTCCTTTTCCATATCACACATTTTTCCTTTTAAGGGGCTGTTTTCTTCATTTTAATGGTTTTTCTAATTTTGTAGTTTTGATTTTAAAAGAATTATTCATTTTATCTTCTTTCTCTCTAATTTGGTTTTCAGATTCCTTTTGATCTCATCTAGGAATGCTTTATGTGCTTGAGACCAGTTCCCTGTTGAGTCTTCAGCTGTGGGTCAACACTGCCTCCCTCTGAATTTGGTTCCTCCCTCTCATGTTTTTAGGACTCCAAGAGTCTGCCTTTTCAGTCTGCTTTCTACCTATTTTGAGGTAGGGCCCTAGCCATGCCCTTCCCCTAGGGTTCCCAAGCCTTTACTGTTTAAGGTTTTTCCCTGGGGCAATAATTACTATGTTTTCAGGGTCAGAGGGTGTAGCCTGGGTTCATTTTGCCGTCCTGGTCCTTGGAGGTCCATATAGGGGCTTTTAACATTTCTGGGCTGTGGATTGGTAGTCCCAGGAGTAGCTGCTGCCACTGCCAGGTGCCCTGCATTTCATTCTTACCCTACTCTGTCCAGTCCCAGCCCTGAGGTGATAGGCCTGGCAGTGGCCCTTGTGTTTGGTATACTCAATTTTGTAGAATAAGTTATTTTTATTATTTTTGTTGTTATTGTAAGTCTTTTGTCACAAATCTTTTGATTTTTGCTATATCAGATTCCAAGATTTCCTCTCAATGTAGAAGTTGCTGCTAAGTGTTGTGGGATCCTGCTTACAGTTCTCCAGGACTTTATCTTTTCCTGAGCACTTGCAGTATCCCTAAGCATGTTCAGTTTGTGTGTATGCATTTTTTAAAGGAGGTGAGTCCCATTCTTTTTTTTTATTTTGCCCTTTGGCTGATTGTTCTTTGGAGTTTTCATTTTATGATTTCATGGTATCCAGGTTTTTATTTGGAGGTGATTTTCAGGAAGTCAATTAATGCTTAAATTCTTATTCCATCCTGTTTTCCAGATCAGTCATTTTTGATACTAGATTTTTCACTTTGTTGTAATATATGTTCTATCATTGAATCATTGATTTGTATGCAACTTTCTCTTTTTCAGGATATTGACCACATGGGTGAAATTTTAAACTTTCTTGCACTGAACTATTTGTTCTCTTTTCATGTGTTCTAACTTAATTTTTAATCTCTTGTTTCTACTCTTCCTTCATTTCTTCTGTCTATTCTTGGATGATACTCTGAATCCTTAAACAACCAAAAAGTACCTGAGAGCCGGAGCCAGAAGTCAGACTCTTACAGAATTTTCTGTGGACATTGAAAATCTGTGAAATTTTAACGTTTAATGATGGGCTTTAGATAGTAACAATCAAACATGCATAAACATTTACATATGAAAATAAGAAAATGGTATACTAAGTAATATGGCAAATAATTGATACTTTACCTTTAAATCAGGTAAAATCACCTGAGACACTTACCATACATGTTGTTGTGAGGGTCAAATGGGGTATTTTTAAGTGCCTTGTAAACCTCCGTGTACTATCCCAATAATTATTATTTTATATACTCCTATCTTTTTTTTATTATTTTTATTTTTATACTCCTATCTTTTTGTGACCATGTATCCATTCTACCAATTTCCTTTGTCCACAAAGAATTCCGTACTGTATGCCTTTCCTTTTTGTCTTGCTTTTCTTTTTTTTTTTTTAAAGCAATTGGGGTTAAGTAACTTGCTCAAGGTGACACGGCTAGTCATTATTTATGCGTGGGTGCTCATTTTCTGAGGCCGGATCTGATCTCGGGTCATCCCAACTCCGAGGCCGGCGCTCTTACTCACTGCGCCACCTAGCCGCCCCTTTAGGGCAATTGGGGTTAAGTAACTTGCCCAAGGTTACACGGCTAGGTTTTTGTTTGTGTGGGTTAAGTGTCTGAGGCCGGATTCGAACTCAGGTCCTTCTGATTCCAGGGCCGGCGCTCTATTCACTGCGCCACCTAGCCGCCCTTGTCTTGCTTTTCTACTTTAACTTAATCCCTTTTCTCTTTCCATCTCATTTTCTTCCATTTATCAATTGAGAAATGGCTTGTATTCTTATAAATTTGACTCCTCTAATGTTTGAGAAATGAGACCTTTAGCAGAGAAACTCTCTGTAAAATTTCCTCCCCCCAGTTTCTCTTTTTCCTTTTAATCTTCACTGTACTGATTTTGATTGTACAAAGCTTTTTAAGTTTAATGTAATCAAGATGATCTGTTTTACATCTTGTATCATCTTGTATAACTCTCTGCCTCTTGCTTGGTCATAAATTCTTCTCTTATCCATAGATGTGACAGGTTAAATTTTCCATGCTACTCTGATTTGCTTATGATATAACCCTTATGTCTAAATGAACCCATTTTAACCTTATCTTGGTATACAGATTGAGATCTTGGCTTATAATTAGTTTCTGCCAAGGCTTTCCAGTTTTTCTGGCAGTTTTTGTCAATAAATTCTTGTCCCCTGAACTTGGATTTTTGTGTTTATCAAACATTAGATTACTGTGGTCATTTACTGCTATGTATTGTGTATCTAATGTACAGTGATCCATCACCCTATTTATTAGCCAGTACATGATTGTTTTCATGATTACTACTTTGTAATACGGTTAAAGGCAACTAGATGACTTAGTGGATAGAATACTGGTCCTGGAGTAAATAAGACAAATTCCAGTTCAACCTCAGACACTTAATAGCTGTGTGACTTTGGAAAAATCACTTAACCACTATTTGCCTTAATCCAGTAGAGAAGGAAATGACAAGCCATTCTAGTATCTTTGCTAAGAAAACCTCATGGTAAATATGGACCTTGGGGTCAGGAAGAGTCAGACGTGATTGAAAACTGAACAATAATAACAATACAGTTTGAGATCTGCTACTGTGAGGCTACCTTCCTTCACACTTTTTTTTTATTAATTCCCTTGATATTCTTAGCCAAATTTTTTTCTTCTAAATGAATTTTGTTATTATTTTTCTAGCTCTATAAAATATTTTTTGTTGTAGTTTGATTTGTATAGCACTGAATAAGTAAATTAATTTAGATAGAATTGTAATTTTTATTATGCTGGCCTGGCCTACCCATAAAATTTTAATATTTCTCTAATTGTTTAGGTCAGTCTTTATGTGCAAAAGTGTTTTGTAATTGTGTCCCTATAGTCATGGGTATACCTTAATAGATGAGATTCCCAATTATTTTATGTCATCTGCACTTATTTTGAATGAAACTTCTCTTTCTGTCTCTTCCTGTGATATATAGAAATGGAAATAATTTATGTGGGTTCATTTTATAAATTTCAACTTTGATAAAATTGTTAATTCTTTCAGCTAGTTTTTAAGTTGATTCTCTAAGTATGCCATCATTTCATCTGCAAAGAGTGATGGTTTTGTTTCCTCATTACCAATTCTAATTCCTTTAATTTCTTTTTTTTTCTCTTATTGCTATTGCAATAACAGTGGTGATAGTGGGCATCCTTGATTCTCCCCCCCCATCTTATTGTAGAGGCTTGATTTTAGATAGATAGTACTTATCATCCTAAGGAATGCTCCATTTATTCCAATCCTTTCTGTTGTTTAATAGGAATGAGTGTTGCAGTTTGTCAAAAGCTTTTTCTGCATTGAGATAAATCATTTCTTTTGGTTGATTTTGTTATTGACTTAGTCAATTATGCTGATAGTCTTCCTCATATTGAACCAACCTTGCATTCCTGGTATAAATCTCACTTGATTTTAGTATATGTATGATCTTTGTGACATAGTTCTGCAATCTCCTTGCTAATATTTTATTTAAAATTTTTACCTCAGTTTTCATTAGGAAAATTCCTCTATAATTTTCTATCTGTTTTTGCTTTTCCTGGTTTAGGTATCAGCACCATATTTGTGTCATAAAAGGATTTTTGTAAAACTCCTTTTTCCCTCCTATTTTTCTGAATAGTTTATATAGTATTAGAATTAATTTTTTAAAAATATTTTGTAGAATTCACTTGTGAATCCATCTAGTCCTGGGAATTTTTCCTTAGGGAGGTCATTGATGGATCTTTCAATTTTCTGCCCTAAAATAGTTTATTTAAGTTTCCTCTTCTGTTAATCTGGGAAATTTATATTTTTGTTAAGTATTCATTTCACCTAGATTTTCAGATTTATTGGCATATATTTGGGCAAAATAGCTCCTAATAGTTGCTTTAATTTTATCTGGATTAGTGGAGCATTCACCCATTTCATTTTTGACACTGGTAATCTGGCTTTCTCCTTTCTCTTTTTTAATCAAGTCAACTAATGTTTTATCTTTTTAATTGTTTTTCCTCCCATAAAATCAGCTCCTAGCTGTATTTTATCAGTTCAGTTTTTTTTTACTTTAAGTTTTATTAATCTCTCCTTTGATTTTCAGGATTTCCAGTTTGGTGTTTAATTGAGGATTTTTAATTTATTCTTCTTCTAGTTTTTTTTTTTTTCAATGATCTGCTCATACTCTATTTTATTGACACAAGGATTTAGAGATATAAATTTTCTTCTGTTTTGGCGGCATCCTACAAATTTTGGTATGTTTTCTTATTTGTTTTTATTGCCCTTAATGAAATTATTGATTGTTTTTATGATTTGTTCTTTGACCCACTCATTCTTCAGTATTAGATTATTTAGTTTCCAATAAAAATTTTTTTAAAGCAGTTGGGGTTAAGTAACTTGCTCAAGGTTACACGGCCAGTCATTATTTATGTGTGGGTGCTCATTTTCTGAGGCCGGATCTGATCCCGGGGTCGTCCCAACTCCAGGGCGTGTGGTCTTACTGACTGCACCACCTAGCTGCTCCTCCAATTAATTTTTAATCTATGTTTCCATGACCTTTTATTGAATGTAATTTTTTTGTTGCATTATAATCTGAAGAGAATGTATTTAATACTTCTGCTTTTCTGCATTTCTGAGATTTTTTTAATGCCTTAATACAGGGTCAGTTTTTGTGAATATGCCATGTAAAACTGAGAAAAAGATATACTCCTTTCTGTTTCCATTCAATTTTCCCCAGAGGTCTATCATATATCTAACTTTTCTAAAATTCCATTCATCTCCTTAACTTCTTTTCTGTTTATTTGTGAGTGTGTATGTGTGTGTGTGTTGTTTTCTTTTTTTGCTTTTTGGAGGAGAGAACATAGGGCAATTGGGGTTAAGTGACTTGCCCAAGGTCACATGGCTAGTTTTTTGTGTTAAGTGTCTGAGGCTGGATTTGAGCTCAGGTCTTCCCGACTCCAGGGTCGGCGCTCTATTCACTGCCCCACTTAGCCAGCCCTTTTTTCTGTTTATTTTATGGTCAGATTTATCTAGTACTGGGATGTTCAGATGAGTTCCTTCCTCTATTTTGTCATCTTGGCTCTACCCCTTCCCTCTCAATAGGCAAGCTTCTCATTTACATTGTAATTTTATTAAATCCTTAATGAGTACCTACTGTGTGTGTAATCCATTATGTTAATTCCTATAGGGAGATAAACTAGGAGTGTAACTGAAACCAATCCTATGTACTTTTCTTTGTGTAATACCACCTGAACATGGTAAAAAAAAAAAGAGGTATTTTAAGTGATGTTTTTGACTCTCCGGGGACATTCTGAACTTTAACTTGCTAATCATCACTTAACTTGACCTAATCTAAATTTAACCAATGTGTTTTGGTTTGTTGTCCAGGATTAGAACAAAACTGTGATTGTAGACCAGTTTCAGGGGAGTCTCAGGGAGCCAATCTATGAAGAATTAGCCTGATTTGTCAGGAACTTGCTGACAGAGAGTAAGTTCCTACATTGTCATTCAAACTATTAGTCCTGTGGTATCTTCTCCCTTTCTGTCTTTTAACTATGTCATGAGAAGATTTTCCTTGGGATATAATGTGGGGAATCCTCAGGTCACTGTTATGCCATGCACGAGCAGATTTCCAGGAAATGGCTGCTGTGAACAGCTTTTAAAGTTCTGATTATACAATATAGTGAACACTCTATTCCATAACAAATCAGAGCAAAACATTCACAGAGAATCAAGGTACAGCATTCACAGTGTTACAACTTCTCACAGAAAATCAAAATACAGCATTCGCAATGACTTATCACTAAAATGGCCACATAGTTTTCACCAAAGTGGGCATAATAGTTTTCAACAAAGTATACTCATTTAGTAACTCAATCATTCAATCATCCTTAAGGTGGCTTGCCTCCTTAGTCAAAGTTCTCCACTCATGGGGCACACTAAGCTATAAATCAGTCACTATTCAGTCATTAGTCACTATTCAATCATCAGTCACTACTCACTCATCAGTCACTACTCAGTAACCTCTTAAGGGGTAGTGGAAAATACACAGGCCATCCACCCCTTGGTCACAAGTAAATCACAATCTTCTCAGTACACAATATCCGAGTAAAGTCTTCTTTCAGCTTGACTCAAAGCTGGCTTTCAGTTTCCATGGTTCCTCTTCCATGGTCCCAGCTCTAATTACCACCTGGGTTCAGAGGCAGGCAGCTTTTGAAAGGCTGGACAGTTCCTTGTCCAGCTCCTTGTCCATTTCTTTGTCTAGTTCCCATTCCATATTAAAGTTCACAGTGTTCAGTCCACCTCAAGTTCTTCACAGTTCTTGTTTTTGGGAAGACAAAGCTTAACTGAGTCACAGTAATATTCATACACATTGCTGACACCATCATCAATTCCCTATCTGCCTGTGAAATCAACTCAGACCCACCAACAAGGTCTGAGAACTTAACACAAATCATCAACATAGAAATCAGCACTGACTTACAAACAAGGTCCAAGAGGTCAGCACAAATCATCAGTAAAGTCCCAGGACCTCCAAAGCAGACAGAGTGCCGGAATACCACAAGTATTCATCCCCTTTAACTCTACCACCACAAGAGTCCTCTTTTCAGCTCCTGCTATCTCTAGCCCTGGGGCTCTGCTTATATAGTCATTAGCTCCTCCCCAGGAGTTCACAAGTTGTGAGTTCACATGTTCTGTTTCTTAACAGACTGAAACAATGTGTTCAATAGCTAAAACAAGGTGTGAACCTTGCCATAACAGTTACCTCTCCCATGATATCACCCACAACATCCTATGGGAAATATAGAAAAATTTTACTACCTACAACTCTCCTTGAGATATCATGTGTGAAATTTTCCCCTTTTCTCCTCTTCCAAGTCACATGAGAATTTTTGCTGATGCACTCCCTGTGACATCAGGAGAATTTTTCCACCTCCTGAGGTGGGTTGTTCTTCTACAGCAAGGGTATATCAATGCTTTTTCTAGAGCTACATCTGCTCCAGATCCTCCTCTTTGGAATTTTCTATTTATATTCTAGATTTTACAGAGCTAGTCTTCTTCCCCTGGGAATTAGAAAATATTTTCTTCTTTTGGATTTCTGCCAAACTAATTTACCTGAATTAAAACAAACAAAAATTATTTCATTAGGAATTTTTATCGTTTTCTTGTGTCTTGAGTTCTCCAAGTCTCTTGAGAAGTTTATTTTAGCCAAAAAACAACAACAACAAAAAAGAATGAATCAGGAGAAAGAAGGTAGTGACTGGCTTCTGCTATTTTCAGATTCAGAAACTGCATCTAGTGGATGTGTATCTTAAAATGTATAGTCCCATGGGCAAAATATGGGTAAGAACCCTTTTGAAGAATCTGATTGCCAAACTAGTCCTTATAAAACAGCAGCTCTTTGGCACCTCCAGGTATAGCTATGGAAGGTGATGAACTGTGTCTCTGAAAATGGATGATTAGCCTGTGAGCAAGACAGATGATTATCCTTCTGAAAAATCTGATTGCTGCTCCAGAACCTTATATTTGAACATTTCGGGTTGAGCCAGATTTTCACTCTGTGCGAGGAATTCCTTCCACTGAATATGAATCTCATTAAAATTCCTACAGGTTATCACAAAGTGGTTTGAGGGAATTTCCCACTTTATATCATCTAGGAAAGTCAATGCCATAGGCGCATATGGGAAATCTTTTGAGACTATGTCATAAAGATAAGTCATCAATCTCTTGGACAAAGGTTACTACTCAGAATTTGATCAAAATTATTTGCCACCTTCACCTCTAACTATAAATGCTGAATTTAGGACATGGTCTTTATCAGCAGAAGTTGAACCAGTGCAAGTGGAATTAGCTGATCCCAACACATTCTTTCAGAAAATAGTATTGTTTAAAAGCCAGTCTTTGCCTCTGCTCTCTGGGTCCTGCCTATCCAAAATATTCCCTCTGAAAGGAATAAATTACCCCTATAGAATGACTTTCAATGACCCAAACATGAGAAATTAGGTTCTCACTTTAACATCAAACCAAACCATCACTTCCAGCTCCTCACTGAAACTCTACTTCTTGGGTTAAAATACAAAGAGGCTGTAGTCTGTGATAGACTGGTGCCTTGGGTAAATTTAACAACTGAGATACCTCTTGGTATATGAGAATATTCAATAGTACTAAAAGTAATCCATATGCAAGGCCTCCTGTAACCCAGAGAGAGGTATTTTTTTCTTTATTTAAAAAAAATATTTATTCTGAATTTAACTTTTAATATCAACAAAACAAATGAAATGAATTTTATAACCATTTACATTTGAATAAATGGATTTCAACATATAAAATAGTTTATGTTGTTCAGTCATTTTTCAGTTATATCTAACTCTTCTCGACCCCATTTGAGTTTTTTTGGCAAAGATACTGGAGTGCTTTACCATTTCTTTTTTTTGGCAAAGATACTGGAGTGCTTTACCATTTCTTTCTCCAGCTCATTTTATAAATGGGGAAACCAAGGCAAACAGGGTTAAATAACTTTTGCATGGCTCATATAGCTAGTATCTGAGGCTGGATTTGAACTCAGGTCTTTCTGGGTCTGGGTCAGATGCTCTATCCATTGTGCTATCTAGCTGCCCAAATAGCTTATATATTAGTTTATTAGTTATACCCTTTATTTTCCTTTTAATTGTTTTTTGTCTATTTGTTGCTCTATGTATATATGTGTATATATGTGTGTGTATATATGCGTGCATATAATATACATATATATATGTTTTTCCTAGTCAGTGTCTATTCTTCTGCTTCTATTTGCTTTGCATTATTTCATATGATTCTTAACATTATAGTCCTTATACTTATCAACCTTGCTTGCATTATAATTGTATAATATATAAAAATATATTAATGTATCAAAATTTATTCAACTACTTCCTAAGTGCTGTACACTTCATATATTTCCAGTTTTTCCCCACAATAACAAAAATGATACTATAAATATTTTTAAATGTATAGGTTTTTTTCCCCTTTTAATAATATTCTGAGCATATATTTCCCAACATGGAATTATTAGGTAAAAAAATAAGAAATTATTTGGTGACTTTTGTGACTACTGCCGGAAGGCTTTTTTAAAAATTAATTTGTTTACTTTTAGTTTACAAGGATCAGTTCCACAATCCCTAGAATTTCAAATTTTGTCCCCTTCCCTCTCCCCCAACCCCATGGAGGCATACAATCAAATATAGGATCTGCAGATATGTTCACATTAAACATTAGTCAGGTTGTAAAGAAAGATTATAACCAATGGAATGAACAATGGGGAAGAGGAACCAAAAGAAAACAAGAAAAAGAGAGCAGGTACTTTGCTTCACTCTGCATTCAGACTCTGCAGCTCTCTCTCTGGATGTGGACATCTCTCTCCATCAGGAGTCTTCTGGGGTTGTCTTATAACCCTGCATTGCTGAGAGGAGCCCAGTCTATCCAAGTTGGTCGTCACCCATACATTGTGTCTGTAATTGTTTACAGATTTCTCCTGGTTCTGCTCTTCTCACTCAACATCAGTTTGTGTAAGTCTCTCCAGGTTATTATGAAGTCCATCTGCTCATTTCTTATAGCACAATAGTATTCCATTACATTCATATACCACAGCTTGTTTAGTCTTTCCCCAATTTATGGTCAGCCCCTTAATTTCCAATTCTTTGCCACCACAAAAAGAATTGCTATAAATATTTTTGTACATATGGGGGCCTCTTCCCACTTCTATGATCTCTTTGGGATACAACCCTAGAAGTGGTATTGCTGGTCAAAGGGTATGCACTTATTTATAGCCCTTTGGGCATAATTCCAGATTGATCTCCAGAATGATTGGATCAGTTCACAACTCTACCAGCAATACATTAGTGTTCCAATTTTCCCACATCCTCTCCGCATTTGTCATTTTCCTGTTTTGTCATCTTAGCCAATCTGACTAGTGAGATGTGGTACCTCAGAGTTGTTTTGATTTGCATTTCTCTAATCAATAGTGATTTAGAGCATTTTTTTTCATATGCTTACAGATATCTTTAATTTCTTCCTCTGAAAACTGCCTGTTCATATCCTTTGACCATTTATCAATTGGGGAATGACTTGTATTCTTATAGATTTGACTCAATTCTCTGTATATTTTAGAAATGAGGACTTTATCAGAGAAACTGGTTATAAAAATTCTTTCCCAATTTTCCCACTACCCTTTTAACCTTGGTTACATTGGCTTTGTTTCTACAGGAACTTTTCAATTTAATGTTATCAAAATTATCCATTTTTGCGTTTTATGCTTTCTAACTCTTGTTTGGTCATAAAATCTTCCCTTCTCCATAAATCTGACAGGTAAACTATTCCCAGCTTTCCCAGATTGCTTACAGTATTAGCCTTTATACCAAGATTGTGTACCCATTTTGAATTGATTCTGGTTATATGGTGTAAGATATTGGTTTATGCCCAGTTTCTGCCATACTATATTCCAGTTTTCCCAGCAGTTTTTGTCAAATAGTGAGTATTTATCCCCAAAACTGGGGTCTTTGGGTCTAACAAATAGTAGATTACTATAGTCATTGACTGCTGAGTCTTGTGTACCCAATCTATTCCTTTGGTCCACTGCTCTATTCTTAAGTCAGTACTGCTGCTTTATAATACAGATTAAAATCTGGTATAGCTAGGCCACCTTCCCTAATGTTTCTTTTCATTAATTCCCTTGATATTCTGGACCTTTTGTTCTTCCAAATAAATTTTGTTGCTGTTTTTTCTAGGTCTATAAAGTAATTTTTTGGTAGATTGATTGGTATGGCACTAAATATGTAATTTAATTTAGGTAAAATTGTCACTTTTATTATATTAGCTTGACCTAGTCATGAGCAATTGATGTTTTTCCAATTAGTTAGATCTGACTTTATTTGCGTGAAAAGTGTTTTGTAATTGTGTTCATATAGGTCCTGGGTTTGTTTGGGCATGTAGATTCCCAAATATTTTATAATGTCTACAGTAACTTTAAATGGGATTTCTCTTTCTGTCTCTTGCTGTTGGATTTTGTTAGAGACATATGGGAATGCTGAGGATTTATGTGGGTTTATTTTATATCCTGCAACTTTGGCAAATTTATTCATTATCTCAAGTAGTTTTTTACTTGATTCTCTAAGTATATCATCATATCATCTGCAAAGAGTGATAGCTTAGCCTCTTCTTTGCCTAATTTGATTCCTTTGATTTCTTTTTCTTCTCTGATTGCTACTGCTAACATTTCTAGTGCCAAATTGACTAAGAGGGGTGATAGTGGACATCCTTGTTTCACTCCTGATCTTAGTTGAAATGCTTCTAGCTTATCCCTATTACATATAATACTTGCTGATTGTTTTAGATAGATGCTACTTACTTTTTTAATGAAGACTCCTTTTTTTCCTATACTTTCTAGTGTTTTTAATAGGAATAGGTGTTGTATTTTGTCAAAAGCCTTTTCTGAATCTATTGAGATAATCATATGGTTTCTGCTAGTTTTGTTGTTGGTATGATCAATTATACTGATAGTTTACCTAATATTTAGCCATCCTTGCATTCCTGGAATAAATCCTACCTGATCAAAGTGTGATAAGTTGCTGTAGTTTTTTTTTCCCCCAGTGGGGCATCCCTTTATTTTCCAATTTTAAAAGGTAGGAATACAAAGGATTACACATTGTGAACAATCAGAGACCTAAAGGATCATTTAGTAGGAGCCTCTCATTTTAGAGAGAAGAAAACTGAGGCTAAGGAAAGGAAAGTGACTAAGTCTGGGTCACACAGTAAGGCAAAGGTAGCCAGCATTGGACTAGACCTATCAGGGACCAGGGGTGGGGTTGATTAATGGTTACAGTTGAGTCCTCTCTTATCCTTGGGATGGGGCCTGGCTGAGCTTTTAGGATGGTAGTAGGCAGATGATGTTTGGTTTGGGGGCTATCCAATCATCTGACTGGGAGTGATATAGACCCCTGTCCCCTGGATCTGTGTGAGCTCCAAGTTAGGCAGGAGCTGACCCCTGGAGCAGCCAGAACCCTCTTCAGTTCCTTTTTTTTTTCTTTAGAGCAATTGGGGTTAAGTAACTTGCTCAAGGTTACACGGCTAGTCATTATTTATGTGTGGGTGCTCATTTTCTGAGGCCGGTTTCGATTTTGGGTCATCCCAACTCCGAGGCTGGTGCTCTTACTCACTGCGCCACCTAGCCGCCCCCCTCTTCAGTTTCTTTACTGAGTCCTGCCTCCAAGGGCTGTAAGCATTGCATGCTGTGAAGCTGGGTTGGCCCAGGGGGCCTTTGGGCAGCCTGGTTCCAGAAAGATGCTCCCAGCTGCAAGTGAGGGTCTGACTTCTTCTCAGAGTTTTGTATTATCTGGGCACAATCTGTGTCTTTCTGAGTTGGAAAGTGCTGGCTGAAGCTCCTTGGGGAAATCTGGGCCTTTTCCTACATAGGTAGATCAAGGGGCATTTCACCTGGGAGATCCAGGGAGGATAGAAGCCTACACCATTTCACCAGCTGGGGGTAGATAGAGTCAAGCTCTGCCTGCATCTTATTTTCACAGGTTATAATCATATCCTTTACTTCCATTTTGTCTGCTGGAAGGGTGGCAGCTCCTCTGTGGTTGGTGGTGGCAGTGGTGATGGTGTTGGCAGATGGTGTCAGGCCCCTTCTCCAGGAGGGCTACTCCCCTCAATGACTGTAGCAAGGGATGCTTTCCGGGTTCAGGATCAATGTGTGCTCATGTCAAATATGCATGAAAGTGACCTAGGTTAGGGTTCTATTCCTCACTACTACATCCCTTGAGGAGGTCAGGCGTTGTTTCTTTGTTTGTTTTTAGATCTTTACTCTCTTTCACCAGTCCCCAATGCCCTACCCAGTCAAGATGCTTTAAGCAGTAGGGGCTTAATCAATGGTTGGTAAAGGAGTGAGTGTGTGGGATGGGCTACCAGTGCTCCCCTAACTGGGACTCTCTAAGCTAATGCTTGAGTGCCTTCAGTGGGAGATAAAAAGATGCTTGTCTGGCTATGGGAAGGCCTGGATGGCCTCTGCTGTCCTTCCCGGCTCCAGAGGCTTGGAACCCTGAGAATGAATGAACAAATGAAGGGAGGTGCTGGAAGTCATTGACAGAAGTGCCTGAGAACTTCACAGGGTTCTTCAACAGGTGGAGAGAGAGAGAGAGAGAGAGAGAGAGAGAGAGAGAGAGAGAGAGAGAGAGAGAGAGAAAGAGAGAGAGGAGGTGAAAGGGGAAGGGGGAGAGAAGGAAGAGGGAGAGAGATAGGGAGAGAGCACTAGAGAGGGCTGTAAAATTTTCGCATCTACATTCATGAGGGAAATTGGTCTGTAGTTTTCTTTCTCTGTTTTGTCTCTTCTTGATTTAGGTATCAGTACCATATTTGTGTCATAAAAAGAATTTGGTAGGACTCCTTCTTCACCAGTTTTCCCAAATAGTTTATAAAGTATTAGAATCAATTGTTCTTTAAATGTTTGCTAGAAATCACTAGTAAATCCATCTGGCCCTAGAGATTTTTTCCTGGGGAGTTGGTTGATGGCTTGTTCAATTTCTTTTTCTGAGATGGGGTTAAGTAATTTACTTCCTCTTCAGTTAATCTGCTCAATTTATATTTTTGTAAATATTCATCCACTTCACTAAGATTGTCAAATTTATGTGCATATAATTGGGCAAAGTAATTCCTAATTATTGCTTTAATTTCCTCTTCATTGAAGGTAGATTCACCCTTTTCATTTTTGATACTCATAATTGGATTTTTTTATCATGCTTTTTAAAAATCATATTGACTAAGGGTCTATCAATTTTATTGTTTTTTTTTTTCATAAAACCAGCTCTTAGTTTTATTTATTAATTCAAGTTTTCTTAATTTCAGTTTTATTCATCTCTCCTTTGGTTTTCATTATTTCTAATTTAGTATTTAATTGTAGATTTTCAGTTTGTTCTTTTTCAAGCCTTTTCAGTTGCATGCCCAATTTACTGACCCCCATTTTCTTTATTTTATTCATGTATGCATGAACTTCCCCTAAGAACCCCTTTTGCTGCATCCCACAAATTTTTGTATGCTGTCTCATTATTGTCATTCTCTTGAATGAAGTTACTGATTGTTTCTATAATTTCAGTTGCATATCCCCTTGTTTTAAATGTGTTTCTTATAGACAACATGTTGTAGGATTGTGGTTTTTAATCCATTCTGCTATCCGCTTCTGTTTTATGGGAGAGTTCATCCCATTCACACTGATAGTTATGAATACTATCTGTATCTTTCCCTCCATCCTATTCCTTCCCCTATTTATGTTTTTATTTCTTCCTTCTCCCTTTCCCTCCTTAAGAATTTTCCTTTTGACCACCGCCTCCCTCAGTACTCCCTCCCTGTGCCCCCCTCTCTTTACCTACCCTTTCCCCTTGATACTATTTCCCTCCCTTCTAACCAACTCCCTTCATTCCCCTTACCCCTCCTACTGCCTGTAGGGCACAATAGATTGTTATACTTAATGGAGTATGTTATTCCCTCCTTGAACAATGAGAGTAAATTTTATACCTGCCTCTCCCTCCCTCCTTTCCCTCTGTTATAATGAGTTTTTGTGTCTTTTTCACGTTAGAATCCTAAACTTAACTGATTATATTGATCCTTTCTTGAACTAGAACCAATGAGAATAAAGTTCATGTGATGTTAATCTCTCTCCCTTCTTTCCTTCTACCATAGTATGTCCTTTCCTTTTGTCCCATTACAGTCTCTTTGTAAGTACCCCTTGATAAGGATTTTTTTTTTCCATCGGATTAGTTCATTTCTACCCACACCTTCTATATATATATATATATATATCCCTTTTAAATGTCTCGATAATTATATAAATTTTAATATTGACAGGTATCAACTTCTCATATAGGGATGTAAATCACAAGTTATGTGTGTGTGTGTGTGTGTGTGTGTTTTCCTTGTTTACCTTTTTATGTCTCTCTCTCTCTCTCTCTCTTTTTTTTTTTTTTTGCTTTTTGGAGGGCTATTGGGGTTAAGTAACTTGACCAAGGTCACACAGATAGGTTTTCGTTTGTGTGTGTTAAGTGTCTGAGGCCAGATCCAAACTCAGGTCCTTCTGACTCCAGGGCTGGCACTCTACTCACTGTGCCACCTAGCGGCCCCTTTATATCTCTCTTGAGTCTTGTATTTGGAGACCAAATTTTCCATTGAGCTCTGGCTTTTTCATCAGGAAAGTCTGGTAGTCCCTTATTTCATTAAATGACCATCTCCTTGCCTGAAAGATTATGCTCAGTTTTGCTGGGTTGCAATCCTCGGTTGCAGTCTTTTGCCTTACAAAATCTCAAATTCCAATCCCTCCGATCTTTTAATGTAGAACCTGTTATGTCCTGTGTAATCCTGACTGTAGTTCCATGACATTTAAATTGTTTCTTCCTGGCTGCTTGCAGTATTTTCTCCTTGATCTTGCAATTCTGGAATTTGGCTACTATATTTCTTGGAATTTTCAATTTGGGATCTCTTTCAGGAGGATTCTGGTGAATTCTTTTGATAATTATTTTACCCTCTGATTCTAGGACCTCAGGATAGATTTCTTTGACAATCTTTTGGAGGATGTTGTCCAGGCTGGTTTTTTTTTTCTTCATGGCTTTCAGGTAGACCAATGATTCTTAGGTTATCTCTCCTGCATCTGTTCTCCAGGTCAGTTGTTTTTCCAGTGAGATATTTTACACTTTCTTCTAATTTTTCAGTCTTTATGTTTTATTTGACTGACTCTTGATTCATCATAGAGCCCTTAGCTTCAATTTGACTAATTCTGATTTTTAGTGAACTATTTTCCTTGTTTAGTTTTTGAAGCTCCTTTTTTAGGGAAGTGTTTTCTCCAGTTAGATTTTGAATCTCCCATTCCATTTCACAAATTTTACTTGGTCAATTCATCTAAATTCTCAGGGGTTCAGGTTCTTCATCTGTAAAATGACTTGGCAGGTTCTCCTGATGCCTTTCCTACAATACTCTTTTTTAGTTAGAATAATTTAGGAATAGGCTAATCTCAGTTGTATTGGCTCAGACTGTGCTAAAGAAGAAGGACCATGTCTTGGATTAAGGATTTGGTGCCATGGATTAGAATAATATATTCTGGCATAAAATAATTTCAATTTGTTGTAAGCATCAAATGCAGTTAAAAAGCTCCTTGTTATATAACATTTTGTTCAAAGTGTTATATAAATGTGTGCAATTATTGTTATTGTAGCCTAAAATTACATTAACTTTTTTTGGTCATACTTATTATATTATTGACCAAGCTTCCAGTGCACCAGAAGAGTCACTGTCTAGTCTTTCCTATCCCACCTTGTATTTTGGAAGTAAAGAATTTACATTTGTTCCTATTTAATTTCATTTAATAAGATTCATCCCAATGTCAAAATCCTGACTTTGTCACCTCATAAATTAGATATCCCTCCCAGTTTTATGTCATTCACAAATTTATGACTATCTAAGTTAGAAGCAGTGTGATACAATGGAAAAACTGACATTAAGTAAATTGCTTAACCTCTCTAGTCTTCAGTTTTCTTAACTATGAATTTAGGGAGTTGAACTAAATGACTTCTAAGGACCTTTCCAGTCCTAAATATGTAATCTTATGTTAAATAGCACATGTGTCCTCTCATATTGACAAGGAATCATTAGAGACTTATATATGTGTGTATGTGTTTGTGTATAGGTATGGGTGCATGTGTTTATGTATATATGTATACATATACACACACATACACACACGCTGGGCATTTAACCAGTTCTAAATCCAAATATGTATACATCCCTTGATCTTGACCACAAATATAACATGAAAGACTTTGTAAAATGCTTTTCTGGAATCTAGGTAAATTATATCTATCCCATTTCACTTGTCTACCAACCTAATAACACTGTTGGAGAAGGACATGAAATTAGTCTAACATGACCTGTTCTTGATAAAGTTATGATAACTTTTTGTGGTCACTTCTTTTCTTTCTAGACATTTGATAACCATCCCTTTAATAATATATTTTGCTGATCATAGTATATGTTTCAAGCTTAAACTGTAATTTAATTGTTTCTGTTCTGCTTATCAAAGTTTATATATCTTTTTTTATAATCTTCACAATAGGTAATAACAAGCTTAAAATATGTTATTACTTTTAAGAAGCATTTCTTTACTTAATCTGGAATTCTTTGCCTGCTATTTGTGGGAGTCTTTTTAATTATAAATTTTCAGCAAGTTTTTGAGGTCTTGTTGGTTTTTAAAATGTTATTTCATTTTAAGTGATAAGTTCAGATTTATAGGATATGTAACTTCAGGTTCTACTCTTATTTTTAAGATATGTTTTTGTTCAGTTTTTTCATTTGGTTGAGAAGTTTGATGATAAGTTAGTCAGGATCTTTAATAAATTATTTTTTTCTTCTTTACATGTGGAAGGTCGTTTCTTCATTTTCAGAATTTTGAAATTAACTAATTATGTGCCTTAAAAACTTGTATTAAGATATACCTATGTTGGTGTCCTGTGAAATTTTTCTACCTCACTATTTTTTATTACTATTCTACCTTATTATTTACTATTTTCTACCTTACTACATTCTGGGAAGTTTCCTCCAATATAATATCTAAGTATTTTTCTTTTAAAATAATCTCTGGAATCTAAATTAAGGTGTTAAATTATTGCTCGGTTTTCTTAAGTGTTACTTTGTTCTACATATCTGTTAATTGCATTTTAGTTCTTTTATGTTCTGAGCAAATTCTTTAATTTTATTTTCTTCATTCATGGATTTTTTCATTTATTATTCAATTTACTTTGTGATTTCTTGCATGAGGGGCAGCTGGGTGGCACAGTGGATAGAGTGCCAGGCCTGGAGTCAGGAAGTCTCTGTGTGACCCTGAGCAAATCACTTAACCCTGGTTGACTAAATTTCCTCATATTTAAAATGAGCTGGAAAAGGAAATTGTGAAGAAAATCCCAAATGGGGTCATGAAAAGTCAGACATGTTTCACAACTGGATTGTAAGACTTTCTTGCATATTTTGGCACTCATTTCTGAAGTAAGTTTTATTCCTTGATATCAAAGAACTTATTTCTGATGTTCAAGTTTTAATTTAATATATTCAGGATCCTTTGGGCTGGAAGTTGAAGTCATTATAATGAGGTATAGTAGAGAACCCTACTTATCAAGTTTAAGGTTAGAATTAATTCAAGAGATTATGGGAAAGGGTGGTAGAAGTCATATCAGGTCAACTCAAGGTTATCCTGTTGGGTTTCAGAAATAGCCAACTTGGGTGTCACAGAGGTGGCTCCCTGTTTAATCTTCAAGCAGGAACTTGTATTTTCATGTATGACAGCTGCTCAGAAGCAACTGTGTCAGCAAGATGGGTAGGCAGTGACAGAATTAGAGTTCCAGCTATTTTTCTTCCTTTTTGGTTGATAATTTTATATTATTAAAGATATATCCTAGCACAGTTGGCTCAGTTGTTACTTTTCCAATGAGATATTTTACATTTTCTTCTATTTTTTTTCATTCTTTTGGTTTTGTTTAATTGATTCTTGATGTCTCATAGAGTCATTAGCTTCTACTTGCCCAATTCTATTTTTTTTTTGAGTTAAAATGCGGTTAAATTTTACTTGAGATCAAGGTTATTAAATTTTTTCCTTTCATCCTCTTTGAACACACATTGCTATTCCCATTCCTCCTCCAATGCAGAGAGCAGCAACTCCATGGTTTCCACCAATTCGATCCAGTGTATGTAATAGAGTAACAAGAATTCGACATCCTGAGGACCCAAAGGGATGCCCCAAAGCTATGGCTTGAATGTTGACCTTTTCTGGATTCAATCCAAGTTCCTTTGACACTGCTATACTAAGATCCCTCAATGAGGCAAAGGCCTCATTGATTTCAAATACATCAACATCCTCTAGTGTCCAACTGGCTTTGGCAACAGCCTGCTTTATTGCTGGAATTGGTCCTACTCCCATAATGGCAGAATCTACACCAACCTGTGACTAGGATACAGTTTGTACTAAGGGTGTAAGACCTCATCTTTCTGTTTCTGACTTTTTCATGAGAACCGCAGCTGCAGCTCCATCATTTATTCCTGAAGCATTAGCAGCACCGTTCCTTGTCCATCTGTCAGAAAACAAGGCTTCACTTTGGACATTGCTTCTAACGTGCTTCCATGGCAAGGAAATTCATCTGCTTTAACTTCCACAGATCCTTTTCTGGCAGGCACAGAAACAGGTACAATATCTTTCTGAGTATTCTCTGTCTTGTGCTGTGACAACAGAGCATATCCATCTTGGTCTTCTCTACTCACTTTCCATTTTTGTGCCATATTTTGGCTGTGACACCCATGTGACAGATGTGGAATGCATCTGTAAGACCATCCTTCAAAGGGGTCTCTCTCATTTTCAACCCTGTCTCAAGTGAACAAAATGAGGAACCTTGCTCATGCTTTCCATGCCTCCTGCCACAACAATGTTGGACTCTCCAATCAAAACAGACTGGGCCCCAAGGCACATGGCTTTGAGGCCTGACCCACAGATCATCTGAGAACTCCAAGCTGGCACAGGGTAGGGGATGCCAGCCCCCACCCTGGCCTGTTGAGCAGGATTCTGACCACAACCTGCTGACAAAACATGCCCCCAAAATGACCTCAGACACATCTTCAGGAGTAACACCAGCCCTTTTTAGGACCTCTTTAATGACAGTGGTGCCCAGCTCATGGGCAGGGACAGTAGATAAAGCACCATTAAGGGACCCTATTGGAGTTCTGGCTGGGGACATGATGGCCACGGGGTCCGAGCTTGCACTCGTCCTGCAGCTGGTGTCGGGCTGTGGCGGTGGCTGGAGCTGCTTGTCTGCACTCCTTCATTAAGTGTGCTTGGCTCTCATCTCCAATTCTAACTTAAAAAAATTTTTTTTCTATTAAACAAATGCTTTATTAACTTCTGTTTCACATCATTCATTTCCACCAGATTTTGAGTTATAATTATTTTATCCCCCCTGTTTTTCCCCTACCCACCCTCCCAGAATAGCAGTCCCACAAGATATCACTTCCTCCAATCTGCTCTCTCCCCTATCTTCTCCCATACCCCCTTTGACTTTTCCGTTAGAGGAAGGTGAATCTCTGTGTTCCAATGCCTGCACATCTTATCTCCCAACCACAAGCAAAAGAGTATTAATAATAGTATTTATATATATTTGAAACATTTAGTCTTAAAACCTTGAATTTCAGATCCATTTCCTTCCTCTCTTGTTACCCATTCCCTCTGGGAAGATGAGTAATTCAGCATATGTTGTACATGTCTAGCTACGCTAAACATTACCATAGTAGATATATTGTACAAGGCAGCTTATAATTCCCTCCCACTCATCCCACCCCCCACGTGGTCCATTCCCTACTTGATCCTGTCCCTCTTCTATAGTGGGTACTTCAAACCTCCCCTCCCCCCAAGGATGCCCTCCCATCCATCATCCCTCCTCTCATCCCCCTTCCCCCTATTCTGCTGCAGGTTGAGATATCCCATTTAGTATGTATGTCATTCTCTCCCAGAACCAAATTCAATGAGAATGTGGTTTTGCCTTTTTGCCTTCCTATTCTTCCCCTCCCTTGCAACCACTTCCCCTTGCTTCTTCTACATGAGATAGTTTACCCTACCCTGTCTCTCCCCATCTCCTCCTGCCACTTTCCTCTCTCACCTCATAATTTCACCCCTTGAGTATCCTCCCTTCCCAACAAATTCAACATATGCTCTCTATCCATGTATAACTGTAAACATATATACACACATTCACATATGTATTCATATGACCATACACCCTTCTTCCATTATTTTCATACTGAGAAAGGTTTCATCAGTCACAGTTATTGTTTTTCCATATAGGAATGTAAATAGTTCAACTTTGATAAGTTCCTTTTGATTTCTTTTCCCTGATTACCTTCTCAGGCATCTCTTGCTTCTTGTGTCTGGATGTCAAATTTTCTATTCAATTCTGGTTTTTTCCTCAAGAATGCTTGAAAGTCCTCTATTCCACTGAATGACCATATTTTCCCCCTGAAACAAAATACTCAGTTTTGCTGGGTAGGTGACCCTTGGGTTCATTCCCAGCTCTTTTGCCCTCTGGAATATCATATTCCATGCCCTTTGATCCCTCAGTGTAGAAGCTGCCAGGTCCTCTGCTATTCTGATTGTGTTTACACAATACTGGAATTGTTTCTTCCTGGCTGCTTGTAAGTATTTTCTCCTTGATCTGGGGATTCTGGAACCTGGCTATAATATTCCTGGGAGTTTTCTTTTTGGGATCTTTTTCAGGAGGTGATCTGTGGATTCTTTCAACCTCTATTTTGCCTTCTGGATCTAAGCATCAGGGCAATTTTCCTTGAGAATGTCTTGAAGGGTGATTTCTAGGTTCTTTCTTTGATCATGGCTTTCAGGTAGGGCAATCATTTTTAAATTGTCTCTCCTGGATCTATTTTCCAGGTCAGTGGTTTTTCCATGAGATATTTCACATTGCCTTCTAATCTTTCATTTGTTTGGATCTGATTAACAGCATCTTGATTTCTCATAAAGTCATTAGCTTCCATTTGCTCCAGTCTAACTCTGAAGGAATGAATCTCCTCAGTGAACTTTTGAGATTCTTTTTCCATCTGGCAAATTCGACTTTTTAAGGCATTCTTCTCCTCATTGCCCTTTTGGGCCTCCTTTGCCATTTGAGTTAGTCTATTTTTTAAGGTGTTGTTTTCCTCAGTCAGGCTGTTGACCCTCATTTCATACTTTTCCTGCATCCTTCTCATTTCTCTTCCCAATTTTTCCTCCACTTCTCTTATTTGATTTTTAAAGTCCTTCTTAAGGTCCTCTGTGGCCTGCAACCTGCTCATGTTTTCCCCTGGGGCTTTTGGAGCAGGACATCTGACCTCACAGTCCTCCTCTCGCTCTATGCTTCAATCGTTTTTGCCCCCAAAGTAGGAGTCTAATGTTGCATTTTTCTGCTTAATTTGTTTCCTTTGCCTTGGCATGTTGCCACTTAATTACTTGACTTTTGGGCTTGTTGCCACAATATGGCCTGGTGCCAGACAGGAACTTTTGCCCCAAACGTGTGTGTGTGTGTGGGGGGGAAACTTCCATTTCTGGCAAGGTGGAAACCCACCCACGACCTCCACCCCAGATCACAATCCAGATCCAGGGAGGTTAAAGCAAGAGCAATTACCCCCCAAAACTGATCGCTGGATCTCCCTACGGTTCGCAGTCCAGGAGCTGGAGCTGCCTCTGAAAACTGCAAAATGGTGTGTCTCCTCAGTGGCTTCTAGCCCCCAGGGGAGGAAGCCGATGCATTCCCCAAATACTGGTCCCAAAGTCCATAGGGCACTAACCTCTCACTTTGTCCTAGGTATGTCTATGTTGATAATTCTGGAGTCACCACAGCTGCTGGTGTCCTGGGGTCCCTCCAGCCGGCTGCTGGCCCTGCTGCCCTGGGGCTAAAACTGTGACTCAAGTGCTCCCCACACCCTGTGCTGCCAGCGCTGCACTGGTCCTTCCTGCAGGGCTGCTGGGCTGTCCTCAGCGGGAGGTTAGCTTCTCTGTGTCGTTCTGTGGGTGCTGGGGCCCCAGAAGTTGTTCAGAGTCCCCTTTTACATAGTTTGAAGGTGATCTAGGGGAAGAGTGGCTTGGATGCGCTGTTTCTACTCTGCCATCTTTGCTCCGCCCCCCTCCAATTCTAATTTTTAATGAATTGTTTTCTTCATTTAGCTTTTATATCCTTTTCCATTTGTCCAGCCTTGCTTTTTAAGTAGTTATTTTTTTTTCAGTGTGGTTTTTTTTCCCATTTTGTCCATGGGTTTTTAAAGGAATTGTTCAGTTTTCTTCTGACTCTTTTATTTGACTTTAAAAATCCTTCTTGAACTCTTCCAAGAAGGCTTTTTGGGCTTGAGAGCAGTTCGTATTTCCCTTTGAGGTTTCTAATGTGGGCTTGTTGGGATGCTTCATGTCCTATACTGGCCCCCTTCAGCCACAGCAAAATAGACCTTTCCTGTTAATCTCCCTAGCCTCCCAAGCTGAAAGACTGCTGTACCCTGTCCTGCTTGTTCCAGGATTTTTCCTGGGGTAGTAGTCTTTGGGTTTTTCAAGGTCAATATGGGAGAATGAAAGTGACTTACTGCTTACTCTGCCATCTTGGTTCATGGAAGTCTAAATAGGTGACTTTGAAACATGCCCTCTGTGGGCTGATAGCTCCAGGAGCAGCCACAGCTGCTGCTGATTGTCACTCTCACAGTCTACTCCTGGTTTGCTGGTGGTACAGTGGATAGAGTGGTGGGTTTGGAGTCAGGAAGACCTGATTTCAGATTTTTCATCAGACACTTACTAGCTGTATGACTCTAGGATGTAACTTAACCTCTCTTTCCCCCAATTTCTTCAACTATAAAATGGAGATAATTATGGTACCTTCTTTCAGGATTATTTTGAGGAATAAATGAGATCTTTGTAAAAAGTGCTTAGTACAGTGCCTTGAATATAGTAGGCCTTATATAAATGCTTATTCCCTTCACTCTTTCCTCCAAGAACTTCCCTTAGTGACTGAGCCTTCTCAGTCTACAAAATCCCACTACCATGCTGACGCTCTTCTCCCATTAGTAAATTCTTTCTTGGGCCTCCACTGAGAAGATGGGTCTAGGACAGCTATTCGTTCCCTTCCCAACTGTGCTCTGGACTTGGCCACCATGCTCCAACATGGACATTCTTCCTTTCCCTTTTCAGCCCCCTTTTGTGTATTATCTTACATCATTAGAATATAAGCTCCTTAAGGGTAGGAACTTTCTTTTCGCTTTTGTTTTTATCCCTAGAACTTAACATAGTGTCTGGCATACAGTAAGTGCCTGTTGCTTGTTGTCTTGCTTTTTGTGACTAAATTTGAGCCTCTCCTCACCTCCTTGAGCAGGCAGTCTACAACTGGTGCCTCTATTTTCCTCTCAGTCTCTCCTTATCTTTTGTCATTGTGGCTTATTCAAATGAAACCTTTTCTACTGAATTTACTAATAATCTCTTAATTGCCAAATCTAATGATCTTTTCTCAATACTCATCCTTCTTGACCTCTGTGTAGCTTCAACATAGCACATCATCCTTTTTTCTTTCTCTTTTCTTTTCTTTCTGGATTTTTTGTGACCACTTTTCTTTCCTGATCTTCTTCCTACCTGTCTGGTCACCCTTTATAAGTCTACTGGATCTCTGTGAACCATGGTATCCATGCAGGCTTTAGTGGATCCCTTCTGCCTTTATACTATTATTTTCACTTGGTCATCTCATCAGCTTCATGAATTCAGTCTACAAGCTCATGACCTTATCCTCTCTCCTCACCTCTACTCCTACATCTCCAACTACCTATTGAACATCTTCAACATGTCCAAAACTGAACTAATTATCTTCCTCCTCACCGCTCCTCTTCCAAATTTTTCTGTTACTGTCAAGGGAAGTATCTTTCCAGTCACTCAGGCTCAGCATATATGTGTCATCCTTAACTCCTTACCCCCATATCCAAACAGTTGCCAAGACCTGTCAATTCTGTCTTTGAAACATCTTTATGAGCTGGTTTGAGCTGCCTCCAGCACATCACGCCCCCTTTTCTACTCTGACGCAGCCTTGGTATAGGCCTTCTTTGCATCACTCCTGGACTATATTGTCATAACCTACTGGTTGATCTCCCTTCCTCAAGTCTCTCCCTACTTCAGACCATCCTCCATTCACTTGTCAAATTGATCTTCATTAAGTACCTGTTTGATCACATCCCATTCCCACCCCCACCACACCTCTCCACCATTGAATAAACTCCAGTGTCTTCTGTTACATCCAGGATAAAATATAAATTCCTTTAGTTGATTTTTAAAGCTCTTGACAATCTGTTCTCTTCCCACTTTTCCAGTTATATCTTCTTTCCTTCCACATAACTCTACTATCTAGTCAAGGAAGTTCAGGCTTCTTTGCTGTTTCTTGCCCTCTATCTCCTTCCTCTGTTCATTTTCTTTTTTTTAAATTAATTTATTAGTTTAGTTTCAGTTAATAAGATTCAATTCCATAGTTCCTTGATTTTCAAATTTCCTTTACTTCCCTCCCCCTTCCCCCCACGGCAGCATATAGTCCAGTATAGGATCTGCAAATACATTCATATTAGACATTATTCCAATTACAAAGGCGTATTGTACTAGGTGGGATGAAAGATGGTAAAGAAGAAATAAAACCAAACAATGAAAAGAAAAAGATCATTTATTTGCTTCCATCAGGATTCAGGCTCAGTTCTTTCTAGTTATATCTCTGGATGGCGCATTTCTCTCTTGCGTCTTTCAGGATTGATTTATATCATTGCATTGCTGAAAAGAGTCCAGTCTGTCATAGTTGGTCATCACAGATATGATATGTCTGTGATTATATACAAATTTCTTCTGATTCTACTCTTCTCGCTCAGCATCAGTTTGTATAAGTCTCTCCAGGTAATTATGAAATCCATCACCTCCTCGTTTCTTATAGCACAATAATATTCCATTACATTCATATACCACAACTTTTTTAGCCATTCCCCAATTGATGGGCACCCCTTTAATTTCCACTTCTTTGCAACCACTGAAAGACCTGCTATAAATATTTTTGTACATATGGGTCTTTTCCCCATTTCTATGATCTCTTTGCGATATAACCCTAGAAGTGGTATTGTTGGGTCAAAGGGTATGAAATTATTTATAGTCCTTTGGGAATAATTCTAGATTGCTCTCCAGAATGGTTGGATAAGTTCACAACTCCACTAGCAATGTATTAGTGTTCCAATTTGTCTACATCCTCTCCAGCATTTGTCACTTTCTTGTTTTGTCATCTTAGCCAATCTGACTGGAGAGATGTGGCACCTCAGAGTTGTTTTGATTTGCATTTCTCTAACCAATAGTGATTTAGAGCATTTTTTCATATGCTTATAGATATCTTTAATTTCTTTCTCTGAAAACCGCCTGTTCATATTCTTTGACCATTTATCAATTGGGGAATGACTTGTATTCATATAGATTTGGCTCAATTCTCTATAAATTTTAGAAATGAGTCCTTTATCAGAGACACAAGTTATAAAAATTATTTCCCAATTTCCCACCTCCCTCTTGATCTTAGTTACATTGGCTTTGTCCTCTGTTCATTTTCTTTTTTTTTAAGCAATTGGGGTTAAGTAACTTGCTCAAGGTTACATGGCCAGTCATTATTTGTGTGTGGGTGCTCATTTTCTGAGGCCGGATTCGATCTCGCGTCATCACAACTCTGAGGCCGGCGCTCTCTGCACCACCTAGCCGCCCCCGCTCTGTTCATTTTCAGTGCTTGTTTCTGGAATCCTCTCTCCTCATCTTTTACCTTCTAGCTTTCTTATTTTTCTTTAAGTCTCAGGTAAAGTAAAACTTTCTGCAAGAAGCCATTTTTGATCCCTCTTAAGGCTAGTGCTTTCCATCTTAAAATTATGTCTATTTTATCTTATATATACATTGTTTTTACATAGTTGTTTGCTGGTATCTTCTTCATTAGAATGTGATCTCTTTGAGAACAGGAGCTATTTTGGGGCTTTCCCTAGTGCTGAGCATAGGAGGTTTTTTGGGCACACAATAGGCACTTAATAAATGCTTGTTTACTTGGCTTGACTCTGTCATCTTGCTGGAATTCTGCCCAGAGGTAATTTCTTTAGGTACAAATTAATCCTTCCTGTTTTCTCATGGTCCTAGGAATATGGCAACAGAGCTATCACAATCCCTTAATCATTTGGATCTCCCAAGTTCTAACCTTTTTTTATTCATATTGTGGTCTACTTACAAAACTTTTGCAATAGATCTACAACCTCCAACATAGGGGTCATTTAATTAAGGAATGATTGAACAAATTATGGTTTATGAATATAATAAAATATTAAGAAATTATGAAAAGGATGGATTCAGAGAAACTTGGGAAGATTTGTATAAACTAACAAAGTGTCAAGTTACCAGGAGAACAATTTATAGAATTAGTGTAACATCATAAAGGAAAACAACTGAAAAATTTAAGGACAGTGATCAATAAATGACCAATCACTACTCCAACAGGTTGATGAGGAAGTGTGCTTCCTCTCTTTTGACTTCATCATCTAAAGGTAATAAGTTATAGGTATATAATGGGATATATATTTTCTAGACATAGCCAATATGTGAATTTGTTCTGAAATGGACACTCGGACAGAATCAACAGGCCAAGACCATCAGTAATCGAATTCAGGAAGCGTTTATTAGCTGGCCAGCGGCAGTCCTAGGGATAAAGTCCCAGGAGCTGCCCCGAACCCCAGTAGACACACAGTTTAAATAGTCCAAAAACCACCATCATATCAGGAGTAACAATAATGGGGCAGACTGGTCAGGCAGGATATGGGGCGGGGGCACTCTTAGATAAAGCAGGTTGTTCAATAACCGAATGGAGGATTTCTGGGTTTACAAGGCTTGCTACTTCAGCCGGGCCAGATAAGAGTGGGCTGGGGGCACACTGGGTTAAGGTTGTTCAATAACCAAGCTGAATGGAGGATTCTTGGGTTTACAAGGCTTACTATTTCAGCCGGACAAGATAAGAGTGGGCTGGGGGCATACTGGGTTAAGGTTGTTCAATAACCAAGTGAAATGGGGGATTTCTGGGTTTACAAGAATTCAGGATACAAATATGGGCCCCTCATAAGCCAGTGAAATGTCAAGGCATACTACTTCAGTTCTGTGTAACTGTATTTGTTATAATGGAGGACTTTTATTTGGATTAGGAATAGCAGAGGGGAGGCATAGTGAAATGAAAACAGAAAATAGAAAGGAAGAAATAAAAGAGCTTCAGTGAATCATCAAAAAATAGAAGAGGGCAGAAAGCAGAGCAATATTGGAGCTATCCTGTAAAATTTAAAATATACCAAAAAAGCCCCAGTCTGTACAAAGTGGAGATTGACAGTTTCACATGCAGTTCTCCTTTTCTGTTCTTATTGTATAGGGAAATGTATATGTTTTCTGATTTTTTCAAATTCAAATAATTAAAATTAGAGAAATATTAAATAGGGGGTCATTTGACCTTAGCAAAAGAATGTCTTGGATGGAACCTAGGAAATCACACACATACAAAGTTCTCTTTTAAAATGGCTATATGTTTATTGAAATCATGGTTAAAATACATACTGATAGGGACATTTTAGCTCAAACCAAATGTAATGTCAACCAAACCTTCCCCATAACTGTTCATGGCCTTGATTGCTTCTTTTATTCTCACTCTTAGCTTGCCATATGAATCCATCTCAAGCACTGAGTTTGCCCTGTCTCTTGATGACACTTTTAGGGTTATGAGGCGTTCATAGCCAGGCACAGTGACCTCTGGGGCAAATCTCAGACTCCTATTTCTTTTCTGATCATTCAGTGCAGATTCAAACTGGCTTGAGAGTGGCTTTCCTAGTACAACTCCTGTTCTTATCTTCATGACTTCTGGCCTGCTTCCTGGAACTTGGATTGGTTTCCCTGTCAAGACCCTTCTCTCTATTAGGCTTCTGGTACTTACCTGAGCTCATTTGGATTCCCAGGTTCATTTCCTCTATCTGCCAGCTTCTGGACATTTTTTGGTCTGCAGTTCTAGACTGAACGGGAGAGCTTTTGCTTTTTTGGAGGAGAAGTAAGAGAGAGGTGAGAACAGTACCAAATAAAAATAAAGCTTGATTCACCTTTGGTAGATCCAGGTGTCACACAGATGAACATTCCAGGACCATCATAGATTCGCACACTAAGGTGAGAGGAACAGTTGAACTGAGTTTTGCTCCTTCCTTCGGAGAATTTGTCAAAGGATAGCAAGAAAGATGAAAGTGTAGAAGGCAAGGAGGATCAATAAAGCAAGGAAGAGTATCATTAGTCACCACTACCACTGCCTTTTTATAAGCTGAGATGTCATCACAGGAGATTCTCAGCATACTCATGACTTTACAGAAGAAGTAAGGAATCTGTTGTGGGCTACAGATACATGGTTCAGTCAGTATTGGCATAAGAAAGTAAAACACTTCCTGCCACAAACCAACCCAAAACACAGCAGCCATCTCGAAGTAGCCTTTGATGACTATCTCAGAGGGTTATTAATAGCCAAAATATAGTCATGGTATGAATGTAATGAGAAAACACTCAGAAATGACTCCAAACAGAAGGGGAAAAGGTTTAAATTCCGTAAGTTACCAACAAGATGTTTTTCCTTCTGGAGAAAAATTGGCAGCCATATTGGAACTAATTAATACTGGCAGTCAGTCAAATCCATGAGTGACAGTTGACTTAGTAAGAAGTATATCAGTATATGGAGGCGAGGCTCTATCCAGAGAAGGAAATTAAGGAATATGGGAAAAAAAGGTCAGGGAGAAAAATATCAGAAGGATGATGAAGACAATGACTGAGATTTGTGAATTCTGGGAAGATCCCAAGAGAATAAAATCTGTGCTTTATGTCAGTCAGTAAACAAGTATTAAGCACATACAATATGCCAGACACTGCTAGAAAAAAAAGCATTTCTATAGAACCTACTGTATGCCAGGAGGTAGGTGTTATTATTATCTCCATTTCACAGTTGAGGAAAACAGGTTAAATTACTTGTCCAGGGACACACAACTAATAAGTGTTTGAGGCTGGAATTGAACTCAGTTCTTTCTGACTCCAAATCCAGCACTTTAATCCATTTCACCGCTTCATTATCTACTCACATAATGAGTTTTAAGGAAAATATAGGGAGTACAGAAGCAGTGATGTATGCATTGATCTATTCAACTCTGGTTTTTTCATCAAGAATGCTTAAAAGTCCTCTATTTCACTGAATGTCCATTTTTCCCCCTGAAGTATTATACTCAGTTTTTCTGGGTAGGTGATTCTTGGTTTTAATCCTAGCTCCTCTGGAATATCATGTTCCAAGCCCTTCAGTCCCTTACTGTGGAAGCTGCTAGATCTTGTGTTATCCTGATTGCATTTATGCAATACTTCAATTGTTTCTTTCTGGCTGCTTGCAATATTTTCTTCTTAACCTGGGAACTCTGGAATTTGGCTACAATATTCCTAGGAGTTTTCCTTTGGGGATCTCTTTTTTTTTTCCAAAAATTTTATTTTAGACTCAAACGCCAGAACACAAATAGAAAATAGAGAAAAGAAACAAAAACATATCATAAACTTAAATATTGGAACTTTAATACAAAATTAGAAAGAAAAAGAAAGCATGTCATGTGCATAGCAGATCATAAGAGAGGATTCATAATATGTAATAATAAATTTTCATTTCAAGAAAGCCTATATGACAAATAGTACTCATTGTGTTGAGAATTGTCCATCTTTTCTTATGAATTTTCTTTTGTTTTCTGCTATGTACATTTTTTACTTTGTTCTTTTTTCCCCTCTCCCCTAGAGCCCCAGAAGGCCACAATAAAGTTCAGATGTTTCTTTATAGCTATAAATATGTACATACCCTCCCCCACCCCCCAGAAGGCTACAATAAAGTTTAGATCTATTTCTCCATAGCTATATATACACACATTCACACACACACACACACACACATATATATATATAGACATATACTTTCCCAAACCTATTCTATTCCTGATCTTTGTTTTTGTGTATATTCATGTCCCTTGTTTCCTATCCCTCCTGCCTCCTCTACTTTACTTTTACCCACTACCTTGCCCTCCCTATGACTTGCCTACCTACCTCCAAGGATCCCTCCCCTATCCTCCCATTCCCATAAATCTAAATACCCTTCTATACACCTATTTACCTATTTCTTCACCCTCCCCTCTAAAGATCCCTCCCTTGTCTTCTCACCCCTATCTATGCCCCTACCATTTTATTTCTTCTGAATTTAGAAGACTTCTATACTCTTTTAAATATGTATGTATTGTTCCCTCTTACACCCATTCCTGATGAAAGTAAGGTTACCAGAACTACCACCCCTCCTCCCCCATCTAATTCCTGGGTGTCAATTCTTCCTCTTGCACCTCATTTGTTTAAAATAATTACTCTTTTTAGCTGTTCCTAAATGGCTTTATTTTTTAAATTCATATTTGTAATGGAAATGCAGATTTGAAGATCTTCCCTGCCCCTAGGCCCTTTGATTGGCTTAAGAGACTTTGATTGACTTAAGTGACTCTGAAAACCTTCTTTAATTTGAAAGTATACTCTGCCCCCTAATAGGCTGAATGAACATGGAGCCTGTGGTAGGAGGCTTGGTTTTCAGGAATGACCACACCTTGATGCTGTGTGATTGGGCAGTGGGTCAAGAGGGTGGTTACATTCTCTGAGCCAGGAGAAGACTATATAATCCCTGATTTGAGGCTTTGCTTTGGGGCTCACTTTGAGAAGTGTTGTGTGATTTGACCAGATGAGACTCTGGGCAGATGTTGAGAGTCCCCTGGCTTTGAAAACCCAGATGTTGATGCTTCCCTCTCTGGTAACTGTGATTTGGTATTGCTATAATGTTTGGACAGTTTGGAAGCCTGTCTGTTTGATCTGTCTGTATATTCTGAAGTTCGGGGTGCTGACCTTTTTCCCCTGAACTAGGTAATATACGTTTGTTTGATTAAAGTAAACTTGTTAACCCATTTTGAGTTGCTTTCCTTTTGAAAAGCAGATCTAAGAACCTGTGTTGGCAGCCACTCTGGGGATGCTGGGGTGCTTGCTGCTACAATATCATACTCAGGTTTTACCCAATCTTTCTTATGAATTTCCCAATTATTAATAAGAATCTTAGACATACATTTTACATATATTAAAAGTAAACAGTCTGTCCTCATGGATCCCTTATAATCAGTCTTTGTCATGTACCTTATATTTATATTGGTTCTTGTATGTCAAATTGTTTAATTAAGTTCAGGATGTTTTTTTAACAAAGTGTTGAAGTTCTGAGAATTTATCAAATGTCCATTTTTTTCATCCAATATAATAATTAACTGTACAGGATATGATTTTTTGGCTGGAGCCCCAGTTCTTTTGCTCTTTGATATATTGTATTCCAAGATATCATGTCTCTGCTGCTAGGTCTTGTGTAATTCTAATTGTGACACCATCATATTTAAATTGTTTTAATCTTGATGCTTTTAATATTTTTTCCTTGAGCTGGGGATTTTGGAATTTGACTATGATATTCCTATGGGTTTTCCTAATAGGATCTTTTTAAAGTGGTGATTGATGAATTTTTTTTTCTGTTTATTCCCCCCCCCCACCATGTCCCCCATTCTAATGCTTCAGGACAATTTTAATTGTTTCTAGTATTATCGTGTCAAGATTCTTTTTAAGGAATATGGAAACATTTTTTAACATAACTTTTAGTTAGTCCAATTATTTTTATATTTTCTGGATTTTTTTTTGGTCTATTCTCCAAATCTGTTGTTTTTCTTATAAGATGTTTCCCATTCTCTTCTATTTTTTCATTATTCATATTTTTAAATCATTTCTTGATCTCTTATAATTTTACTGGCTTCACTTTGCCCAATTCTAATTTTCAAGGTGTCATTTTCTTCCTTAAGGTTTTGAATCTCCTTTTTGTAGTTGGTTGATTTTCCTTTCATGCCCTTCTTGTTTTTCTTCAATTATTCTTATTTTCTTTTTTAAGTTTTTCCTCTATCTCTGTCATTTGGTTTTTAAATTCTTTTTTAAGGTCTTCTATAAATTCTTTTTGGGCAGATGACCATTTGATGTTACTCTTTGAGGTTTCTTTACTTCAGTATCCTCCTCTGAAGATGAACCCCAGTCATCTCTATTTCCATAATAGGTTTCTATGACTGGATTCTTTTTCCTTAGCCTATGTATTTGTGTGTGTGTGTGTGTGTGTGTGTGTGGTGATAGCTTAATTATTTGCAGTCACCTCTAGCCTTGGGGTATAGGAAATTGTGCCTCTTGCCACAGTTCTTCAATTCTTCCCTCTAGCCTGAAACCAAAACCAAACCTCCAATCTCCTGTAAGTGCCTACAGCCAAGGGCTTTTTGCCCCACTGCTTCTGCACTCACTGGGCATGTTTTGGTTCCTTCTTCCCCCCAACCCTTCCCCCCCTCCAGCCTCTCTTCAAAGCCCTGTTGGGTCAGGTGTTCCTGGTCAGCAGAGGTTCCCTTAATCTTTCCAGGCTCAAATGCCCAAGTCCCCTCACTATCCCAGGTCTAAAAGAATTCTTTTGGCTGGGGCCAAGGCAGCCTCTTAAACCAGCTAACCCCAGGGCTTGCTACTTGCTGTTAAAAGAGAACCTAGCCTGGAGGTGTTTATTCTTCACAGGGACCAAACCTCATGTTTTTATTTATTTATTTATTTATTCATTCATTCATTCATTCATTCATTCATTCATTCATTCATTCATTTATTTATTTATTTATTTCCACCTAAACTTTGCTTGCCCTAAGGTGCTATTCTAACTCTTTTTGTGGGGGGAAATCTTGAGAGCTTGGAATTCACTGACCTCCTCCACTGCCTTCCCAGAATAGTCTCTTGGTATCTCTTTCAAGAGGCAATTGGTATATTTTTTCTATTTCTATTTTACCAAGTCATTCTAGAATACCAGACCAGTTTTCCTTGATAATGTCTTAAAAGGTGAGGTCTAGGCTTTTTTTATTTTTTATCATGGCTTTCAGGTCATCCATTAATTTTAAAATTCTCTCTATTTTCCAGGTCAGTGTTTTTTCCAATGAGATATTTCACATTGTCTTCTATTTTTTCATTCTTTTGATTTTGTATTATTGTTTCTTGATTTCTTATGGAGGCATTAGCTTCCATTCTAATTTTGAAGGAATTATTTTCTTCAGTGAGCTTTGGACCTCCTTTTCCATTTGTTAAATCTTGCTTTTTAAGGCATTCTTCTCCTCACTGACTTTTTGGATCTCTTTTGCCATTTGGGTTAGTTTATTTATTTATTTAGGTGTTATTTTCTTCAGTATATTTTTGGGTCTCCTTTAGTAGGCTGTTGACTCATTTTTCATGATTTTCTTGCATCACTTTCATTTCTCTTCCCAATGTTTCCTCTGCTTCTCTTACTTGGTTTTCGTAGTCCTTTTTGAGCTCTTCCGTAGCTTGAGGCTATTACATATTTTTCTTAGAAACTTTTGATGCAGAAGCTTTGACTTTGTTTTCTTCTTCTCATTGTATGTTTTGATCTTCTTTGTCACCTAAGTAAGATTCTATAGTCTGAGGGGTTTTTTTTTTTAACCCTGTTTTCTTATCCTTCCAGCCAAATATTTGACTTTCTGACTCTTTGTCAAGGTAGGATTCTACTTCCAGTGGGGATTAGGGTAGGGGTGAGAGTCTTGTCCCAAGCTTCAGGGATTTTGTATCAACCATTTGATCTGCCACTGTCTGTGGGCCCAGAGCTCTGGAAGCAGCCACTCCTCTTTCACCCATGTCCCACAAAGGTTTCCCACTGACCTTCTATGCTGTCTTTGGAATTTATGGGTTGAGAAGTCTGTAAAATGTCACATTGACCAGTGATTCAGTCCTCTGAGTCTGGCTCTGACCCTGTCTGTGCTGGCATGGCCCATGCTGGTTCCACTCCCAGTCTGGTGTGATATGCCCTTTCTGTCATCCTTACAGGTTGTCTAGGGCTTGAGATTTACTTCCTCTGTCATTTTGTGAGTTCTGTAGCTCTAGAATTTGTTTTGAGTCATTTTTACAGGTATTAGAGAGGATTGGGGAGATCCCAAGCAAGTCCCTGTTTTTACTCTGCCATTTTCTCTACCGTTTTTTAATAGGAAAAGGTGTTATGTCTTGTCAAAAGCTTTTTTCTGCATCTATTGATACAGTCATATGATTTTTGTTATTTTGTTACTAGGTCAAAATGAGCAATTATGTTTATAGTTTTCCTAATATTGAACTACACACTGCTTTCTTGGTATAAATCAAGCCTGGTCATAGTGTGTAATCTTTGTGATGTGTTGTTGTAGTTTCTTTGCTAATATTTTCTTTAAAATTTTTCCATCAATATTCATATTAGGAATAATGGTGTATAGTTTTCTTTCTCCATTTTGACTCTCTTTGGTTTAGGTATCAAGAATACATTTGAATCAAAGAAGGAATTTGGTAGGACAACTTCTTTTCCTGTTTTTTTAAACAGTTTATATAGCATTGGAATTAATTGTTTTTTAAATATTTGGCAGAATTTGCTTGTAAATTCATCTGGTTTTATAGACTTCTGTTTACATACTCATTTATGTGAGATGATTTTTTCATATTCTTTCTCTCCATTTCCTACCCCACTTAACCCCACCCCAGCCCCTACTTCAACATTCTCCTCCCTTTCTGTTCTTTTAAGAATGTTAAAAAGAAATAACAGAAGCAATTCCAGGCCTTCTGGATAATTAAAGTCCTCTTATAATCCCTAATAATAATAGAGCTCTGAGGAGATGTGTGTATCACCTCCCCATATAAGAATATAAACAATTTAACCTTGTTTAATCCCTGATGATGGTTTGCTCATGATTACCTTTTGTGTTTGTATGTCAGATTTTTTGACTCAGCTCTGGTCTTTTCCTCAAGAATGCTTGGAAGTCCACTATTTCATTAAAGGTCCATTCTCTTCCCTGATGCTCCCCTCCCCCATATTCTTTTACTGAGTTTTGCTGGATGAATTTTATTATAAACCTAGACTTTGTGTTTTCTAAAATATAATTATTTCAAGATTTTCATTTTTACAGCCAGAATATCATATGCTAATATATTCACTCCTTTAACTAAGGAGGAGTTCCTAAATTGTATGTAATCCTGGCTGTGACTCTTGGTGACTGAATTCTTTTATTATTGCTCCTTGCAGTATATTTTCTTTGATCTGGAAATTCAGGATTTTGCCTATAATATTTCTACAAGTTTTCATTTGAGGGTTTCAGGAGGTGATATGTATTCTTTCAGTGTCTACTTTGCCCTCTGGTTCTAAGAGATCTGAGCAGTTTCCTTGTCAGTATAGTTTTATGTAATTCAAGTAAAATGAGAATAATTTAGGACAAGCTAATATAGCTATTTATGATATACAATAAAATTCCACTATCAATTACCAAATCTTTCCTTCCTTTCCATTATCCTTGACACTAATCTAGTCCTACTCCCTGTTCTGTTTCCTTTCAATTTATCCATGTCTTACCTTTCTTTCAAAGTGTAGATAAAGCTATACCTGTTCCATGAAGGATGTTATTTGAGGTTCATAGTGTGGTTCAGGAACAGAAATTACCCTAGAATGCAGTTTTTCTTCCCATTCAAATGAGAACCATTTTGGCCATACCTTTTAGTCATACCCTACAACCAAATTTGAAAGCACAATGAGATGATGTGGATGTGTGAGAGTTTGAGTGCCTCTTGATCATAGGATAATGTTGCTATTTTTGACACAAAGTAATACCCAGAGGCTTCTTGTAGTCATTTATTATTGAATGTGTGTTGCTTTTTAATTTTTTTATTATTCTTATTTTTTCTTTACAAATCCTTTATCCCATGAAGTTTGTTATAACTGCTCTTACATATGCAGCAAAATAGTTTTTTTCTTAAAATGGCCTCAGCATTCTGTTTTTCCTTTTTCATTGGATAAGACTAAAGAAATAACTTACTGTTCACTGTATTTGCATCTCTAGTAAGTAGTTGGAACATAGTAAGTGCTTAATAAATATTAAATGTTTCTTGCCTTACCTTGGCCTATCATATATCTTACCAAATCCCAACCATGTGTTATTCCCATCATTCACCTTCTCTATTGCTATTCACATGATTAGGTGGAAAATGTCCTTCAAATGTGTCCACCACAGATTTTTTTTTCAGTTTATGGAATTTCAGTCATATACTTGTGCATGCATGCACACATGTGCTAGCACACACATACACACCTGCACACACATATCCTTATAAAACATAACAAAATTCTAGTATCTAGCATCTAATATTTCAATCATTTGTATTTTTATAAAATACAAAATACCTTTCAATTTTATAATTTGGCAGTGGTTATATGAACAGCTACCATTTTGATAGAATTAAATAAACTATTCAGCAACTATTTAATTGAGGCAAATAGTTCAAGGTCAAGTTCAAATCCTGACTTCAATTCAGCAAATATTAATTGGGTAGTTACTATGTACAAAGCATGTAAGGGATTCCAGAATGAAAACAAAACAGTTCAAGCCTCTCCCAAATATTTTTCTTGAGAACTTCTATTCACATTGACTTATTCCTTTCCTGGAAATCTCCAAAACTTGTACTCATTTCCACTCAATTTAACACTTGATTTTCTGCCATGTCTTGTCATTTCCTGTCTCCATTTTTAAAGATTCTTTTGTCTTCAGCAGGTTTGTAAGAATCTCTAGCAGGTTTGTTTATTACCCAACCTGATTTCTGTTCTGGTGGTAGGTGACAGTATTCAGTTGACTTCCTGGAACTGAAAATAAAACCACAAAGAGCTTTTATTCATAGTTTTATGTCACTCATTTTCTTCCTGTAGACTGGGTAATATTACTATTTAGTGCTTTTTAAAATTGATCTTTAATATTGCGAAATTTGATGACTTCTTTTTTTTGAATATTCCTTTTTTTATTTTATTTTTATTTTATTCTCTCGCTCTCTTTTTTTTTTTTTTGGAGGGCAATTGGGGTTAAGTAACTTGCCCAAGGTCACATGGCTAGGTTTTTGTTTGTGTAAATTTGATGACTTCTTAAGACTAAATTCCTGAAGTAGAAAGGACCTGAGAAATCATCTATCTAATCAAGCCTGCTCTTCATCTATAAAATATGTAGTTGAAGAAACTGAGGCTCTTGTAGGTGGAATGGGTAGTTATTTGTATAAATGACATATTTCCTTACTGAACTGAAAACTCCATGAAGGCAAGGATTTTGCTATACCTTAGCATAATGTCCTTGAAGTGTTATATGCATAGAAAGTACTTAATAAACATTTGAATAAATAATTCAATAAATATTTGTTAAGCCTGCTAAATGTGAAACCTTTACCTCAGTCCTGCTAGTTTCCTAGGTATGAGTTGCCAACAAAAATTTGGAGGCTTCATTGACAAAGCTTTGGTCACCACAGCTCATAAGACTACCTGCTAAAGTAGTAAGGGATTGCATTCCACACTAGTGGAAGGAGTACAAACAGATGAAATCAAGGAAGCATTAAGTTTTGAAGTTCTTTAATCAAATATTTGTTAGATATTATAGCTTTTAGAATATAAAATAGAATATAGAAAATAAAAAACCTTACAATTTCTCAAATTTATAAAAGAATGGACCCCTCAACATGTGAACTAAAATGTATGATTATACTTAATTTGCTTCCATTTAAGTTGACATTAATTCACCTTTATTAAATGCTCTATGAGAGGCACTGTGAATGTATAGAGAGAAGAAGAAAGAGGGAGGTAGAATGGGGTAAACTGTCTTTCAAAAGAGGCAAGAAAAAGCTTTTATAGTAGAAGGGAAAAGGGAGAAGTGAGAGGAAATGAGTGAACCTTACTCTCATCAGAATTGGCTTAAGGAGGAAATAACATACACTCTTAGTTGGGTATAGAAATCTATTTTGCCCTACCGGAAAGTAGAGTAGAAGGGGATAAGAGAGGGCTGATATTGATAGAAGATTGGGGGAGGGGGTTTAATCAGAAGCAAACACTTTTGAGGAAGGACAGAGTCAAAGGTGGGGATAGAATAAATGGGAGGCAGGATAGGATGGAGGGAAATATAGTTATTCTTTCATAATGTGACTATTATGGAAGTGTTTTGCATGACTACACAAGTATAACCTAGAATACGTTGTATAGGATAGAATAGGCTATTTTAATGACTTTCACCTGGAGTCTCACTCTTCAAAAGTTCAAATCCTTCAAAACCCATCCTGATGGCCTTTGTGCCCACCTTACACTAAGGAGCCAGTCTCACTTTCTTTCGGAGTTGTGCATATGTGTGGAAGATTTTGTATGCAATTGGAAGACAAGGGTTAAAGTGAGGATTAGGTTTTGGTTGTAGGACACCAAGGTATAGTGGTGAGTACAGGACTTCAAGGAAGGAAACCTGGAATTTAGTCTTTAGTTAACTACCTGCTAATGTTGAGCAAATCACTTCCCTGTTGTTGGTCTCAATTTCTTCATTCATAAAATCATCAAGTTTAGATATTTTCTATAAGATCCCATTCTCTAAACATACATCTTTGCTATGACCCTCATACTGAAATGGGAGTTCTATATGGCAAGAAACTAGAGCCTATAGAACTAAGGCTCAAACTCATACAAGTATTAAGTAGCAGAACTGAGATTCAAACCTAGGCTCTTGAGACTAGCTCCTAATACATACAGTGCCGCCCACTTTACTGTCACCCCCTTCCAAGCCATGCACTATGATTTTATGTCTAAAGCAGAAACTGCCTTCACCGAGTGCAACCCAAGTGGCTCTTAAATCTTTCCTGTTGGGAACATATTTTTCAATGTTTTCCTAACAGCTGCCATGATATCTTTGCTCCTTAAGTTATAAATAATGGGATTCATCATGGGAATGAGAATTGAATCAAACAAAAAGAGGGCCTAGTTCAATTTAGGAGTCTGGGAAGAGCCAGGCCTCATGTAGATTAATATGGTTGGACCAAAATAGAGAGTTACCACACTAAGGTGGGAAGGACAGATGGCTAGGGCTTTGTTCCTCTCTTCAGGGGAGTTCCTATGGAGGATGATGAAGAAGATGAAGGCACAGGAAAGCGAAAGGAAGGTCAAAAGGATAAGGACTACCAGAAAGCTTGAGACTACCACTGACTTCTCATAGGCTGAGATGTCCTTTGCAATGTCCAATGACCATCTACATACAGACAGTGTAACTCATGGTGACTGAGTAATGTATGGGGGTTACAATGGCCACATAGCAGTCATAAAGGTCAGCAGGACATAAAAGTTGAGCAGAAGACACTCAGAAATTCCCAGAGTTAAAGTGAAGAAAATTTCAGTTTCACATGCACTTTGTGAAATATTTCTTCCTGAGGAAAAGCTGGTGACCATGTTGGGGACAACTGTGGAGATCAAAGCCAAGTCAGTGAGAGAGAGCTGGCTGAATAAAAAGTATGTGGGAATGTGGATCTGGGGATCACCCAAGATGAGGAGGATCAGCAAAGTGTTTTCACTGACAGCAACCATGTAGATCAGGAATAAGAATAAGATATTGCGAGATACTTGATTTCAGAAAAAATCCCAGAAGGATGAAATGTGTTGTCTGATTCACTCTGCTGATGGCTCAGCTTCATCACTTTTAAATAAAGGACTTTAGAACCAAACCAGAAAGAGCATTATGTCTTTTAAAATTAATTAATTAATTAATTTTTAGTTTTCAACATTCATTTCTTTTTAAAAATCTTTAAAAAAATTTTTTTTTAAATGTAAATTAACTAATTTACTTTTAGTTTTCAACATTTATTTCCACAAGATTTTGAGTTTCAAATTTTCTACCCATCTCTGCCCTCCTTTCCCACCCCAAGATGGCATGCATTTCTGATGACCCCTTTCCCAGTCTGCACTCCCTTCTATGACACCCCCGCCTTATCCCTTTCGCCCTTTCTTATAGGGCAAGATAGATTTCTGTATACCATTGCCTGTATATTTTATTTCCAAGTTGCATGAAAAAAAACAATTTTTAACATTTGTTTTTAAAATTTGAGTTCCAAGTTTTCTCCTTTCTTCCCTCCCCACCCCCGCATTGAGAAGACAAATAATTCAATATAGGTAATACATATGTAGTTATGCAAAACACTTCCATAATAATCATGTTTTGAAAGACTATATTTCCCTCCATCCTATCCCTCCCCCCACTTATTCTGTTTTCTCCTTTGGCCCTATCCCTTTTCAAAAGTGTTTGCTTCTGACTACCCCCTACCCTAATTTGCCTTCCCTTCTATCATCATCTCTCGCTGTTATCTCCTTACCCCTTACTTTCCTGTAGGGTAGCATATTCAAATGAGTGTGCATGTTATCCCCGTCTTAAGCCAAATACAAATGAGAGTGAGGTTCACTCATTCTTTCTCACCTCCCCCCTCTCCCTCCATTATGAAACCTTTTTCTTGCCTCTTTTATGTGGGATAATTAGCCCCATTCTATCTCTCCCTTTCTCCTTCTCCCAATGTATTCCTCTCTCACCCCTTAATTTTATTATTTAGATATCATCCATTCATATTCAGTACACCCTGTGCCATCTATCTATCTATCTAATCTATCTATCTATCTATCTATCTATCTATCTATCTATCTATCTATCTATCTTTCCTCCAACTACCCTAATACTGAGAAAGGTCTCATGAGGTACAAATATCATCTTTCCATGTAGGAATGTAAACAGTTCAACTTTAATAAGTCCCTTATGATTTCTCTTTCTTTTCATGCTTCTCTTGATTCTTGTATTTGAAAGTCAAATTTTCTATTCATCTCTGGTCTTTTCATCAAGAATGCTTGAAAGTAAGCGTCAGCCCTGGAGTCAGAAGAACCTCAGTTCAGATCCGGCCTCAGACACTTAACGCACACACAAACAAAAACCTTGATCTTGGACAAGTTACTTAACACCAATTGCCCTCCAAAAAAAAAAAAAGAAAAGAAAAGAATGCTTGAAAGTCTTCTATTTAATTGAATATCCATTTCCCCCCCGCTGAAATACTATACTCAGTTTTACTGAGAAGGTGATTCTTGGTTTTAATCCTAGCTCCTCTGACCTCCAGAACATCATATTCCAAGCCCTTTGATCCCTTAATGGATAATCTGCTAAATCTTGTGTTATTCCGACTGTATTTCCACAATACTCAAATTGTTTGTTTCTAGCTGCTTTGCAATATTTTCTCCTTGATCTGGGAACTCTGTAATTTGGCTACAATATTCCTAGGAGTTTTCCTTTTGGGATCTCTTTCAAGAGATGATTGGTAGGGGTGGCTAGGTGGCCCAGTGAGTAGAGCACAGGCCCTAGAGTCATGAGGACCTGGGTTTGGATCTGGCCTCAGACACTTAACACAAAAACTATCTATGTGACCTTGGGCAAGTCATTTAACCCCAACTGCCCTCCAAAAAGCAAAAAAAAAAAAGAGAGAGAGAGGTGATTGGTAGATTCTTTCAATTTCTATTTTACCCTCTGGTTCTAGAATATCAGGACAATTTTCCTTGATACTTTCTTGAAAGATGATGTCTAGGCTCTTTTTTTGATCATGGCTTTCAGGTAACCCAATAATTTAAAAATTATCACTCCTGGATCTATTTTTCCAGGTCAGTTCTTTTTCTAATGAGATATTTCACATTGTTTTCTATTTTTTCACTCTTTTGTTTCTGTTTTTATAATTTCTTGAGTTCTTATACAGTCATTAGCTTCCATTTGCTCCTTTCTAATTTTGAAGGAATTATTTTCTTCAATGAGCTTTTGGACTTCCTTTTCCATTTGGCCAGTTCTACTTTTTTTTTTTTTTTTTTTTTTGCTTTTTGGAGGGCAATTGGGGCTAAGTAACTTGCCCAAGGTTACATGGCTAGGTTTCTGTTTGTGTTTGTGTTAAGTGTCTGAGGCCGGATCCGAACTCAGGTCTTTCTGACTCCAGGGCTGGCGCTCTACTCACTGCGCCACCTAGCTGCCCCAGTTCTACTTTTTAAGATGTTCTACTCCTCATTGGCTTTTTGGTCCTCTTTTGCCATTTGGGTTAGTTGATTTTTTGAGGTGTTATTTTCTTCAGTATTTTTTGGGTCTCATTTAGCAAGCTACAGACTCATTTTTCATGATTTTCTTGCATCACTCTCATTTCTCTTCCCAATTTTTCCACTACTTCTCTTATTTGATTTCAAAGTTCTTTTTGAGCTCTTCCATGACCTAAGGTCAATTCATATTTTTCTTCAAGGCTTTTAAGGCAGGGTCTTTGACTTTGTTGTCTTTTTATGTTTGTATGTTTTAATCCTCTTTGTCACCAAAATAAAATTCTATAGCCTGAGAATTTTTATGCTGTTTACTCACCTTCTCTTGACTTTGTCAAGTATTTGTCAAACTCTTTGTCAAGGTAAAACCCTTCTCCCAGTGGGGGTGGGGTGAGAGTACTGTCCCTGGATTCAGGGGTTTTGTATCAGCTGCTTGACTCCCCACCATCTGTTGGTCCAGAGCTCTGGAAGCATCTGCTGCTGCTGCTGTTGCCACTGTCACCACCTCTGCTGCCCGGGGCTGATTGTTTCATGCTCCTTCACTCTCTCCATGCCTCTTATCCAGACTTCTCTTTCTCAACTAATGACTTTGACTCTTACTTTTCTGAGGATATTGAGGTCATTCCTTCTCAGCTTCCTCATCTTTCCAAGTCTATATATCAACACACCTGTAAATCTTTACCAGTCTTTGCCTTGTTTGCTTCAATTCCATTGTCAGTTTCCTTCTCAAGTCCAAACTCTCCCTTTAAACCTCTGATCTCAGCCTTTCCTTTCTTTTTTTTCCTTCTTGAACTTGTTCCTTTAATAATTCTCCCCATTTAGCTCATCTTAAATTTCTTCCATTCTACTGACTGCTATAAACAAAAATTTTCAAGGCAACAAAGCTTTACTTGAAGGAATTAAGATTCTGTCATGGGCCCTCTTCTCTACTCTCTCTGCACTCTCCCCAATAGGTTCAGTTTTCATCCTTCTCAAGATAACTCTAAAATCTCTGTACCCAATCTTAATGACTCTCCTAAGTTCTCATCTCACATCACCAACTGTCTGTTGAACATCTCCACCCAGTTGTCCCATTGGCATCTTAAACTTAACATTGGAACTACAGGGTTTGTCCATCTAGTGTAAATCTGTAATTTCCTGTTTTTCTGTAATTTTCATCCAATTATCCTAGTTCTGTCTTCTGGAATGAAATAAAAAAAGGCTGAATTCCTCTTCCATATGATAATTCTTTAAGTACTTGAAAAATGTAATTTTCCCTAAGTCTTCTCTTTTCTAGGTTCATAAAACAATCTCAAAGCCCTTCATCATTAGTAGTTGCTCTTCTTTATATGCCCTCTGGATATTTAATGATATTTTAAAATGTGGCACCCACCTATTGTATGCCAATAAATCTGATAATCTAAGTGAAATGGATGAATATTTGCAAATATATAAATTGCCCATATTAATAGAAGAGGAAATCAATTCAATTCAATTAAACCAATTTTAGAAAAAGAAATTGAACAAACCATCAATAAACTCCCTACAGAAAAATACTTAGGGCCAGTCCAATTTACAAGTGATTTTTTTTTAATTTTTAATTTTTAATTTTTAATTTAATTTTTAATTTTTTTAATTTTTAATTTTTTTATTTTATTAACTTATTTATTTTTAGTTTTTAACACTCACTTCCATCACTTCTCACTTTCCTCCTCCCTGAGATGACATGCAATTTTATATAGGCTCTGCATATACATTCCTATTAAACATATTTTCACATTTTTTGTGTTGTATAGAAGTATTAAGATGAATGGGAGTAACAATGAGAAAGAAAAATATAAAAGAAAATAGAAAAAGAAAATTGTCTGCTTCAATCTGCATTCAGACTCCATATTTCTTTTTCTGGATGTGGATGGAATTTTCTGTTGTGAGTCTTTTGGAATTGTTTTAGGTCCTTGCATTGCTGAAAAGCTAAGTCTATCAAAGACAGTCATTACACACTGTGGCTGTTGCTATGTACACTATTCTCCTGGTTCTGCTCACTTCACTCAGCTCAGTTCATATGAGTTTTCCAGGTTTTTCTGAAGTCTGCCTGTTCATAATTTCTTATAGCATAATAGTATTCCATTACATTCGTATATCACAACTTGTTGAGACATCCCCCAATTGACGGGCATCCCCTCAATCTCCAGTTCTTAGGCACCACAAAAAGAGCTGCTATAAATTTTTTTGTACATGTGGGTCCTTTTCATATTTTTACAATCTCTTTGGGATACAACCCTAGAAGTGGTATTGCTGGGTCAAAGGGTATGCACAATTTGATAGCCCTTTGGGCATAGTCCCAAATTGCCTCCAGAATGGTTAGATCAGTTCACAACTCCACCAAAAATGAGTGTTCCAATTTTCCCACATTCTCTCCATTTATCATTTTCCTTTTTGCCAATTTGATAGATGTCATGTGGTCCCTCAGAGTTGTTTTGACTTGCATTTCTCTAAGCAATAGTCATTTAGATCATTGTTTCACATGACTATAGATAGCTTTAATTTCTTTCCTCTGAAAACTGTCTATTCATTACTTAACCATTTATTGATTGAGGAATGACTTGTATTCTTATAAATTTGACTGAGTTCTCTATATATTTTAGAAATAAGGCCCTTATGAGAGACACTAGGTTTTTTTTTGTTTTGTTTTGTTTTGGGTTTTTTTGCTTTTTTGGAGGGCAATTGGGGTTAAGTTAAATTAAGCCCAAGGTCACACGGCTAGGTTTTTGTTTGTGTGTGTGTTAAGTGTCTGAGGCCAGATCCGAACTCAGGTCCTTCCGACTCCAGGGCCAGTGCTCTACTCACTGAGCCACCTAGATGCTCAGAGACACTAGTTTTATAAGTGAATTTTGATAAACATTTAAAGAACTATTAATTCCAATACTATGTAGACTATTTGGGAAAATAGGGGAAGACAGAGTCCTACCAGATTCATTTTATGACACAAATATGATGTTGAAACCAGGAAGAGCCAAGAAAAGAAAATCATATTATAATTTCCCTTATGAATATTGATGTAAAAATTTAAATAAAATATTAACAAGGAAACTACAATAACAATAATACACTATGACTAGGTGGGATTTATACCAGAGATACAGGGCTGATTCAGTATTAGGAAAACTATCAGCATAATTGTTATTGATATCAATAACAAAATTAACAAAAATCTTATAATTTTCTCAATGATGAAGAAAAAGCTTTTGACAAAATGAAACCCCAGTTCATATTAAAAAACATTAGGGTGCATAGGAATAAATGGAGCTTTCCTTAAAGTGGTAAGTAATACCTATCAAAAACCATCAGCAATCATTATCTGTAATAGGAATAAGCTAGAAACCTTCCCAATAAGTTCAGAGATGAAAACAAGGATGCCTATTATCACCTCTATTATTCAATATTGTACTAGAAATTTTAGCTTTAGCAATAATAGATGAAAAAGAAATTGAAGGAATTAGAATAGACAACGAGGAAACAAAATGGTCACTTTTTGCAGATGATATCATGATATACTTAGAGAATCCTAGAGAATCAACTAAAAATACTGAAATAATTAAAACTTTAGCAAAGTTACAGAGTATTTTTATACATTGCCAATAAAGCCCAGCAGCAAGAGATAGAAAGAGAAATTCCATTTAAAATAACTGTAGGCAATATAAAATACTTGGGTGTTTGCCTGCCAAGACAAATCCAGTATAATAGTAATGGAATTTGAAGATCTTCCATGCCCCTTTTATTGGCAAGCAAACAAGTACTTAGCACTTTGTTTCAAGCTCATGATTGTTTCAAGGATTAAGATCCAAAACAAGTTCATCCCACAGTGGGACGAACTTGTTGATGTAACAGGAAGGGGCAGAACAGGGAGGACCTAATGCCATATATAAGGAAAAACCCAAGCTGAGAGGGGCCAGAACTGCTGGGAGTGAGCATCTGGAGGCTAAGAAACTACTGCTGGAGAGAGAGAAGAAAACTGATAACTGAGAACTTTTTCTGAGAGCTGCTGAGAACTTCTGAGAACTGAGAAGAACTGAGAAGCGAATCGAGAAGAAGTGAGAAATGAGAAGAGAGGAGAACTTGGAGGAAGCATGACTGTGATGCTGGTACTTTGTCTGTTTGGTGTTACTTTGTCAGATTTGTGTGTTGATAGAGGATGTTGCTGTTGTTATGGCTGGGACCTCACTGCTGGTTCAGAAGCCCTGAGAGATGATTTTCTTGTTGTATGTTTACAGAAATCCTGGAGGAAGGTCTTGCTGATGTTTTCAAAGGTCCTGGGACTATTCTGATGATTTGTGTTGATTCCTCAGACCTTGTTGTTGGATATGTTGGTTTCACAGGCAGAAAGAGAATTGATGAGGATGGTGGCAATGTTTATGAATGTTATTGTGGCTTTGTTAAGCTTTGTCTTCCTTGGACTGGACATTGTGAGCTTCAGTATGGAATGGGAACTGGACAAGGAAAGGAACCATGGAAGCTGAGAGTCTGCCTCAAGTCAAAATGAGAAGACCTCTCCTTGGTTATTTAATGCAAACTGAGAAGACCATGATTCACTGTGGCCTAGGGGTGGAGAACTTTGACCTTTGTACTTTGTGATTGAATTAAGGACTTACTAAATGATTGAGTTACTAAATGAATGTTTAAAACTATTTGGCCATTTTAGTGATGAGTTCTTATGCTATAACATTGTGAATGCTATACTTTGATTTTTTTGGGAATGTTTTGTCTTAGTTTGTTACTGAATAAATAGAGAGTTCACTATACTGTGTAATCAGAACCTTGAAGCTTTTCACAGGAGAAGTCCTCTGGAAAGCTACTTGTACTTGGCTTTACACCCAGGAACTATATGAACATAATGACTACTTTTCACACAAATAAAATCATATCTAAACAATTGGAAAAATATCAATTGTTCATGGTAGACTGAGCAAATATAATAAAAATGACACTTTTTCATGGTCATACCAATCAAACTACCAAAAGATATTTCATAAAGGTAGAAAAAAATAATAACACAATTTATCTGGAAGAACAAAAAGTCAAGAATATCAAGAAAAATAATGAAAAAATGCAAAGGAAGGTAGGTTAGCAGTACCAGGTTCAAAACTATATTATAATGCAAAAATGATTAAAACTATTTTGTACTGGCTAAGAAATAGAGTGTGGATCAGTGGAATAGGATTAGGTACATAAGACACGGTAAAGGAGGATAGTAATCTACTGTTTGATAAACCCAAACACTCCAGCTTCTGGGTCAAGAACTCACTATGACAAAAACTGCTGGGAAAACTGGAAACTAGTATGGCAGAAACTAGGTATAGACCAACATCTCAGATTATTTCCCAAGATAAAAAGTCAAAATGGGTATATGATTTAGACTTAAAGGTTGATACCATAAGCAGATTAGGAGAGCAAGGAATAGTTTTCCTGTCAGATCTTGGAAAGGGAAGGATTTATGACCAAACAAGAGATAGAGAATTACAAATTGCAAATTGGATAATTTTAGTTATATTAAGCTTCTGTAGAAACAAAACCAATGCAACCAAGAGTAGAAGGAAAGCTGGGAAATAATTTTTATAGCAAGTGTCTCTGAAAAAGGGCTCATTTCTTAAATATAGAGAGGGCTGAGCCAAATTTATAAGAATACAATTTGTTTCCCAACTGATAAATGGTCAAGGGATATGAATAGGTTGTTTTCAGATGAAGATATTAAAGCTATCTATAACCACATGAAAAAAATGCTCTAAATCAGTATTGATTAGAAAAATGCAAATTAAAACAGCTCTGAAGTACCACCTCATACCTTTCTGTTTGGCTAATACAACAAAAAGAAAAATGATAGGGGGCAGATAGGTGGCGCAGTGAGTAGAGCATCGGCCCTGGAGTCAGAAGGACCTGAGTTCGGATCCGGCTTCAGACACTTAACACACACACGAACAAAAACCTAGCCATGTGACCTTGGGCAAGTTACTTAACCCCAATTGCCCTCCAAAAAGAAAAAAAAAAGAAAAAAATGATAAATGTTGGCCAAGATATGGGACAATTGGGACCCTAATACATTGTTGGTGGAATTGTGAACTGATTCAACCATTTTGTAGAGCAATTTGGAACTATGCCCAAAAGGCAAACTATGCATACCCCTTGATGCAGCAATACCACTAGTAGTTTTGTATCCCAAAGAGATCATAAAAAAGGAAAAAAGACTCTATGTGTACAAATATATTTATAGCATCTCTTTTTGTATTGGCAGAGAATTGGAAATCGAGGGAACGAATGTTGGGGAATGAATGAACAAGCTGTGCTGTATGGAGGCACAATAATACTGTTGTGCTATAAGAAATGATGAGCATGCAGATTTTACTAAAACCTGGAAAGATTTACATGATCTGATACAGAGTAATATGAGTGAAACCAGGAGAACATTGTACACAGTAACAGCAATACTGTGCAACAATCAACCATGGGTGACTTATCTCTTCTCAGCAATACAGTGACCCAAGACAATTCCAAAAAACTCATGATGGAAAATGTTATCCACATCCATTTAGACTATGTAGTCTGAATAGAGATTGAAGCATACTACTTTCACTTTGGGGGGGGGTAGTTTTATTTTCCTTTTGTTTTATTTCTTCTTTCACAACACGCACAACTAAGGTAGGAATATGTTTTACATTATTGCACATCTGATTGCTTTCCATGTTGAGGAAGGGATAAAGGGAGGGAGGTAGAAAAATTTGGAACTTAAAATCTTCTAGAAAATGAATGGTGAAAATTATCTTTACATGTTATTAGGAGGAAATACTGTTAATTTAAAAAATAAATAAAAATGTGTTTGAGAGGGATACAATATTCCACACATTCACTGAGCAGGACAGAGGACAGCAGGACTATCACCTCTGGACAGTACAGAACCTCAGAATTAGATATCCTTGGCTCTAGTATATTGTACTGTGGACTCACATTGAGCCTATAATTCACTGAAAGCTCCAACTGATCATTTTTTTTTGTTTTTTTTGGAGGGGGCAAGCAGGGCAATTGGCATTAAGTGACTTGCCCAAGGTCACATAGCTAGTAAGTATTAAGTGGCTGAGGCCAGACTTGAACTTAGGTCCCCCTGACTCCATGGCTGGTGCTCTATTCACTGCACCACCTAGCCGCCCCCACAAATGACATTCTATTCTATTTGTTTACATTTATTTTCTTTATATTTGTTCTTATATACTTGTCTCCATTAAAGTGTAGGATCCTTTAGAGTAGAGATCATTTATTGTATGGTGTTTCTCTAATTGTCTAGCTCTTGCACAGCATACAGCAGGTCCCTAATTTATGCTATTGATTGGGTTCATGATCTCTTCATCTTTTCCAGAAGAAGAGGCTCTGCCAAATGCTTTATCAAAATCTAGGTAGATTGCATCTGTAACATTACTCTGATCTACCAGGTTAGTAATTGTGTCAAAAAAGGAAAGACTTTCTTTTTAGTTCTCTTTTTAAATTCAATATAGTTTTAAATAACATTTTTTGTTTTCCTTAATATTCATTGCCACTTTCAGCTTAAATTCTTGTAAGTTGCTATCATGTTTCTGTATTCATCTTTTGTTGCCTGAATTTTTTCCAAGTTCTGCAATATCTTTCAATAATGTAAATTATTTCAGAAGTTGCCTGCACATGCATGCACATTGGTCTCTTTAGACAACTTCTTTTCTTTCTTATTGGAATTGTTACTCCTTATATCTTTAGCATTTCCTTACTAAATGCTTCCCATTTGTCTTGGGCTGAGTTCCCCAGTAGAATTTAAATTCACAGGCTCCACATCCATATCTTTTCTGAACCCTTTGAAATCTGCTCACCTGAAATCTAGTGTATATATCCAGTTATTCTCTATGAATCCTAGTGTGGAGGTAACACCATTTTCTTGAAAGTTATTCAAACTCTGGCCAGGTCCTACTATGCAGTAAAGTCTTTAAGTGTGGTGCTGTATTGTAAGGTCTTTCTGACAGAGAACATAGTAATTTTCTTCAATAACTGAGAGGGCTATCCTTTGGAAACACAAATGATGGAGTACCTATTGTGCTATAAGAAATAAGGAAATTGATGATTTAAAAAGACATCAAAAGGCTCATATGAATTGATTCAGAGTGAAGTAAGGAGTAGAAGAATGATTAATAATTTAACATCAATCTTATAATTTGAGGACTTTTATAATCTTTTATTTAAAAAAGAATGTAATGAACAAATCCAGAACAATTTATGCAATAATAACAACACTGTAAGACAATTCTGAAGACTGAAAAGAAAGTTTGATCAATACAGTGACTATTAATGATTTCAGAGGAAAAATGATAAAACATTCAATTCCTTACAGAGATGTGATAAAGTTAAGGTAAAAAATTTTATACACACACATACACATAATAGATTTCTGTTTTTAAAAATTAAGAGGCAAAAGTACTACAGATGTGAAATACTACATATACTTTCAGATGAGGTCACTATATTATTAGTCTTTACTTGCTTTGCTTTGTTAAAAAAAAACAATCTCTGGGGGTGGCTAGGTGGCACAATGAATAGAGTACTGGCCCTGGAGTCAGGAGGAGCTGAGTTCAAATCTGGCCTCACACACACACACACACACACACACACACACACACACACAAAACTAGCTGTGTGATCTTGGGCAAGTCACTTAACCCCAATTGCCCTACCTTCCCCCCTCCAAAAAGCAAAAAAAAATTTTTAATACCAATCTCTCATGAAGTGGGAATAATTTGTAAATGTTCATAATGTAAAAACAAAACAAATCAATGAAACTTAAAAATAATAAAATGGAAGAACAGAGATCTATAGGTGAAAGTTGCAAAGAAATAAATATAACTAAGATTATGGGGCGGCTAGGTGGCACAGTGAGTAGAACGCCGGCCCTGGAATCAGAAGGACCTGAGTTTGGATCCGGCCTCAGACATTTAACACACACAACAAAAACCTAGCTGTGTGTCCTTGGGCAAGTTACTTAACCTCAATTGCCCCCCAAAAAGCAATATATATAAGATTTTAGAGTAAAATTCATTACAAGGAAAATGATCCAGTAGTGGATCAGATGATCTCTGTAGGTCATAAGTTCCTATTCATTGGGTACAGGACCCCTTGTTAAGCATATATTGAAGGAATTCTGTTTCAGATGTGGGTGAGACTAGATGGCCACTGAGGTCCCTTCCAACTCTGAACTTGAGTGGACTTTATCTTTTTGGACATTTTCTACTGTAAGTATAAGGTAAACCTGTGCACACAATTGTGACTTTCTTAAAGTTTAGGTCTAACCATGCCATGTCCTTATTAAATAAATTTCAATATCCCCCTATTAATTCTAAAATCAAATATAAACTTCTCTAAGAAGAATTTGGTTTATAAAGTTTTGTGTTTCCTTTCTAGACTTTTTGGGGAAATGTATCAGATTTGGATATGCGACAGCTAGATTCTAACCCTGATTCTAATTCACTGTGTAACCATTAACACATTTATACTGACAATTTAATTTCTTTGTTTAATTTAAAATTAAATCAACAGTTTAATTTATTTAAATTTCAATATTCTTCTGCAAATTGTGCACAGATCTATAGAAATATCTGTGTAAGGATATATGAATAATTGGAAGCAAGAGTTTGAGTTCATGTGTCAAGTAACTGCTGATAAAATTGATACACCACAAGGTAGAAATTATGGGGTTAAATACTCCCTAGGTTTTATCATGCTCAAGCACCAGGTCAGATCTTAGGGGGGAAAATCAAGCAAAACAAAATTACATTGTAGTGACTGAGAAATTTTTTTAACATATTGTAATCTTGTATATTCCTCTTAGGTCATAAAAGTTGAGGAAAAGATAGGTTCATAATCCCATGCTTCCTTCAGTGTCACAAAGGATGAAAAAAATTAAACAGAGTCATAATCTTATATATTCCTCTAAGGAAACAGATCAAGTTCACAAAAAGTAAAATTTCACATTCTGTGGGACAGGGTTCATCTAGCTCAATAACCTTGTAACTAGGACAAATGGCCCTGACATACCCAAATAATAAAAATTAAAGGAAATCAAGAATCAACAATTTCCTTAACACATTAAAAATTAGAAAGGTTTTATCTTATATGTTAGGTCTTTACATGCCCAATTCTTTAACCTGTGTATCAGGTGACATAAACCCAAACAGAAGATGGAGACTATGGTAGAAAGAGTGGAATCAGGAGATCTGAATTTGAATCTTGGTCCTCTTAATGACTCTCTATATTAACTTATGCAAATCATTTTTATTTTTTATGATCCTAAACTTCTTCATTTATGACACAAAAACAGACATATTTATACTACCTACCTCACAGGTATGGATTTTTGTGATAATGTATATAAAAGTGCTTTGTGATCCTAAAATACATTATTGTAATTACTACTAATGAAAATAATAAAAGTCTCACCTCTGGATATATACTGGCTATGTGTGTGGTCCTCTCCATGCTCCTAAGTAACTTTCTAAGACTATAAATTGCAGAACAGTTGCTGATCTGTATTGGTAGAGGACTTTCCCCCACCAGAACTTTCCTACAATGATTAAATCCGAGATCCAGATAAACAACAGCAGCAACAACAAGAAATACAGAAACTCTATGTAGGTTTTACTAGAATGTAGAAGAATTCTATTTCTCAGCACCCCAAAAGCAACAAAAGTAAGTATTTTTGTCTATGAAGTTTGTTGTCATTGCATCCTGCAATGATAACTATTTTGAACCAAAACTCTGAAGTAGGTGGAATTTGTCTTTGACCTCCAGACTTCCCTTTTTTCCTACAAGTTATTTCCTCACTCAACCTTGTCCAGTATCCAACCTCCTCATGCCCTTTTCCCACTAATGCATCAGGGAATCATTAATTAGGAAATTCCTAGTTTTTAACATCTTTGTGAATTTTGTGCCTTTGTATGCCCTCATCCATGGACCTTTGCATCTTTAGACTTCCCTCTAATTATGGAAAAAGTAAGAATAATTCGCATGTATTAGTGCTTTGCCATTATAAAACGTTTCTTGGATGGTATTTGATTCTTACACAACAATCATGTGGTACTTGCCTGGATTAGACAGTGAATGTATTTCCATTTTATACATGAAACAAATTCTGAGAAGTTAAGTGACCTGTGTGTATGAACATATATGTATGTATACCTATGTATATATACACACATATAAACATATATGGATATAGATATACATGTATATTACATATGTGTATATTATATAATATATGTGTGTATAGATAGATATCTCTTATTTCTCCCCACTTTAATCTATCCTACATTCAGCTACCAAACTGATTTTCCTAAAGTGCAGATCTAACCATGTTACTCCTCCTTCTTCAGTAAACTCCCATGGCTTCCTATTGCCTCCATCAAACACAAAATACCTTCCTTGGCCTTCAAAATCCTCTATAACCTAATCCCTTTTTATCTTTCACCTTACTTTCCATTTGGACTTTTTGCTGTTCCTTGAACAAAACATTCCACCTCTTGACTCCAAATACTTTCTCTGGTTGAACCCCATGTCTGAAATGCTCTTCCTCCTCATCTCTTCCTCTTGGATTCTTTCAAGTGTCAACTAACATCTAATCTTATACAGAAAGCCTTTTCAACCCATCTTAATTCTTGTATCTTTCCTTCTTTTAATTATTTCCTATCTTTCTGTAGAAAACTTTTTAGTACATATTTATATGCTTGCTGTCTCCTCCATTAGAATGTGAGCTTATTGAGGGCAGGGCCTGTTTTTTGCCTTTTTTGTTTCCCCAGATCCCCAGGGAGTCAGGATTCAGTTTGTAAGCACTGGCTGCCTAGGAGTTTTCTGGTTTCAGAAAACAAAACGAAACAAGACATTTTGGAACGGAGGGTAGAAACAGGTAGAAACATAACATAACATTGTAGAAAAGAGTACTTAACCAATTTATCAGAGATTTGAATTCTAGTTTTGATTCTGTCCCTAACAAGCTGTGTGAATTTGGGCAAGCAACTCTTTGGGCCTAAGTTTCCTCAGCTATAAAATGCCAAAGTAGGAATAATTGGTATCTAAAACTGTATGATTTTAAGGGCACCTAAAATATTACTTCCTAATTTTACTTGGGGGCAGCCCTATGAATGTATATGTTGTTGAAGTAAAGATGAAAAAAATATACATATTATCTATTTGGTGCTAGAGGATGACAACTTAATTGCATATAATGACATTGTACAATTCTCTAAATATCAAGTGGTCAGTATCCAAAGACCAAACAACTTTTGGTTTTGACAAAAAAATAAAACTGTCTATAATGGTTGTTTGATTGAATTGACCATCCAGTTCAAACAAATAGTGTGACTAATTTTCATTTAATTGGAATAAAAAATTGAACTGGCTAAATTGAGCATTTAGTCAAAACATTGGATCTAGGACCTCTAGACCACTGTGTGTGTGTGTGTGTGTGTGTGTGTGTGTGTGTGTGTGTGTGTGTGTGTGTGTGAGTGTGTGTGTGTGTGTGAGTGTGTGTGTGTGTGTGTGTGTGTGTGTGTGTGTGTGAGAGAGAGAGAGAGAGAGAGAGAGAGAGAGAGAGAGAGAGAGAGAGAGAGAAAGAGAGAGAGAGAGAGAGAGAGAGAGAGATATCCCAGAAGATAGGTGGTACAGTGGTGGGAAGAGGATGGGAGATTGTGTGAGTTACTTATTGAGAGAAATAAATGTATACAGTTATTACAAATTTACAAGAAAGACCAATTCATAATCTGAAAAGATAAAGGTCAGTAAGAACATAGTCATAGAAACCATCCTAAAGTTGTGCCTATATTTTTCTTCTAAAGCACTCTGTTGATTTGTGTTGATTTCTCAGACAGAAAGAGATGATAATGCTGACAATGTACATGAATATTTTTGTAACTTTGTTAAGCTTAATGTGTGTAAATATTGTTGTGGCTCTGTTAAGCTTTGTTTTCTTAGAAACAGAAACTTCGAAGAGCTTGGGATGAAGCAGTCCCATGAACTGCAAGCTGCCTACATGTGAATCAGGCAAGAGATGGGAGCATGGAAGAGTTGCCATGGACTTTGGAAGTCAGCCTCGAGTTAAGATGAAAGGACCTTTATTTGGGTACTTAGTGCTGACTGATGAGATTATGACTTACTGTGACCTAGGCGTGGATGCTTTTTGCACTTTCCACTACCCCTTAAGGATGATTGGAAGCCAGTCTCAAATATAGATGGAAGAACACTTTTATTTGGGTACTCAATACTGATCATAAGGTTGTGACTTACTATCTGTCTGTCTCTATTCCCTCCAACTACCCTGATACTGAGAAAAGTCAGGATGGGGGGTGGGGAGTCTGGTTCCTGGGGGATGCCTGCTCACCTAGGTCTTGCACTGACTCCTGCTCACCTGGACTTTGCAGTTGAATGTTTAACTGCTGGAGGATGTCTTCCTGCTACCTGGACCTGTGCCTCCTGGAATTGTGCTTCCTGGAGTTGTGCTGAAGCACCAAGAGATTTGACTGCTGGAGAACACTGGCACACGTGGTTTTCTGAGCTGGTATCTGCAGGTTCTTTTGCCTGTGCTTAGGCACTTGGGAAGTCTTGATGTTGGCACTTGCCTACTCCACCACATTGGGGCTCAGGATCTCCCCTGGTATACTGAAGTGGGGCTTGCTGCTGGTCTCCCCTCCCATGTTGCTCCCCCTCCCCCAAAGTGAGGTGCCTTTCCCCTTACTTCCCCAAGCTTCCTGGACTACAAGACTATTATACACCATCTTTCTGCTGTCTCAGCTATTCCAGGGTTTTTCCTGTGGTGATATTTTCTGGACTTTCAGAAGTCAATAGGGAAGGGTGGGAGCAACTTATTTCTTACTCCACCATCTTGGCTCCCTAAAGTGGAAAGTCACCTCAGTATTTCACTCTGAGTATGTCTTCTTTTATGCCATGGTAGCTATCTATGTTTAAGTTCTTTTTTCCTTTACTTACATATTTTTATTTTATTTTTAGCAGTTTATCATTGTAATCAGGTTTTAATGCCAAACTGTGCATAATGGTGACCCTGGTCTCAGATACTCCTTGCTGTCATTTTTTGAATTTTGTCCAGGGGGCCTGACCTCAGGCACTATTCTCCTCCCCTAAACTATAATTGGTATTCTTAGCCACAGTGTTCTGAAACTGCTCTTGTTCCCTGTAGTACCTCATTTACTAGACTTGAACTCATTCCTGGGAGTTTTCTTTCGGGAATTTCTTTTACAAGGTGGCAAATGAATTGTTACCATTTCTACTCTCCCCTTAGGTTTTAAGATATCAGAGCAGTTTTCTTTTAAAATTTTTTGAAATATGAGGTATTTCAGTGATTTTAAAATTATCTCTTCTCAGTCTATTTTCCAGGTCAGTTTTTTTTTTTCCTACAAGATAGTTCACATATTTTTCTCATTTTTTCAGCCTCCTTTTTTTTCTTTTCTTACCAGTTCTTGATTTCTCATGTAGTCTTGAGCTTCTACTTGACCAATTCTAATTTTTAAGGAGTCATTTTCTTCAGCCTCTCTTACCAAGCTGCTGTCTCTTCATAATTTTCTTTTATAGTTCTCATGGTTTCCTAATTTATCTTCTACTGCTCTTATTTAATTTTAAATATCTTTTTTGCTCTTTTAAAAATAGCTCTTAAAATCTTAAAAATTCTTCCATGTTGTCCTGGGCTGGAAATTTTCACACTCTGTCTCCTCTTGGATTCAACCACTCTAAAATTTGTTCAGCTTCACTTTTTAGAGGTAACTACAGGAGTTTAAGGGTGAGCTCACGAGTCCCTGCTTTCACTCTACCATCTTGGTTCCACCCCTCTGTTGAGTTTTATTGAAGGAATCCATCTCTAGTATCCTATAAACCAAGGTAAAATGAAACAGATGTGATTTGCTCATTACTTGCTTTGATTCCTTGAAATCATTGCACTACTATAGCTACAGAATCTGTATCTTTCTGCATTTGGTTGTTACATTAATACAGTTCTCTTTCCATGATTTTGCAAAATGGATTGATTTGGTCTACCATCAACTTAATTATATAATTATATATGTTCCTTGTAAACAAAATATTGTAGAATTATGGTTTTTAATCCATTCTGCTATCCACTTTCATTTTATGGGGGAGTTCATCCTATTCACATTCAAAGTTATGATTAGTATCTCTTTCTCTCCATCCTCTCCCCCTGCCCTGTTTTTTCTAACAGTTTTGCTTTTGATCATCAATTCCCTTCTATTAGCCTTCCTCCCTTTTCTTTCCCTTTTCTCTTACTACTTCTTCCCTACCTTCTAACCATCCTCTCCCTTTTCTTTCCCCTTTCCTGTCCTACCGTTTACTTAACTGAGTATATTATTCCCTCCCTGAATCAAATCTGATGAGATTAAGGTTTAAGCAATGCTCATCTCCTTCCCTTCCTTCCCTCTAATAAATATGTTTCTGTGCCTCTTCATGTGATGTAATTTACCTTTTTCTGCCTCCTCCTTTCCTCTTCTCCAATTACAATCCCTTTGCACTCCTTAATTAGGTTTTTTTTTTTTTTATCACATCAGTTAATTTATACCCACACACTCTGTCTATGTATATCACTTTTAAATGTCATAATAAAGATCCAGTTCTTAAAATTTACAATGATCTTCCTCCCGTGTAGGGGTAGAAATAGGCTTATTGAATAACATGCTTTTTTTTCTTGTTTACCTTTTTATGCATCTCTTGTATATTTGTTATATATAATTATATATACCATTAACTTAATTATATATAATGTATGGATGGGGATAAATTATATAAAAAACTCAAAAAACATGATGAAATTTCACAAACACAAGATTCATTTCACAAAGAGAATGCAGCAAAATAAAGATATATCCCAACTGCCTACAACATATGAAAGATTTCTGTTGAGTTACATTGAAGGAAACCTTCCCTATTGGACTAAGGACCAAATTAAAGTGAAATGGATGGGAATTTCTCAGGAATTGCTTGGCTTTTGTGGATTGAATGCCATATTATAGCTACATACTCTGTAGTTTTCTACACTTGATGGTGGCATTTTCCATGAATTAGCAAAATGGATTAGTTTTATCTACCATTGATTTAAATGGAATACAAAGTAAGGATGGTGATAAATCCTAAAGAATGCTGAAGAAATATGATATGTTTTATATAAAGAGAATGGATCAAGATAAAATAATATCTTGACCACCTACATCATATTCAAGATTTCTGTTGAGTTACATTGAATTAAATCTTCCCTAGAATTCAATGGACAAAAGCAAAGTGAAATGTTTGGGAACTGCTTGGATTCAGTACATTCCTATAGCTAAAGACTCTGCAGTTTTCTGGTTTTGGGTAGTAGAGTTAAGACTTCTCTCTTTACCTGAATTTGCAAAGTGGATTTTTTGGTCCACAATTGACTTAAGTGGAATACAATGTAAGGATAGGGATATATCCTATAGAAGGCTCAAGAAACATGATAAAATACATTAGATGAAGAGAACGGAGCAAGATAAAGCCACATCCTGACCACCTACAACATATTCAAAATGTCTGTTGAGTTATATTGAAGGAAATTGTCCCTGTTATCCTATGGACCAAGGTAAAATGAAATGGGTGTGATTTGCTCATGATTTCTTTCACTCCTTGAATTCAATGCATTGTTATAACTAGGGAGTCTGGAGCTTTCAGCATTTGCTGGTGGAGTTAAGTGGTTTCTCTTTCCATGACTTTGCAAAATGGATTGGTTTGGTCCACCATTGACTTAAAGGAGATACAATGTAAGGATGGGGATAAAGTGTATAGAAAGCTCCAAAAGCACAATATTATGCACTAGATTAAGAGAAAGTAGGTAAATAAAGCCGTATCATAACAACTTACAACATATTCCATATTTCTGTTGAGTTACATTAAAGGAAACATTCCCACCCTGTGGACCAATGTAAAATGAGATAAATGGGAATTGCTTATGACTTGCTGGAATGGATTGGATTCAATGCATTGCTGTAGCTAGAAAGTCTGGGGCTTTCTGCATTTGAAGGTGGCGTTAAGAGTCTTCTCTTTCCATGACTTTGCAAAATGGATTGGTTTGCTCCACAACTGACTCAAAATAAATAAAATGTGAGGGTGGGGATAAATCTTGTAGAAAGCTCAAGAAATATGATAAAATGCATTAGATAAAGAAAAACTAGGTAGATGAAGCAGTATGCTGACTACCTACAATATATTTAAGATTTCTGTTGAATTACATTGAAAGAAGCCTTCTCTATAAAAGCCTGTAGAGCAATTTAAAATGAAACAGAAGTGAATTGCTAATAACTTGTTCTGATTCATTGAATTCAATGCATTATTACAGCTAGAGAGTCTGTTGCTTTTTTCATTTGGTGGTGTTAAGACTTTTCTCTTCCCATTAATTTGTGAAATTGATTTTTGTTCATCTTTGACATTAAAGAGAATGACAATAATGATACAACATACCAAAACTTAAAGGATGCAGTGAAAGCACTTCTTGGGGGAAGTTTTATATCTCTGAATACTTTCATGACTAAAATAGAGAAAAAAGAGATCAATGAGCTAGGCATGCAACTGAAAAAGCTAGAAATGGAACAAGTTGAAAATCCCCAATTAAATACCAAATTAGAAATACTGAAAACCAAAGGAGAGATTAATAAATTTGAAAGCAAGAAAACTATTGAACTAATAAATAAAACTAAGCTGGTTTTATGAAAAAACAATAAAATTGATAAACCTTTAGTCAATTTGATTTAAAAAAGGAAAGAAAACCAAATTACCAGTATTAAAAATAAAAATAAAAACCTCCAAATGAAGAGGAAATTAAAATAATAATTAGGAAATATTTTGCCCAGTTGTATGCCCATAAATTGACAATCTTAGTGAAATAGATGAGTATTTATAAAAATATAAATTACCCAAATTAACAAAAGAGGAAGTAAGTACTTAAATAACCCCATCTCAGAAAAAGAAATTGAACAAGCCATCAATGAACTCCCTAGGAAAAAATCTCTCCGGCCAGATTGACTTCTAAGTGAATTCTATCAAACATTTAAAGAACAATTAATTCCCAAACTATTAGACTATTTGGGAAAATTGGTGAAGAAGGAATCCTACCAAATTATTTTTATGATACAAATATGCTGCTGATACCTAAACCAGGAAGAACTAAACAGACAAAGAAAATTATAGACCAATTTCCCTAATGAATATAGATACAAAAATATTAAATAAAATATTACCAAAATATTACAGAAACTTATGAGAATAATACACTTTGATCAGGTAGGATTTATTCTAGGAATGCATGGCTAGTTCAATATTAGGAAAACTACCTGCATCATTGATCATATCAATCACAAAACTAGTAGAAACCATATGATTTACCTGAATAGATGCAAAAAAACCTTTTGTCAAAATACAGCACCCATTACTATTAAAAACAGTAGAAAAGTTCGGCTAGGTGGTGCAGTGAGTAGAGCACTGGCCCTGGAGTCAGAAGGACCTGAGTTTGGATCCAGCCTCAGACACTTAACACACACAAACAAAACCTAGCCCTGTGACCTTGGGCAAGTTACTTAACCCCAATTGCCCTCCAAAAAGCAAAAAACAAAACAAAACAAAAACAAAAACAAAAGTAGAAAACATAGGAATAAATGGAGTCTTCCTTAAAATGATAAGCAGCATCTACCTAAAACTATCAACAATTATTGTATGCAATGAGGAGAATCTAGAAACATTTTCTATAAGATCAGGGGTGGAACAAGGATGTCAATTATCACCCCTGTTATTCAATTTGGTACTAGAAATGTTAGCTTTAGAAGAGAAGAAAAAGAAATGGAAGGAATTAGAATAGGAAAAGAAGAGACTAAGTAATCATTTTTGCTATACTTAGAGAATTCTAGAGAATAAAGTAAAAAATTACTTGAAATAAGTAACATTAGTAAAGTTGCAGGATATAAAATAAACCCACATAAATCCTCAGCATTCCTATATATTTCTAACAAAGACCAACAGCTAGAAATAGAGAAATTCCATTTAAAGTTACTGTCAACATCAAAAAATATATGGGAGTCTTTTTGCCAAAACAAACCCAAGAACTATAGGAACACAATTACAAAACACTTTTCACGAGATTCTCCACAAACTATGTAAAAAAGGACTCTGAAAAACTTCTGGAGCCCCAGCACCCACAGAACGACACAGAGAAGCTAACCTCCCTCTGAGGACAGCCCAGCACCCTGCAGGAAGGACCAGCGCAGCGGTCTGGGAGCCGGCAGAGTGCAGAGCGCAGGAGCCGAGCTGAGCCGAGCGCAGGAGCCGAGCTGAGCCGAGCCGAGCCCAGGTCCACGTGAGCCGAGGTTTTAGCCCCAGGGCGGCAGGGCCAGCAGCCGGCTGGAGGAACCCCAGAACACCAAGAACTGTGGAGATTCCAGAATTATCAACATAGACTTGCCTAGGACAAAGTAAGAGGTTAGTGTCCTATGGACTTTGGGACCTGTATTTGGGGAATGCGTCAGCTCCCTCCCCTGGGGGCTAGAAGCTGCTGAGGAGACACGCCACTGTGTAGTTTTCAGAGGCATTTCCGGCTCCCAGCCTACAATCGTGGGGAGATCCAGCGATCAGTCTTGGGGGGTAATCGCTCTTGCTTTAACCTCCCTGGATTTGGATTGTGATCTAGGGTGGAAGTTGTGGGTGGGTTTATAGCTTGCCAGAAACGGAAGTTGCCCCCCACACGTTCAGGACGAAAATTCCTCTATCTGGCCTTAAAGCCATAGTGTGGCAACAAGCCCAAAAGTCAAGTAATTAAGTGGCAACATGCCAAGGCAAAGGAAACAGAAAATGCAACCCTAGACTCCTATTTTGGGGGCATAGAGCAGGAAAAGGACTGTGAGGTCAGAAGTCCTGCTCCAAAAGCCCCAGGGGAAACCATGAGCAGGTTGCAGGCCATAGAGGACCTCAAGAAGGACTTTAAAAATCAAATAAGAGAAATGGAGGAAAAATTGGAAAGAGAAATGAGAAGGATGCAGGAAAAGTATGAAATGAGGGTCAACATCCTGACTGAGGAAAACAACACCTTAAAAAATAGACTAACTCAAATGGCAAAGGAGGGCCAAAAGGGCAATGAGGAGAAGAATGCCTTAAAAAGTCGAATTTGCCAGATGGAAAAAGAATTTCAAAAGTTCACTGAGGAGATTCATTCCTTCAGAGTTAGACTGGAGCAAATGGAAGCTAATGACTTTATGAGAAATCAAGAGGCTGTTAAGCAGATCCAAACAAACAAAAGATTAGAAGGCAATGTGGAATATCTCATGGGAAAAACCACTGACCTGGAAAATAGATCCAGGAGAGACAATTTAAAAATTATTGGACTACCTGAAAGCCATGATCAAGGAAAGAACCTAGAAATCACCCTTCAAGAAATTCTCAAGGAAAACTGCCTGATGTTTTAGATCCAGAGGGCAAAATAGAGGTTGAAAGAATCCACCAAACACCTCCTGAAAAAGATCCCAAAAAGAAAACTCCCAGGAATATTATAGCCAGGTTCCAGAATCCCCAGATCAAGGAGAAAATACTCCAAGCAGCCAGGAAGAAACAATTTCAATATTGTGGAAACACAATCAGAATAGCCCAGGACCTGGCAGTTTCTACACTGAGGGATCAAAGGGCATGGAATATGATATTCCAGAGGGCAAAAGAACTGGGAATGAACCCAAGGGTCACCTACCCAGCAAACTGAGTATTTTGTTTCAGGGGAAAATATGGTCATTCAGTGGAATAGAGGACTTTCAAGCATTCTTGAGGAAAAAACCAGAGTTGAATAGAAAATTTGACATCCAGATGCAAGAAGTAAGAGATGCCTGAGAAGGTAATCAGGGAAAAGAAATCAAACTATTTACATTCCTATATGGAAAAGCAATATCTGTGACTGATGATATCTTTCTCACTATGAAAATAATGGAAGAAGGGGGTGTGGTCATATGAATACATATGTGAATGTGTGTGTATATGGTTACAGTTATATATGGATAGAGGGCATAGGTTGATTTTGTTGGGAAGGGAGAGTACTCAAGGGATGAAATTATGAGGTGAAAGAAGAAAGTGGCAAGAGGAGATGGGGAGAGACATGGTAGGGTAAACTATCTCATGTAGGGGAAGTGGTTGCAAAGGAAGGGGAGAATAAGGAAGGCTAAAAAGGCAAAACCACATTCACATTGAATTTGGTTCAGGAAGAAAATGACATACATACTAAATGGGATATCTCAACCTGCAGCAGGATAGGGGGAAGGGGGATGAGAGGAGGGATGATGGATGGGAGGGCACCCTTGGGGGGAGGGGAGGTTGGAAGTACCCACTATAGAAGAGGGACAGGATCATATAGGGAATGGACCAGGTGGGGGGTGGGATGAGTGGGAGGGAATTATAAGCAGCCTTGTACAATATATCTACTATGATAATGTTTTGCATAGCTAGACATGTACAACATATACTGAATTACTTATATCCCAAGAAGGAATGGGTGACAAGGGAGGAAGGAAATGGATCTGAAATTCAAGGTCGTAACATTAAATGTTTCAAATATATATATAAATACTATTATTAATGCTCTTTTGCCTATAATTGGGAGATAAGATGTGCAGGCATTGGGACACAAAGATTCATCTTCCTCTAATGGAAAAGTCGATGGGGGTATGGGAGAAGGTATGGGAGAGAGCAGATTGGAGGAAGCGATACCTTGTGGGACTGCTATTCTGGGAGGCTGGGTAGGGGAATAATGGGGGGAAAATGATTGTAACTCAAAATCTGGCGGAAATGAATGATGTAAAACAGAAGTTAATAAAGTATTTGTTTAAAAAAAAAAAAAAACCAAAACACTTTTCACATACATAAAATCAGATCTAAATAATTGGGAAAATATCAGTTACTTGTAGTTAGGCTGAGCTAATATAATAAAAATGAAAATTTTATCTAAATTAAAATTACCTATTTATTGCCATACTAATCAAACTACCAAAATTATTTTATAGAGTTAGAAAAAATAATAACAAAATTCATCTGGAAGAACAAAAGGTCCAGACTATCAAGGGAATTAAAGAAAAGAAATGCTAGGGAAGGTGGCCTAGTTATACCAGATTTTAAACTGTATTATAAAGCAGCAGTCATCAAAACTACTTGGTAATGGCTGAGAAATAGAGTTGTGGTTCAGTGGGATAAAGTAGATACACAAGACTGTAGTCAGTGACTATAGTAATCTACTGTTCCATAAACCCAAAGACTCTGGGTTCTGGGATAAGAACTCACTATTTGACAAAAAATGCTGGGGAAACTGGAAAATAGTATGGCAGAAACTGGGCATAGACCAATATCTTACACCATATACCAAAATAAAGTCAAAATAGGTTCATGATTTAGATATAAAGACTGATACTATAAGCAGTCTGGGAGAGCAAGGAATATTTTACCTGTTAGATTTGTGGAGAAAGGAAGAATTTATGATCAAACAAGAGGTAGAGAGCATTACAAAGTGCAAAATTGATCATTTTGATTATCTTAAATGGAAAATGTTTTGTACAAAGCCAATGCAACCAAGATTAGGAAGGAAGTAGAAAATTGGGCAAAAAAATTTTTAATACCAGTATCTCTGATAAAGGCCTTATTTCTAAAATATACAGAGAACTGAATCCAATTTATAAGAATACAAGTCATTCCCCAGTTGATAAATGGTCAAAGGATAGGAACAGGCAGTTTTCAGAGGAAGAACTTAAAGATATCTGTTAAAGGATAGGAACAGGCAGTTTTCAGAGGAAGAACTTAAAGATATCTGTTATCATATGAAAAAATGCTCTAAATCACTATTGATTAGGAAAATGCAAATCAAAACAACTCTTAGGTACCATATCTCTCCTGTCAGATTGGCTAGCATGACAAAATGGGAAAATTATAAATGTTGGAGATGTGGAAAAATTGGTACACTAATACGTTGTTGGTGAAGTTGTGAACTGATCCAACCATTCTGGATAGCAATTTGGAAAAACGCCCAAAAGAGTATAAAAACATGCATACCCTTTGACCAAGTAATACCACTTTTTGGGTTGTATCCGAAAGAGATAATACAAATGGGAAGAAGACCTGTATGTACAAGAATATCCATAGCAGTTCTTTTCGTGGGCCCAAAGAATTGGAAGTCAAGGGGATGCCCATCAATTGCAGAATGGCTGAACAAGTGTTGGTATATGATTGTAATGGAATACTATTGTGCTATAAGAAATGATGAGGAGATGGACTTCAGAATAACCTGGAAAGTGTTATAACCTGCCAAGTGAGAGGAGCAGAACCAGGTGATAATTGTACACAATTACACATTGTATCTGTGATGACTGACTTTGATAGACTCGGCTCCTCTCAGGAATACGAGGTTCCAAAACATCTCCAAAAGACTCGTGTTGGAAAAACCTACCCACATCCAGAGAAAGAATTACACAGCCTGAATGTAGATTGAAACAAACTATTTACTCTCTCTTTTTTGTTTTCTTTCTTCTTTCTTCTGGTTCATTCCATTGGTTATAATTCTTCTTTACAACTCATGACTAAAGTAAAAATGTTTAATGTGAAGGTATATGTCAGATTGAATGTTGTCTTTGGGGAGAGGGAGGAGGAGAGGAAGGGGGAAAAGAATTTAACTTAAAAACTTGTGGAACTGAATGTTGTAAACTAAAAATAAGTAAATTAATCAATAAAAAAAGATACATGATATAATGCATTAGATGAAGAGAAAGGAGCAAGATAAAGATGTATCCTGACCACCTTCACCTATTACAGATTTCTGTTGAATTGCATTGAAGGAAATCTTCAGTATAATCCTATGGAAAAATGTAAAATAAAAAGGATGGAAATTGCTTATGACTTGCTTAAATTCTTTGTATTCAATGCATTGTTATAGCTAGAGATTCTGGACCTTTCTGCATTTGATGGTGGAGTTAAGACTTTTGTCTTTTGGTGAGTTTTCAGAATGGATTGATTTGATCCCCCATTGACTTTAATGGAATACAATTTAAGGATGGGGGAAATATGTGTATGTTTTTTCACTTATACTAAGTCAAGCTTATTGACATCTGATATTAGAACAAAATAAGACATTCATAGGTCATTCAACTGTTAAGAAAAGGAAGCTTAATTAGCCATAGACAGACCATAGAAATGACACAAACTTTAGCTGAGATAGACATGTCCCCACTCATTTTCATACAGAAATATCTGGTCAGCAGCATATGGTGTGGAAACTTGCCTAGTTTGGGGACATCAGCCAGATCTGAAGGGCCCCATCTCCACAGGCTACTTAAATATTCTTGAATAAACAGGAAGGAAAATCAAAAGCCAATTTGCAGTCATAAGTAGTCTTAAGCTAGTTCAATTTGAATGTCCACAGACTGATAGATAATTGCTCCTGTCAGTCCTGAAATAAATCAGACTCATAAGCAGAGGAAAAGGGTGTCTAGAAAAAAGGAAATGTAAACTTTCTAATCTAGTCTGCCATTGGTTTTGATATCTTGGCTATTCTTGAGCAAGAACTGAGGGAAAAGAGCAAAACATAAAGGTAAGATATGGCTGCCCATTTAACACTAAAATGGAGGCTTATTCTAAAATGGCATTATTCATTTTAAGAAAGAAAAAATGTTCACATCAAGAAAGAAAAAATACCACTTCTCTATTCCATAAAAAGTAGTTTTAACTGTCCCACTTTGGTAAATTCTAGTATATACACCTCTCTATATTCAACAATCACTTATGTGTTAACAAGCTTGATATGTGTAAGCCATAAATGCAGCATGGCATACCTGACACTTTAAAGTTTATAAAGCTTGGAAGCTCCTCTAGCTCTGAGTGACAGAACTGAAGATTCCCCTTTATTCTAAGATTGCTGCTCTGCTTATTCCTCTGCAGACTTAAGTATTGGCTAGAAGCTGGAACTGAGACCCTATTCTGTTCCTAGGGTCAAATTCACACTGTTGCTGTTTCCTTCTGATTTTTCATCTCAGTGTAGGTCCTGAAGCAGTTCCTTAGCTTGGAAGGCTACTCCTGGGTGCAGGTCTCCTTTTGCAATCTTCTCTGGATATATGAATTGGAATTAGGTAGTTTAGTTGTATGATATTGAATAAATTAATATAGGTACTACTGTCATTTTTATCATATCAGTATGGACTAGAAATGAACAATTCATATTTCTCCAATTATTTATATCAGCACTTCTGTAAAAAGTATTTTGCAGTTATATTAACATGGTTCTTGTGTTTTGATAGGTAAAATTCCAAATATTTTATACATTCTATAGTATTTTCAGTGAGATTTCTCTACTTTTTCTCCCTTGATTTTGTTGATTACATACGAAAATGCTAATAATTTAGGTGTATTCTCTTAAGCACTGTAATTTTGCTGAAGTTATTGTTTACCTAGTAATTTTTTAGTTGTCTCTTTTGGGTCTTAATATCTACAAAAATCAACAAAACAAGTTTTGTTTTCTCTTTCCATATGCTTATTGCCTCCATTTCTCTGGCTTATTGCTATAGATAGCACTTCTAGCACTATGTTAAATAATAGTGGTGATAATGGACACCCTTGCTTTACTCTAAATCTTATTGGGAAAGTTTCTAACCTTTTTCCATTACAAAAATTGTCCAAACTGCATTTTTCCTAGAGGTTTTGCTTCTACATACTTTTAAGTAACTCTTTTTCTTCTTTGTTTGTTTACTTAGCTTCCTTTTTGTCATGGCAGCATTTTAAGGAACATTTGTTTGTTCATTCTTCTAGCCTTCATAATTTTGGTCTTTTTGTTAGTGTTGGTTTCTACATACTTCTTGGGGGAAGGAGTTGATCTCTGGCCTGAGATTCTAAACCTTTACGTCCTGCTTTCACAACTCTGTCTGATGCCCTGCAAATTTTCAGTGCTTCCAAAGTGATGTGATTTGGAGAGAAGTATGTTCAACACCTTATTTTGAGCTCTGCAAGTTTCTGACCCAGTTTGAGATCTATTGTTTTATCCCTGGGTTCAAGTTTCTGTAGATTGCTGCTGGACTCAATGTTAGCTCATTGGAAAGCTCTGTTGGTTCAGAGCAACTAAATTGCTGGCTCCCCTTTGGTCCAGGACTACCACCCTGGTTATTCCACTTCAGGCTTACATGGGTTAAAGGTAAAACTTAGTCCCCACTCTAATCTGGGGACCAGAGAGACATAGCTTCTAGTTTCTGGGATTTGTTCATTCTGTGCTCAGTACTCAATTAGGGTCTATATTTATGACCACTCCTACCTTGAATCTGTGACCTGGAATGGGGTAATGGGAGACATACTTTTGGATAGTACCTGTTCCTGCACCCAGTGCTAGTTCAAGGATACCTTGGAATCCTTTTCTGCCCTGATGTCCTGTCTCAGCCCTCTTTGAGTTCTTGTGCAGTGGAAAGCTCCATACCTTGCATGCCTGGCCAGATTCCATCCTCAGTGTCAGCAGACTTTTCTGTTTCCCTAAGATACTTTGGACTAGAAAAACAACTCATAACTTCTCAGTGAGAATTCATTCTGGTATGTTTTCTAGAGGGTTGTGGAGAAGGGAGAGTGGGGGAAGCTAGGGTCATCTGATTCTTCTTATTTCACCATCCTGACTCCACCTCAACAGCTGTCTTTTTCCTGAATTTCCAAAGCACAGAGATGGTTCTGCCATTGGTCCTTATTGCAGCCTGTTCTGTATTTCAATGGTTTTCTGTTTATTACTTGATAAGGATTGGACTTTTTTCTTTTTAATTAGAATTTTGAAGTTTCAAAGGTTTTTTTTTACAATTATTTCACTTTACTCTTCAACAATGCTGGGATGCTTTTGCTAAGAAATTGAGGTGCGGAAAGGTTGATTTACAGGGTCAGTGTGAAAGATTTGGATTTGGTGGATATTTTAAGATTTTTTTCCAGGTGACTATGGATTCTTTTAATTTCTACATTGCCTTCTAAGATGCTTGGACAGTTAAAGGTAGTTCAGTTATTCTTAAATTATCTCATTCTTTTTCCTGAGATATTTCATGTTTTCTTCAATAATCTTTTTCTCTCCTCTCTTTAAATGCTTACTTTAAGTCTTCTAGGTATTCTTGTTGGACTTGTGTCTAAGCTACATTTTTCTTTGATGTTTTGCTCATAGATACTTTCAAGTAATTTTCTTCTCTTTTTGTGTCTTGAACTTACCTGTCACAATAATAGCTCTTTATGATAGAGTTCTTTGTTTTCGTATTCTTCCAGCCTACATACTGACTTCAGACTTTATGTTGGCACTAGATTGTGTCCACTTCTGGGAGGGGTGTTTCGCCTTAATTTCTACCTTTTACATCCTTCAGTTGCTTTCACAAATCAATCTGGGAGTCAGAAAACTTTCAATGCTCCCAAGTGATGTAATACGGGAAAAGGTCTGTTTACTGACCTTGGATCAGATGCTTTTTGCCTCCAGAATTTGTTAATTTCTCAGTTTGAAGTAAGGCCCTCATTCTTGGCCACTCTTCTCTGTCCTGTATCTGTGATCTAAAATTGTATAATGGCTGACAGAACTGGCAGCTCATAGTATTTGTTTCTGTTTTCAGAGCTTGTACTCTGAATACAGATCCCCTAGGATCTCCTTCTGCTCTGGTGCTTCCTGTCCTGGTGCCCACTCTTAGCATTCTTTACATACCTTTGTGCCGCAATGTTCCCCTCAGTCACCATCCCCCATGCACACTGTTGGCCAGACCTGTTCCAGTGTCTGCAGAACTCTCTGCCTGCCTAAGTTGCCTTGGGCTAGAAAGTTGCCTCCCTGTAACTTTTTCTTGCCTTTCCCAACCAGAACTTGTATGTAGATCATAGAAAAAGCTAATATAGCAAGCTAGAATAAAATACTTTCTCTCCTTCTACCACCTTGATTTGGTCTCTAGTTCATAAATATATACATCTCCCTGCTTATTTCTTTTAATCATGTCTATTTTCCCTATCACCTTGTCTGAAATCATTATTGCTACCATTTTTTAAAGTTCACCTGAATCATAATGGATTTTGCTATAGCTACTCTGTGAATTTTTGCCTTGAGTGTTTCTTTTAATCGTATCATTGGATTCCATCCTATTCTTTAGTTTTATGTTCATTGTTATGATTGTTAATTGTGTATTCCCTACATCTTTTCTTCTCAGATTTTTTCTTCTCTTTGTCTCCAAGGTCCCCCTTTACAAAAACGATGGCTAAAGAAAGAAGTTTGCTTAACTCTGATGACCTATAATTGTGAAGCACTGTTTCCATTCTGTTTTCTCTCTTCTCTCCCCTTTTTCACACCCTCAATTACAGATTTTAAAAACTTCCTCTTTAGGATCCTCTGATGATGGGACTCTATTTTGCTTAGTTTTCTCTCCCTGTACTTCGTTCCCTCTTAAGCCTTCCTCTTAATTCTCTGTTGACAATATATTTCTATACAAAGTCCTTTGTATGTTTGGGAATAAATGTATGTGTTTAACCTTCTTTTCTCAGGGTTCAAATGAAAGTAAGGTTCATGGGATGCCCAATTCACTCATCCCTTCTTCAATAGTCATATAATTTTTATTTCATATGCCTTTATTGTGAGAGATATTAAGTACACTCCCCTGCTTCCTTTCCTTCCCTGCCTTTTCTATTTCCTTCTAACAGAATGATAATATAATCCCACAGCCTTCTCCTTGATTTATTTACCTTTCTCTAATATCACTGAGATCATCTGAGGACATTCCATTAGACACTCCATTAGAATGTAAATAATTCATCATCAAATTATGTTTTTCAATGGATCAAGTGTATTTTACTATTCTGTGTTTCTCTTGACTCTTGAGTTCAAATTCCAACAATTTTGCTCAGTTCTGGCCTTTTCATCAGGAATACTTGGAATCTACCATGGAATTCAATGCAGTTTTGACAGATAGTTTATTTTTTGTTCTAAGTCATTTTATTTTGCCTGAAGGACTGACTCTTTAAGACAAGGGAATTATAGCACATGATTGGAAACAGCTATTCTTACTTTAAAAAGATGATCAAAAATATACCAACAACTTCTAACTACTTATCTACTTTATCTTTGTTATGTATATATGTATGTATACAATATATACACACATATATATACATATACATATATGTATAGTATATCCTCAATGAAAATATGATAAAGCAACAGGCACGCTTACACAAAAAAATTTTTTCTACTGTAGACCATATATCCAGAGTCACACAACTGGCTGAAAGTCAAAAAGAATGCAAGGTTCCATTATAATTATTATTTGATTATGAAAGTGCATCTTACTGAATGATACATAGACTTCAAAGCTATCTTTCCAAAAGATTTTAATGCCTCTGAATAAACAAAATATAGATTTCAAAGATCTCTCTCCCATGCGTATGTTAAAATTATACACAATTCTCTAGTAAATGGAACCACAAAGATAATTTTGTTCAATCATTCTATAATGATCAGCATCAACTAAGGTCTAAAATGGATGTATACTCAACAGAGGGGTTTGCTATTGTTACAGAAGATGTCTTGTGCAGAGGAGTTTTCTAGAAATGAGAGTTCTGGATTACCCTATTTGTGGATGACAATGTGTTGATTTTAACAAGCCCAAGAATACTATGGGGTCTCCTCAATCAAGCACAAAACTATTTTTAAAAAATAAATAAAAAACTTATGTGACTTCTTAAACCTAAGAAATCCCATAAGGAAAACAAAAATTGTGAAAAATGCTTATTATTCATGGCATGTAGTTTGGATGGGCAACCCATTAACTTAGTATACCACTACATATATCTTAGATAGGCAGTGCTTTCAATGATCCCAAGTTACTCTCTAACAGAAAAATCCATTTTTTTTTTTGATGGGCGAGGGCAGGGTGATTGGGCTTAAGTGACTTGCCCAAGGTCACACTGCTAGTAAGACCAGATTTGAACTCAGGTCCTCTTGACTCTAGGGCCAGTACTCTATTCATTGTGCCAGCCAGCCACCCCTAAAATCCATCTTTTTAACATCAATCTCTTGTTGATGCTGACTACCTATCATAAAAATCCACAATATAAAAAAAAACAATCAAAATTGCAGATAATCCAAAGGACAATGGAGAGATGCATAGCAGACATTAGTAGGATGTAGAACATTGCCAGTAATAATTTGCTAGTGAGAAGTAATATAAAATATATTATTTAAGATATGTAATATGATTAGAAAAGAAAAGTGGTTGGCCCCAATACATACTGAGGGATAATGTCACTCAAGACTGACATACTGGTTTCTTCTGGTTAGAAGAAACAGAGGAAGGTCTCTAGTGCATTGGGTAGGTGCTCTACGGGGGATTAATATGAGGACACAAATCACAGAGGTTAAGATGTGGATGTAATGATAAAGGAAGTACACCTAAGTTACTGAGTTTTGTCTCCAATAAATGTTCGAAGTACTGATGTTCTCAGTAGAAAGTCATGGTATATTTACTTTTTAGTTCTATATGTAATTGCTGACTTTATCTTTCTTAGTCTGCTTGATTAGCGTTGTTCTCCAAATAGAAATGTGCAATGCATCTTCGAAAATCCAAAAGACTCGATGAAGTGTCAGGGCAACAGATTCTATATAGGTGCCATGCATTGTTCATGGCCACATCAATAATATAGCTTACCAAAATTGAATACCATTTTTTACTTCTAATTCTTATCCTGTACTTGGAAATATTTTCATCCATCTTGGCAACACCATACCTACATACTTCATATAACTTAACTATTGATGGCTGACTTATTTGAATTTTCTTTTTTTCATCAACAGAATAGCTTACTTGGCTCAATGGTTCTATGCCTACAGCATTGGAGCACAGGTTGATGGAATTTTCATCATTCCAACGACACAAAATTATCTCTTCCTTTTCTTCCACTCTGAAATCAAATGACCCCCTTTTCATTTTTTTCATATTTTCTGCATTCATGAAAGGACATTTTTCAGTCCTATTATCACGAATTGCTCCTGTTGCCTTCACCCCTTTCTTCTTCAGAGCTGAAATTAGTTTGATACTTGTGAAAAAGTTGTCAAAACATATATGATAAGGATACTGTCCTCGCTCCAAGAGAATATCAGCAAAGTTCATTACTAATTTTCCACCTAAACCAAGATCATGATCTTTTTCTGCTTTCAAGACTGGTTCACCTTGATAGGGTTCAAACCAAACTAAATAACCCTGGCTAGTTGCCCCACACCATATTTTATAGCCAATTCTAATAGGTTTACCATTTAAGAATTGGTCACTATCAAAACATTCACACATTGATTTATCAAAGCAGTAATACTCCTCCAGGGGAGCATATAAGAGGAAATTTTTATTCATTTGATCTATGAGAGGCCTCAATTTTGTAAACTTGTCTGATTGATCTAGACAACTGTTATCTGCAAAATGGAGGTATGAGAATATTAATTCAAACCTTTCCCTTCTAATTGCATTGCTAACAAGACTCTGCTCTTTATCTGAAGTTTCCCAATACATTCCTCTCCTGGGATGACAAATATATCCACTCAAAAGAAGAACACCAAAAACACACTTCATTTCCTGAACTGTAACTTCCAAGATGACATTTTTCTGAGAGGCATAATGATTTGTTTCATCAACAATTAACTTGAATATTTCATCATCAAAAAATAATTCAAAGAACTCAACTGGATTTAGTTTCTCACTTTTGAGATTCAAAATTCCAGAATCCAATGCTGACCAAATTGGAAAATTGGGCTGAATATCTCTTTTGATCCATTTCTTCTCTGTAAAAGTAGTTACTTTCTGCTTCTTTCTAGCAGGGTGTGACTCAACTTCATCTTCTTCATCAACATCGGAATCACCAGAGAATGTAAGACCTTGTAGCAATTCACTTACTCTTGCTTTGTCTTTTTTCCTATCTTTCCGTGTAATGTCACCTGCAGCATATTCCATCGAGGAGATATGCATTCTAGACCATAAATCCCCAGGATTACGGTCTTTAAGAGTATTCAGAAATTCAATGTTTTTTTCAGCTTGTACAGGAGGACCAACAAGGATGTGAGGTGAACAATCTCTAAAAAAGAAAAAAAAACAGCATGAACTTTGAAATGACGTATGACATAAAATTCAGAAACTAGGAAAGCATAAATATTCTTTGAAATAAGCTCCTTTCTCTCTGGAATTCACATCTCCCTAAAAGATTAAGTATTTCTGGAAGATTTAGAAAAAGGTGGACTTTAAAAATGCTTTGAAATGAGGTGTTTGACAAATTCTCAGTAGGGTTCCAAAGGGAAAACTGATGTAAAAAGAAAAAGAAAAGGTTGGAATCACTGGTATTCAGTAACTTCAATCTACCTGTATCTCCAGCACTTAGCATAGTACCTGGCACATAGTAGGCATTTAATAAATGTCTTTGGATTGTTAACCATGCCAAGATAGAGACTGGTAAAAATAAGTCCTTTCATTCTCCCATGCAATCAACAATATAGGATAAAATAATCTGCCATCGAGTATTAGAGGAAATAGAAAAAATAAAAGATAAGTTACACTCATTTTTAAGCTTTCACTAAGTATTTTAAAAGGACAGTTAAGTGGCATAGTGGATAGAGAACTGAGCCTGAATTCAAGAAGACTTGAGATTAAAGACTTGAGATTAAACTAGTTGTGGTCACTCAACCCTGTTTGCCTCAGTTCCTCATATGTAAAACAAGTTGGAAAAGGAAATGGCAAACCGTAGTATCTTTGCCAAGAAAACCCCAAAAAAGGGTCACGATGAGTCAGACATGACTGAAATGACTTGTTTAATAGTTATTTCCTATGTATCCAATATTTGAATTTATCAAACAACAGATTATTGAGTTCAGATATTTTTGATTCTTAATTATCTAGATCAGGGGTGGGGAACCTGGGGCCTCAAGGTCACATGTGGCCTTTTAGGTCCTTGGGGGTAGCCTTCTGACTGAGTCCAAATTTTACAGAACAAATCCTTTTATTAATGGGATTTATTCTGAGAAGTTTGGATTCAGTCAAAGGAATTTACATCTAGAGAACTATATATAATAATAGAATTTTGGAAATATTAGATGTGCTAGACCTCTAGAGATTACTGGATTGGAGCAGAAAAAAAGGGTGTATGGAAAATGGAGGGAATAGCTCTTCCAGACCTCAAACTGTATTATAAAGCAGTGGTCATCAAAACCATCTGGTACTGCTTTAAGATTAGAGAGATAGATCAATGGGGAATTGACTAGGGGAAATCAGAAATAATAGAGCTCAACAAGTCATTATTTGATAATAGTGGGAAATCAGTTATATAGAAGAAAACTTGTTTTTAGTCATTTTTCAGTTCTGAGCAACTTTTTTTTTCATTTATTTTATTTTATTTTAAATCTATGGAATAAAGCATTTATATAACCCCATTTAGGCTTTTCTTGGCAAAGATACAGGAGTGGTTTGCCATTTCCTTTTCTAGCTCATTTTACAGAGGAGGAAACTGAGGCAAACAGGTTTAAGTAACTTTCCCTGGGTCATATAGTTAGTGTCTGAACTTGGGTCTTCTTGACGATACACGTGGCACTCTACCTACTGCACCACCTAGCAATCTGATAAACACTACTGGGAAAATTTTAAAGTAGTCAGAAATTAGCCTTAGGTCAACATCTTATACTACATTCTACAATGTATTCTAAATGGATAGGCAACCTTAATATAAAAGATCATACTATCAAAAAATTAGAAGAGAAATAGATTACATATTCACAGCTAGGGATAAGAGATGTATTCTTAAACGAAATAGAGGCAATTACAAAAGACAGCAAACTTGAATAACTAGAAACTGTAAAGGTTCTGCACAGACAACATTAATGCATCTAGGATAAGGGAAATAGTCCAATGAGAGGGAAAAGTTTGTACTAGATTTCCCTGATAAGAGTTTGGTATCCAAGATACACAAACAACTAGTACACATTATAATATGTTATTATAATACTTAATATAATAGTATTATATGTTGTTATATATATATATATATATATATATATATATATATATATATATATATATATATATATAAAACTTTTTCCTATGTAGCTAATGTTTCCACTTATCAAATGAGTTAATGAATTCTATTGTTTCTGAATTTTCCTTGTCTAGTCTGTTCCATTGATTTATCTTTCTATTCTTTCATCAATACCATATGGTACTGATGACTCCTGCTTTATAATGTAGGTTGATGCCTGGAAGACCTATTCCCTTTTCATTCCTGTTAATATCCTAGATCTTGTTGTTTTTTTTCCAGATAAATTTTGTTATTATATTAGCAAGTTCTGTAAAGTAATGTAACTGGTATAGCATTAAATGTATAAATTAATTTTAGTAATATGGTCATTTTTATTATATTGGCATGGTCTAGCCATGAGCATAAATTCTTTATTTCTTTAAGGAGTATTTGTGACTGAATTTATGCCAGTCTGTTGTGTGCATTGTGAGCTCCATTCCCCAGATATTATATACATTTTTTATTTATTTGAAATGGGATTTCCTTAGGACTACTTGTGTTTTTTTTAATATTGCTATTGATTTTTGAAGATTTATTTTGTAGCCTATAACTTTGCTGAAGTTCAATTATCATTTTAAAAATTATTGTATATTTTTTATTTCTCTAATATTTTCCAAATAAATAATCATATTGTCAAAAAACAGAGATGGTTTTATCTCCTCTTTAGCTACCTTTATTCCTTTAATTTCTTTATCATACTGCTATTCTTAGCATTCCCAGAACCATATTAAAAACAGTGGAGAGAATAAGCATCCTTGTTTCACTCCCATATGTATAGAAGAGGTTCTAGTGAATTCCCATTGCATGAGATTCTTATTTTGGTTTTAGATAGAAACTTTTTATTATTATTATTTTTAAAGTTTTAGTTTAAAGTTTTAGATAGAAACTTTTTATTATTATTATTTTTAAAGTTCCTTTACACCTATACTTTATAAACAAGTGTTTATGTTTTAGCATAAGCAAGTGTTGTCAAAAGTTTTTTTCTGCATCTACTGAGATGTGGTTTGGGATGTTTGGTGTTTTAATATGATTAATTATGTTGATTATTTTTCCTAATGTTGAATCATATTTGCATTCCTGGTATAAATCCCACGTGATCATCATAAATGATTTTTTGGATAAATCACTAATCTGTTTGGGATTTGTTTTGTTTTTTTAATCAATGTTCATTAATGATATCGGTCTTGGGGCGGCTAAGTGAGTAGAGTGCCGGCCCTGGAGTCAGAAGGACCTGAGTTCGGATCCAGCCTCAGACACAACCCCCACAAACAAAAACCTAGCCGTGTGACCTTGGGCAAGTTACTTAACCCCAATAGCCCTCCAGAAAGAAAAAAAGAAGTTATCAGTCCTTAGTGTCTTTCTGTATTTTATCTTTTCCTGGTTTAGGTATTAGGATTTTGTCTCATTAATGAATTCAGGCAGGATGCTTTCCTTATGCACTTCTGAGAAAAATTTCTATAGTATGGATACTGATTGTTCTTTAAAAGTTTGATAGAATTCTCCTATGAATTCATCTGGACAATGAGCTTTTCCTTTGGTAGCTCCTTTACAGTTAGATTTATTTCCTTTTCTAAGACTGGGCTATTTAAGCTTTCTGTCTGGTCTTCTGATCATTTTGGCTTACATTACATTTTTCTTAAGGTTTTCCTTTCTTTCCTAGTCTCCGTCTCACTCGCAGGTGACTGGGGTGTTGTGTTCCTCTTCTGTCTCTTCAGGGGTTGTTTTGTTCAGTGTAATCCTACCTCGCTCATTTGCTATTTCTTAAATCTGGTTTTTCTGCTCTCTTCTTTTTAATCAGACTTGCTGATGGCTTGTCAATTTCATTAGTCTGTACAAAGACCCAGCTTTATTCAACCAGTTTTGTTTCCAGATTATTTCCCCTCTAGTTTTTAGTATCTCCTCTTTTGTGTTTACTTTATGTTAATTTTCCAGTTTTTAAAAACGTATATTCAGTTCATTTACCCTTTTTTTTCTATTTTGTCAATATATGATTATAAGGATATGATTTCCCCCTTGACAACTGTTTTAACTGCATTCCATGGTGTGTTGTTTTATCATCATTTTCTTTGACACAATTATTAATTGTTCACGTAATTTGATTCACTCATTATTTAAAATTTTACTTTCATTTGGGTCTGTATCTTGTTTGTGGTCTCTGAAATCATTTCTCCTTTCATTCTGTTATGGTCTATAAAGGATTTAAGTATTTCTGTATTTTTATATTTGCTTGCAATATCTCTGCCATAGTATATACATCCTCAATTTGTGGTACAGAAAAATATGTATATTTTTCTACTGACCCTTTTAAGAAGATTCCACCTATGTGGCACAATGGACAGTGGGCCAAGTCTGAATTCAGTAAGATCTGAATTCAAATATGACTGCACATAGTAGTGAGATTCTGGGCAAGTAATTTAAATAACCCAATCTTAGAAAAGGAAATAGATCCAAATGGGATCACAAAGAGTCAGAAATGACTGAACAATAGCACAAGTTTTTTAACTCTAGTTGTCCAGAAATTTGTTCAATTCCTTATTTTTCCTTTGGTTTAGACTTATCCAAAACTGAGAGAAGCATACCAAAGTTTCCTGTCTATGACTTTAGATGCTAAGTCATTTAGGAAGAATGTTTATTTATTAATGATATTTGTTTGTTGCCTATGGTTCTTTTCATAAAAGAGTTTCCTTATTTATTCCTTTTTATTTTTTGTGTTTATTTTTACTTTCTGGAATGCCTGTTCCATAAGTAACAATCTATATTTCATCTTGAACATTTTCTTTCCGCGCTCCCTCCATCCTTCTGTATGCTCTTGTCAAATGTAATATCCTTTTCTCAATATTGATCCTTCTTCACCTCTCTCCAATCTTGACCCTATTATCAGCTTATTCTCCTTGATGCTCTCTTTTCCTTCGATTTAATGACACTGCTCTCCCCTAGTTCTCTTTCTACTTCTATGACTGTTCTTCTGTCTCTTTGGAAGGACTTTCATCCATATCTTGCCCATTAAAATGATGAGTGTCACTCAAAGCTCTGTCCTGGGCCCTCCTGTCTTCTCCATCTATATTATTTCACTTCATAATCTCATTAGGTTCCATTGTTTCAATTATCATTTTTATGATATGATTTTTGGATCTATTTATTGATTCCTAACTTCTCTCCAAGCTTCAGTCTCATATACTCAACTACCACCTTGAACTAGCTGTCCTGTGGACATTCTAAACTAAAAATATAAAAAAATCCAAAAAACCCTTTTCTTCCTTCCTAACTTCTCTAATACTGTGGAGAGTACACCATTAGTTAGAGGTTCTCATCATATAAGTTATTCTCAATTTCTTACTTTCATCCCTCTTATGCAATCAATCGTCAAGTCTCAAACCCTGTAGAGAACTTTCAGGAGTTCCCTGGCTCCCCTAATGAAATGTTCCCCCTCCCCTATATTATTACATGAAAGGTTAGATGGCAGATAAGCAGGAGAATGTATAACCTTGTATGGATATAGAAAACTTTTGGGGTCCCTTGGCGCCGCTAAAGGAATATTCCCCTGCCCTATACAGTTACCTGCAAGATTACGGGGCAGATAAGCAATCGGGCGTGTAATCTTTTTTTGTTTATGCCTCTGGATATGGTCCTATGATATTACCCTAATAAATAACTAACCTTAAGCAAGATCCAGGGAGGGTCCTTGTACACCACTGTCTAAATTCTTTTGGGTCATGTAGACCTTCTATTGGGGAGCATATAAACTTTGTGAGCCCCTTGCATCTTTGGCTCTATATGAAATGGTCCTGTAATAAACAGACTATTCATTACAACCCCATCTCATTATTCTCACTGCTCGCTAGCCCACCAACTGCGCTGGTAATACTGCAGTAATACCCCTCAAATATGCCTCCTCTCTTTTGACACTAAGACCATCCTAATGCATGCTTTCATTACCTTTATTATCAGCAATACCCTGCCTCAAGTCTTTTCCCACTCCAATCTATCCTTCATTTAGCAGTCAAATAGTCTTCCTAGAGTGCAGGTCTAACCATATAATCCCCATTCAATAAATTCCAGGGATCCCCTATTGTCTCCAGGATCTAATAAAATCCTTTGTTTGGCTCTTAAACTCTTTTACAATCTAGCCTTACCTTTCCTGTCTTCTTAGACCTTTCTTTCCTCCATGTACTCTGTGATCTAATGACATTGGCCTTTCTTTGCACCATACCCCATCTCCCCACTCAGAGCACTTTCCAGGTAGATTTGTTTGCCTGATCCAAAGAGTACACCTGAGCTGTGCTGCTGTGAGTTCAATTCTGATCAGATAAGTCAGCATCCAAGTGAATGAATAATTGTGTAGAGTGATCTCTATAGCCCAAAGATAGCCAGATGGGCTTTGCAGCTCTCTGGCTTAAAGGGAATTATTTCTCCCATTAAGTGGAGCTTTCTAAAAGTCTTGTTAAGGGTGGGAGTGATTCAAAAGAGCTTGTAAATGCTATGTTTAAATAACAGAAGAGAACTTGCCCACTGAAGAGTGGTGAGGACCAATAAACAAGCAGTAAGCAGAGAAGCAGTTTTATGTGATGCAGATGCTCCAGAATAGACAAAAGCATCAAAACCTTAAGTTCAAAGTTATGAATTCCCCTGGGCACACAGGTTTTCCTTCCTCTTGAGTTTCCCAGTCAGGTTTCTGTGTGTGCCCATTCTTCACTATAGATACTTAATACCTTAGTGGGAGAGTATGATTAAGATTTATATGTGCATTATATGCATTGAATATAATGTATTAGTATCTGTGATATTTCTTTTGCCACTTATTAGATAAATGATTGCTTAATATCTAAAAGTATCATTATAGTATCTGGTTACATAAATAGGCAATAATCACAATTATAATCATGATGGTGATGATGATGATGATGATGATGATAATATGATATACACAGCACTTTAAAGTTTACAAAGCAATTGACAAATACCTCATTTTATTCTTGCATCTCTGGTAGGATTTTTTTTTTTTACATTTTCAGATAAGAAAACTGATGTTGAGAGGTTGAACGACTTGCACAGTTACTAAGTGTCTGGGGCTAGATTTGAACTCAGTTTTTCTCGAATCCAGATCCATTACTCAATCTACTCTGCCATTCAGCTGTCTAAAGCTACAATGAATAGGGGCTCAGCTGTTAAAAGTGTTGGTAGGGAAAATGTATATCCCCTCAAAAGGATTACCTCTTAGACTCAGAGTTTGAGAACAGTAGGGTAGTTTATCTCTGAGAATCTAGACCTATCACATTAAGGGTAAGTTAAAGTGAAGAGATAATGATATCAACATGCAACATGTGTGGGGATTAAAAAAACATACACATAAACATAAACATATATAAGCATATATAAATATATATATATGCAAAACACATATTGGGGAAATGTCTCATTATGAAGTACTTCTCCCTATGGAGTCAAGAAGAAGTTGTGTGTTTTATAATTTATGAGGAATCTATAAGAAAACAAAGAGTGAAAACGTGTTATGAAACTGCTTTGTTAGAACTGCTATATATAATGTGTCAAAAGGAAACTTCATGAAGAGAATTCTACTGTAACATACCTAAGGAGGTTAGATCAAAACTACTGAATGATAGACATGAATGACCCCCCCTAAAAAATATCATGGAAAAATACATACATACAGCTATTTAATGAGAGACAGAAAAAGACAGAGACACAGAGAGGTAGCTCCTTATCTGCCTTTGATATGCAAAGATGACCACCATATACAAGGCAGAAATTCTATAAATGTAAGAATCATTCAAAAGCTTTCATTTGAAATTTTCAATGTAGTTTTTCCTTTATCCATCACACATTATTGTCTTGTCTGCTTTCCAACTTGTTATTCACAAGATTCTTAACACTGGTAACCCAGAAAACATACCTTTTGAGAGCACTAGAGACCTCTTCTTGTAGATCTATTCCTTTAGAAACTTCTTGCTTTGGAAGCAACATTACATCTTTAATCATGATCTCTCCAGCTGAAATAGTAAACAAAAAATACAAATGTTACCTGCTCCCTATTCTAGGAGAAAGGAACCTAAGATAAGGGGAATAAAATGATCCAAATAAAACAGTTGCATAACTTACTTGCAAAATGCATGACAATATGGAGAAAGACAAAGACAAAGCAAAAAAAAGTACTAAAGAGATAGGGTAAAGAGGACACAAAGTATTTTTTTTTTTTTTGCCTTTTGGAGGGCAATTGGGGTTAAGTAACTTGCCCAAGGTTACATTACTAGGTTTTTGTTTGTGTGCATTAAGTGTCTGAGGCCGGATCGCCACCTAGCCACTCGACACAAAGTATTTTTAAAGAGTCAGATAAGGAGATGTGGGAGAGGGGTCACAAAATGGTATCTTTAAACAACAAGAAAGACTTTGACTATGAAGATGAAGATGTGTCTAGGGTATCAGGACAGATATTAAGTGGAGCTTGGAACTGACCCACAGAATGAGGAACAAGTTCACTAGAAAAGGTCTTAGGTAGAAAAATAAGAGTAAGAAGGTGAGAAGAAAAGAATGTGAATGTGTTTGGGGTGACTAGGAAGCACGGAGGGTCAGAGAAAGCAGGAAACAGTGCTACCAAACAGAGGTAATTAGCAAGAGAAGAGGAACGTCAGAAATATGGAGCAATGACTGGTGACTAGCTGGAAGTAGAATCAAAGGGGAAAAGTCAGGGTCGGAGGGCCAGGGGACAGCACTGGAGTGCTGCCAGTGGTCATTCCTTACTTAGCAAGTCAAGGTTCCTAAAATTCTTCAGTGCCACATTCCCATATGTATTCTTCTGAGCTGGATTGAAACACTGCCACTCTTCTGAAACAAGGAACCTCGCTTCTTCCTCAGTTTTCACTGATGTCTAAATTATGAAAAGATCGATCAATCAATAGCAGCTGCCTTCTGGGAGCCCAACCTGCTAGTTCAAGTTGGGCAATGACTCAAATCCCAGAGTATCAGAGGTAATCTGGAGGGGCTGAGGTATTTTCTAGTACTATTGCTCATAAATCTGTCTGGATTATCAGAGTTAATTAGCTTTTTAAAGGAAGGAATTTACTTAGCAAAGTTTAACAAGGATAAATGCTACAGAAATATCCATCCAAAATGGTGGTACTCAGGTGCTCCTGACTCCAAGGCTGGTGCTCCAGGGTGCTGCGCCACACTGCTGCCCCTCATATACTTAATCTTAATGGAGCATCACAACAAGCCTGCAAGTAGATTTTAAAGGCATTTTTTTATCTCAGTTATAGGGAAAGAAAATGAAGTTGAGAACTTAAATGTCACAACTAGCAGGACAGGGAAAAGAATACCAAGTATGCTCATTAGGTGATCTGGGATCTTCTAAGGAATATGCATTGAAGTCCAGGTGCCTTAGGTGCAAGTGTCAGTGATCTGGGCTTCTGGGATGGATGGGAAAATTCAAGGTGTCAGCAAAAATAGCTTTACTGAAGAGACAAGATAATTCTGTTTATACAAAGGTTTGCCAGAAGCATGGACCATAGGGATCTGGCACCAGGGAAAGAGTCCTTGAGTCAGGACCCTATGTACTGATAACCTCTATTTGAGGAATTACAGGGTCAGGTCTATATGTGTCTGTAACAAGAAAAGATTTTCTCACAGGGGACTGAGTTGCTTCCAGAGATATGGTCTTATAGCTGGGGCCAAAGCCACAAGTACCCCATCAGTAGAACTTCAAATGGAAATGGAGCTTGGAAAACTGGGTCTGGAGTTGCGAGAGACACGAGACGTAGAGTTATCAGTCTGGGAGTTAAAAATCCAATGAGATTTTTTTTTCTAATTGGTATTTCCAAAAAAATGCCTTTAAAAAAAATTGCCATCATTTCCTATTCCCCTATTAATATAGAACTATTTTTTTTTTTTTTGCTTTTTGGAGGGCAATTGGGGGTAACTTGCTCAAGGTCACACGGCTAGGTTTTTGTTTGTGTGTGCATTAAGTGTCTGAGGCCGGATTCGAACTCAGGTCCTTCTGACTCCAGGGCCGATGCTCTACTCACTGTGCCACCTAGCCGCCCCCAATATAGAACTATTAATGTAGTTCTCCCTGGTAACAAATCTATAATCAAAGCACTGATAATATCTGACAACGTATGACTCATTACTTCCTTATAGTGCACCATCTCTATTGAGGAGAGAGGTGTTTTTCATTATTAGCCCATTTGCTGTAACTAACAGTTCTACATATGGATGGTGTTGTGCTGGCTGGTGGAGAACCTCTGTTTTCTTGCTGTTCACTGACAGGCCAAAAGTAGCACAAGCAGCAGAGAATCAACGCATACTTTGTTGCACCTCAGCCTCAGAGGCTGCACTGAGTGCATAATCATCTGTGAACAAAAAGTCATGAACCAATTCACCTTCCACTTTAGTCTTAGCTCGTAACCTTTTCAAGTTAAATAATTCACCACCAGTGCAGTAGCTGACCTCGATGGCATTTTCATCCTTGTTGAAGGTGTCCAACATCACTGCAAACATCAAGCTAAAAAGCATTTGAGCAAGCACAGAGTCCTGCTTAATTCCACTGGTCACCAGGAAAGCACAAGAGCATCATGCATACATGGAACCACTGGCAACAGCAAATGGAAAGATTTTGAATGCAGTGGATACATCTCTACTGCAAAGAGCACAACTCTGGTGGGCCGGCCATGTTGTTCAAATGCCAAATGTACTGTTTGTCTAACATAGTATTTTATGGAGAACTCACACAAGGCAAGTACTCACATGGAGGACAAAAGAAGCAGTACTAGGATACTCTCAAGGTCTCTTTGAAGAATTGCTTGTGTGACATGGAAGACATTGGCACAGGATCACCCAGAAAGGCATGCCTGCCTCAAAGAATTTAATTTAGAGCATTTGCTCTATGGGCAAAGCAGAACTGGAGTAGCTCAGAAAAAACATGAGATGTACAAATTCAGAGAAATCTCCACTCTAAATGTTTATATGGACTCTTTGTACCTGACCTGTGGTAAAGCCTTTTGAACTCATAATGGTCTGATCAGTCAGAGTCAGACACACTGTACCTTGACCCCACCACAGAGATGTCATTTTGGTCCTCTCTGAGAATGAAAGACAACAACCTCCCAAAGAGCTTTCCTTAGGGCATTCAATTCAAGTATTTATTGAGTGCCTTCAATGCTCTCAGTGCAGGACAGCAGAGGTTGGCTACCTGCTTTACATGGTTAATCTTGAGGAGGTCCCTAAGAATGGTCCTTGTGAACCTAACAGATCATCCAGTTCTGATTGAGCACTTGAAAAATAAATCTATTCTCTCCTTACTCTAATCTTCCTTGTGCACATACACAATTGTGTACCCTGCCACACTTAATTCCTGTTTGGTTTTGATACAGTAGTAATTAATAATAAAAGTTTATATTTCTATAGCACTTACTATGTGCCAGGCACTTTGTTACATACTATGCAATTATTATCCAATTTTATTCTTATAACAACCCTGGGAGGAAGGTGTTATTATCCCCATTTTACAGTTGGAGAAACTGAGGCAAACAAGGATTAAGTGACTTATCCAGTCACTCAGCTAATCAGTGTTTAAAGCTGGATCTGAATGTGCTCTATCCACTGCACCATCTAGCTGCCTTACATGTGAATATGTGGTACTGCAGAGGGAATGCAGAACTTCAAGGTTAAAAAAACTACAAAAGCCTGTGTTTGGGTCCTAGTTCTAACACTTATTTGCCCTGTGATTTTGGGCAATTCACTTCTCTTCTTTAGATCTCTCATTTGTAAAATTAAGGTGCTGGGCTAAATGGTTTCTAAGGTCTTTTCCAATCCTAAATCATATAATTCTATTAAAGTATAAACTCCAATTTACAGAGTTTGAACTTTATAGTACATATGATGTCATTCATTTTGTTTGACTCTTTTGGTGAGACTTATTAAATTTATAATAATAAATGTTTCTGAAAACAAATGTAAACAGTTTGAAATAGCTGCTGTGGGGAACGTACTGGGAAATAAATAAAAGATGAGCAAAAAAATTGTCAAGGAACAGCATAGCTAAAATGAAATAATGCTACTGGTAGTCTAACCAACATAACTCCATGACAAAGGAGAGGAACGTGCCTGATAAATAGGGGATAAGGATGTCTAAATAGGGGATGAAGAAAGCATAGAAATGTTATTGAAGGAGAATAGGAAAAAAAAAAACAAAGATAAGGAAGCTTTCCAGATATTTCAGGCTCAGGTACTAGGGATGCCTCCAAGATGAGAGGCGATAAAGGCAAAATTGGGGAGAACCAACAGATGGAAGAGGAAAGAGTTGTATGTCAGAGAGGACAGAGGGACCATAGCTTACCTGGGATTGAGGAGAATTAAAAACTGATACCACTGTCTGGTCCCTGAGGAGATCCCCCTGGTGATGGGAAGAAAGCTGAGAACCAGGGACAGCTGAGGGAGGAGAAAGAAGAAGGAACAATTCTGGTCATGTAATTACTCTTCATCATGGGACCTAGAATCAGTCATCCTCTAGACTTTTTTAATGTATGTTGAACACTGAAAATGTACAATTTGTACAAATTATACAAAACACAGATTCCTGCTCTTTCTGATCTAATGCAAACTTATTTTTATTCTGCAGTAGACCTCTAAGGTTATAAATTTTTAGGGACAAAACTAGGAGGACAGGACAGGGCTTGTGTGTAAAGTGTGAGAGAGGTAGAAAAGGCTGATAATGATAAAAGAGAGGGTTAACTTACTCAACTCGAATTCTGCTTTTGTTTTCTCTTCTAAAAGTGACCTTTGATCTGGGAAGGAAAATGGACAAAGTTGAAACTTAAAATAAATAATTAGGTGGTAAGAGAGACTCTAGCTGACTTCAATGAATTTAAGTCACTGGACACAGACCAACTATATACTAAAGGGAGTAAAAAATTTAGCATATGCAATTATTATAATGCTGCTATTAGGGGAGCCAAGATGGCAGAGTAGAAACAGCATTTCCAATGTGCTCTGCCCCACACAAATTTCAAACAATGTGAAAGGGAGCTCCGAACAACTTCTGGAGCCACAGCACCCACAGAATGACACAGAGAAGCTAACCTCCTGCTGAGGACAGCCCAGCAGCCCTGCAGGGAGCGGCCAGTGCAGCGCTCTGAGAGCAGGCAGCACAGCGAGCTGGGAACAGACAGCACAGCCCGCTGAGCCGAGCCCAGGTCCGAGGTTTTAGCCACAGAGCGGCGGGGCCTTCAGCCGGCTGGTGGAACCCCAGAACACCAGCAATTGTGGCGATTCCAGAATTATCAGCACAGATATGCCTAGGACAAAGTGAGAGGTTAGTGCCCTATGGACTTTGGGACCAGTATTTGGGGAACACGTGGCTTCCTCCCCTGGGGGCAAAAAGCTGCTGAAGAAACAGCTGCACAGAAGCCATTTTGCAGCGTCAGTGGTGGCTCTAGCTCCTGGGCTGTGAACTGTAGGAAGATCCAGCAATCAGTCTGGGGGTTAATCGCTTTTGCTTTAAACTGCCTGGATCTGGACTGTGGTCTGGGGGGGAAGTTTGGGGTGGGTATCCAACTTGCCGGAGTGGGTGGAGGCTTTACAGAGGCCACCCAACTGGCAGAAGTTGTGAAGACCCCACGTTTGGGCAGAAGCTCCCCTGTCTGGTGGCAGAGTCCTACTGTGGCAACAAGTCCAAAAATCAAGTAATTAAGTGGTAACATGCCTAGGCAAATGAAACAAAATAAACAGAAAAGTTCAATATTGGACTCCTATTTTAGGGGCAAAGAGGCTCAAAGCATGGAGGAGGACTGTGAGGTCAGAACTCCTGCACCAAAAGCCCTAAATGAAAATACAAGCTGGCTACAGGCCATAGAGGACCTTAAGAAGCAGATAAGAGAAGTGGGGGGAAATTTGGAAAGAGAAATGAAAAAGATGCAAGAAAAGTATGAAATGACAGTCAACAGCCTGACTGAGGAAAATAACACCTTAAAAAATAGACTAACTCAAATGGCAAAAGAGGCTCAGAAAGGCAATGAAGAAAAGAATGCCTTAAAAAGTCCAATTTGCCAGATGGAAAAGGAATCTCAAAAGCTCACTGAGGAGATTCATTCCTTCAGAGTTAGACTGGAGCAAATGGAAGCTAGTGACTTTATGAGAAATCAAGATACTATTAAACAGATCCAAACAAATGAAAGAATAGAAGGCAATGTGAAATATCTCATGGGAAAAACCACTGACCTGGAAAATAGATCCAGGAGAGATAATTTAAAAATTATTGGACTACCTGAAAGCCATGATCAAAGAAAGAACCTAGAAATCACCCTTCAAGAAATTCTCAAGGAAAATTGCCCTGATGTTTTAGATCCAGAGGGCAAAATAGAGGTTGAAAGAATCCACAGATCACCTCCTGAAAAAGATCCCCAAAAAGAAAACTCCCAGGAATATTATAGCCAGGTTCCAGAATCCCCAGATCAAGGAGAAAATACTACAAGCAGCCAGGAAGAAACAATTTCAATATTGTGGAAACACAATCAGAATAGCACAGGACCTGGCAGCTTCTACACTGAGGGATCAAAGGGCATGGAATATGATATTCCAGAGGGCAAAAGAGCTGGGAATGAACCCAAGGGTCACCTACCCAGCAAAACTGAGCATCTTGTTTCAGGGGAAAATATGGTCATTCAGTGGAATAGAGGACTTTCAAGCATTCTTGATGAAAAAACCAGAGTTGAATAGAAAATTTGACATTCAGACACAAGAAGCAAGAGATGCTTGAGAAGATAATCAAGGAAAAGAAATCAAAAGGAACTTATCAAAGTTGTACTATTTACAGTCCTACATGGAAAAACAATAACTGTGTTTGATGAAACCTTTCTCATTATGAAAATAATTGAAGAAGGGTACTTGGCATATGTTCACAGGTATACATGGATAGAGGGCACAGGTTGAATTTGATGGGAAGGGATGATTATTATTATTATTTTTTTTGGAGGGCAATTGGGGTTGGATGACTTGCCCAGGTTCATGTGGCTGGGTTTTTGTTTGTGTGTTGGGTGTCTGGGGCCGGATCCAAGATCAGATCCTTCTGGCTCCGGGGCTGACGCTCTGCTCACTGCGCCACCTAGCCGCCCCAAGGAAGGGATGATTCTTAAGGGGTGAAGTCAAGAGGTGAGAGAGGAAAGTGGCAAGAGGAGATGGAGAGAGACAGGGTAGGGCAAACTATCTCATGTAGAAGAGGCAAGGGGAAGTAGTTGCAGGGAGGGGAAGAACAGGAAGGCAAAAAGGCAAAAGCATATTCTCATTGAAGTTGGCTCAAGGAGAGAATCACATACATACTAAATGGAATATCTTACCCTCACTCACTCTCCTGAGTAGGGGAAAGGGGGATGAGAGGGGGGGTGATAGAGGGGAGGGCATTCTGGGGAGAGGGGAGGTTAGAAGTACCCACTATCAAAGAGGGACAGGATCAAAGTAGGGAATGGAACAGGTGGGAAGTGAGACAGGTGGGAGGGAAATATAAGCAGTCTTTTACAATATATCTACTATGGTAATGTTTTGCATAGATATACATGTACAACACATACTGAATTGCTTATCTTCTCAGAAGGAGTGGGTGACAAGGGAGGAAGGGAATGGATCTGAAAATCGAAGTTTTAAAATTAAATGTTTCATAAGATGTCCAGGCATTGGGGCCCTAATGGCAAAGTCGAAGGGGGTATGGGAGAAGATATGGGAGAGAGCAGATTGGATGAGGGGATATCTAGTGGGACTGCTATTCTGGGGTGGTGGGTAGGGAAAAAATGGGGGGGAAATGTAACTCATAATCTGGTGGAAATGAATGATGTAAACCAGAAGTTAATAAAGCATTTGTTTAATTAAAAAAAATAATGCTGCTATTAGTGGTCTCTGAAAGACTATGGATAGATAATGAGAGAGGTGTTACAAGATTGGAGAAGGGCAAATGTCCCAATTTTCAAAACTGGGAGGAGTAAAAACCTATTAACTATAGACCTTCAACTCCTGGCAGAATTCTAAAAGACTAAAAGGATGTTCTGTGATAATTTAGAAAGGGAAGCATCGCTCATTAAAAGAAAACATGGCACCTTTGACCCATTCCTGGGCATACAGACCCATGAGAGTGAAAAACAGACACATATATACCAAATAAATAGCATATAAATACCAAAATATTTGTATTCGCATTTTAAGAAAAGTTTTACTGATACCTTTTTTATATTACTGTCATTTCCCAGTACTAATCCCAGCAACTCAAAATAGAAATCTCTCTTTTAACAAGCAAAAATAGTTAAACCCAAACAACCCAATTATATCTAACATTATTTGCCTTATTTTGTAGATCACTACTTCTGTTCTGAGAAGGAGGAAAGTATATTTCTTTCTCTGTTTTCAAGGACCAAAATTTGTCAATGCACGTATCCAAATTCTGATTTTATGTAGTTTTATTTATCATTATTGGTCCTGGAAAACAGATTCTCTATGGAGGATCAACAAAGGATGAAAAGACAGCAGTGGATTATAATCTGTACACATGGAGTGAATACCCACATGGATGAGATTACAGATCCGCTAAGCATTAACATAACTAGAAGGGAAGCACATGGGAGTGAGGAACAGGGAAGACTCTAAATTTGTGAACCTGAGTAAATGGGAAAACTGTAGTACCCTAAAGGAAAAAAGTGAAGTTTGGAGGAGAATAATCTTTAAAGTAGAAGATAATGATATGGTTGGATGATAGGTTTAGAACTGGAAGGGCTCTTCCAAGACATTTGATTCCAATTCCATCAGTTTACAGATGAGAAAACTAAAGCAGAGATAAAGTGACTTGTACAGTTAATGCATTTCTGACCTGATATCTGAACTCAGGTCCATCCAGACTCCAATTCTACTGCCTTATACACAGTGCCATGCGACCTCAAAAGCAGAATTTGCTTTGCTTCTTCCTGGTTTCAAAATGGTAACCTCTCACATGTGAGGCAAATGTAATAAACATTACACTGTGGAAACCAGTTCTTTTGGTCATATTGATTTAACTTCCAGCAGGGCGGCTAGGTGGCAAAGTAGATAAGAGTGCCTGGCCTGGAATCACTTTGTGATTTCAGATCCGGCCTTAGACACTTACCAGTTGTGTGACCCTGGGCAAGTCACTTAATTTCTATTTGCCTCAGTTTTCACATCTATAAAATGAGCTGGAGAAGGAAATGGCAAAACCACTCCACTATTTTTGTCAAGAAAATCACCAAAGGGGTCATGAAGAGTCACATACAACTGAAAATGACTAACAATGACAAAAGGAACTTCCAAGAAGAGATATTCAGCACATAGCTGTCAGAGTAAGAATAGGGTTGAGGAGAGATATTAGTTCTGAATACATGGATTTGAGAGTTATCTGCATAGCTATGATAGAATAGCCGATGAGATCTTTCTAAGTGAGAAATTGTAGGAAGGAGAGAAAAGAATCCAAGACTTCAGGAACAATCACATTGAGGGGACAGTAAAGAAGACTCATGTGTGATGAGACAAGAAGGAGGATCAAGAAAAAACAGTGTCACGGAAACCAATGAAGGGTGGAATATCCAAGAGGATGACTAGTCAATAGCATCAAAAGTTGCAGAGAAGTCACAGAGGGTGAGGCCTGAGAAAAAGACCATCAGATCTAGTAGCAAAGTGATCACTGACTATCTCATATTAGTTTTAAGGAAATGTTGAAGACAAGGTATAAAAAAACTAGATTGAAAGAGATGATAAGTGAGTGAATAGTGAGGAAGTGGAAGTAGTAAATGTAAATAATTTTGTTTACAGAGCACTTTACTAAAGTAAATATAAAAGGTATGAGCAGGGGACTCAACTTTAATAAAGAAATAACTGAAGTTAATACCAGTGTATGTTAAGAGGAACTAATTTTCCAAACATTCTGAGCATTCATTCAAGCAAATGAATTTAAAAACAATTATTTTAGCAAGCATTTCTGTGTGTGAGAAAAAAGTGTGTAAGTTTAGTCAGAAGCAGAATTGTCAAGATGATTTTCATACTAGTCACACTGCTATTCTGTATCACTAAAAATGAACATAATTTCAACAGTAATATACTTTAACATTGTAATTATTGTGTACTCAACTGGACAGCCAATTATTAGGCTAAAAATAAATACACGACTGCTGGTCAAGTGAGAAACAATATTTTCTCTGATTTCCCACAACCTTTCTTTCAAATCTCTCCAAAACAGAAATTATGCATCAGATACGGTAACTTCAGTTGTCTCCATATTGCAACATCATATGGGGTCGTGACCCACAGTTTAAAAGGCACTGAAGGGCTCACAAGTGGAAAAAGTTTAAGAAGCCCTGGTCTAGAACACCCAGAACCCAAAAGGAGGTTCAACAAACCCTAGGAATTGATGTTCACTTACACTTGGGACTCTCCCCGACTTCCAATGCTACCTGCAGTAATCTAGCAAGCCTGAGGAGAAGGGCACAGTATTCAGCTGGGGCCATTTTTGACCACCAAAAAGGTCAGTGGGGGCAGACACCTAGTCTGGTGAACCAGGAATGGCTCAATGCGGGAGAAGGCTGAGACACTCTGATTTTGAGCCCGAGGAAACCACAATCATTGAAAGAGAGTCAGAAATGAGTGATAAAGAAAATAAGTGGGGGTGAAAAGACCGAAAAACCTCAAAGACTTTGAACGTTAACAGAAAAAACAATAATAACAGAAGTAAATATGGTCTCCAGATCTAGTGAATAATTTCAAGCATCTATTACTAAAAACTATAAAATAAAAAGGGAAATGATCCAACATTTGTTGAGAGAGAGGATCCTATTGAATGTAAAAAGAACATGGAACCATGACACACTATTCTTGAGTGGTTTAAAAGAGAAATGAGAACTATGGGAGCAAAATTTACATCCTTCACAGGAAATAATGAGGAGAATAGAAAAACTGGAATCTACAATGGCAAATCTCGCCAAAGAAACAAATGCCAGAACAATAGATTGGGAATTAAATTACACAGAAGTGAAAGACAACAGAGAAGAAAAGCAAAAAGGAAAACGTAAAAAGGAAGTATGGGGGGGTAGAGCCTCATCCCCCAATTACCTCCAAAACCTGTAAAAAATGACTAAACAAATTGTAGAACTACAGAACCCACAAAAGGACAGTGAAAAAAATCTCCCACTGAAGACAGTCTGGCAGGCAGACAGAAAGGGTCTAATGCACTGGGCTGTGGGTGAAGTGCAGTCCTGCATGGGCTGTGGCCAGCACAGACCAGGGGGAGCAGGTCTTAGGGGACTGAATCACTGGCAGCTAGGGAAGTTTCCAGACTTCTCACCCCACAAACACTAAAGACAAAGTAAAAGGTCAGTGGGGAAACTCTACTGGACATGAGTGAGAGAACACGGCCTGGCCCCTGCCCCTGGGGTGGCAGATGGGAGCGGCTGCTTCAGCAGTTCCAGGTCCACAGATGGGTGGGGGAACCAAGCAGTTGATCAGGGGGCAATTGCAGGAATCTCTTTGCTGGCATCAAGGGAGGATTCTCTTGTTTTGCCCTGCTTGGATCTGGGTCGCACGTAATCTTGAGTGGTGGTCCTGGGGTGAGGAGGAGGCCTGGTGTGGCACAGCTTGTTGAGGCTGTGGAGAGGGAGTCCTCACAGTTCTGAGGCAGGTGCCTAGAAGTAGCTCCAACAGCAACTGTGCAAAACCCCAGAAATTTGGGACACAGCATTCTCCACTCTGGAAGCAGAGATCTACCATGGCAAAGAGCTCAAAAGTCAATCAATTGGCTAGGAAAATGAGCAGACAGAGGAAAAGAAATCAGACTATAGAATCCTTCTTTGGTGACAAAGAAGATTAAAACAGAACCAGAAGAAGACAACAAAGTCAAAACTCCTGCATGAAAAGCCTCCAAGAAAAATATGAATTGGTCTCTGCCCATGGTAGAGCTCAAAAAGGAGTTTGAAAATCAAGTTAGACAAGTAGAGGAAAAATTGGGAAGAGAAATGAGTGATGCAAGAAAGTCACAAAAACAAATCAACAGCTTGCTAAAGGAGACCCAAAAAATACTGAAGAAAATAACACCTTAAAAGATAGACTAACTCAGACAACAAAAAGCCAATGAAGAGAAAAAAGCTTTAAAAAGCAGAACTGTCCAGATGGAAAATTAAATTCAAAAGTTCAATGAAGAAAATAATTTCTTCAAAATTATAATGGAGCAAATGGAAGCTAATGATTTTATAAGAAATCAAGATATTATAAAACAGACCCAAGAGAATGAAAAAATAGAAGACAATGTGAAATATCTCTTGGGAAAAACCACTGACCTGAAAAATAGGACCCGGAAATATGATTTTAAAATTATTGGACTACCTGAAAGCCATAATCAAAAAAAGAGCCTAGATGCCATCTTTCAAGAAATCATCAAGAAAAACTGCCTTGATATTCTAGAACTAGAGGGCAAAATAGAAATGGAAAGAATCTACAGATCACCTCTTGTAAAAGATGCCAAAAAGAAAACTCCTAGGAATATCACAGCCAAATTCCTGAGTTCCCAGGTCAAGAAGAAAATATTATAAACTGACAGGAAGAAACAATTTGAATACTGTGGAAGCGCAATCAGGATAACATAAGATCTAACAGCTTCTAAATTAAGGGATCAAGGGCTTGGAATATGATATTCTGAAGGTCATAAGAACGAGGATTAAAATCAAGAAATTACCTACCCTGCAAAACTGAATATGATACTTCAGGGGAAAATATAGACATTCAATGAAACAGAGGACCTTTAAGCAATCTTGATGTAAAGACCAGAGCTGAACAGGAAATCTGACTTTCAAATACAAGAAGCAAGAGAAGCATGAAAAGGTAAATGTGTGTGTGTGTATGTATGTACATATATATGTATATATATATGTGTGTGTATATATGTATATATATATATATATTTGTGTGTATAGATGTATACATAGAGGGGACACAATGAGTTGAATATGAAGGGATGGCATCTAAAAAAATTAAGAGGTAAGAGAGGAATATACTGGGAGAAGGAGAAAGGGAAAGATAGAATAGAGTACATTATCTCACATCAAAAAAGGCAAGAGAAAGCTGTTATAATGGAGGGGAAGAGCAGGAAGGTGAAAGGGAATGAGTCAACCTTATTCTCATCGGATTTGGTTTAAGGAGGGAATAATACACTCAACTAGGTATTTTACCCTACAGGAAAGTGTGGGGGGGGAGGAATAAAAGAGGAGCAACAATAGAAGGGGGGGCAGACTGAAGGATGGGGTAGTCAGAGGCAAACACTTTGGAAAAGGGACAGGGTCAAAAGAGAAAACAAAATAAATAGGGGGTGGGATAGGATTGAGGGAAATATAGTTAAGTCTTTCACAACATGACTAGTATGGTGATGTTTTGTTTAACTACACATGTATAACCTATATTGAATAGCTTGTCTTCTCAGTGGGGGTCGGTGAGGAGGGAAGAAGGGAGAGAATCTGGAACTCAAAGTTTTAAAAACAAATATTAAAAAATTGTTTTTACATGCAACCAGGAAATAAGATATTCAGGAAATGGAGTATAGAAATCTATCCTGCCCTACATGAAAGGGGGAAGGAATTAAGGGAGGGACTGGGCAGGGATATAAGAGAGGGTAGCCTTGGAGAAGGGGTAATCAGTGTGCTTGCCACCTTGGGATGGGGGGTAGGAGAGAGAAGGGGAAAAAATTTGGCACTCAAATTCTTGTGGAAATGAATGTTGAAAACTAAAAATAAATAAATAAATTTTAAATTCTTAAAATAAAGGAAGTATGCTCACTATGGAAGCAAAACATACTATTCGAAAAGAAAGATCAAAGAACCTCAACACTATAATGAAGGAAATAATAAAAGAGAACTGATCAGCACTTCTGACCATAGAAAATGAAATTCCAAATGAATCTACAGATCACTCCCAGAAAAACAAACAAGCAAACAAAAAAACAAGGTTGAGAATTCCAAGACAGTTGGTTAAACTTAACAATTTCAATTCAAACCAACAAGTTCTGCAAGCCATGCAAAGAAAGACGTTCAAATACAAAGGAATAGACATTCAAGTGATGCAAGACTATTCCACACAGACTAGAAGGGATGGGATAATGTGTTCTGAAGAGCAATAGAGCCAGAATATAGCCCAGGGCAATCTATCCTACAAATCTGAGCTTTACCATCTAGGACAAAAGATGGATGTTCAAAAAAAATATTGCAACATTTTTAGAAAGAAAACTAAAAATGAAGCTATTATTTGCTTCTCAAACACCCAAATAACAGAAATGCACAAGTAAATAAATGTATCGGGCAAGGATAACAACAGTAATGAAGTAACAACAGAAAGACAAATGAGAGACTTCTTTTCAAAATGTACACAAGAAGACAGGGTTAAGGATGAAAGAGTTCTGGGAGACAGGATTTGCTTATACTTTAATATTAACCAGCAGGCAGCCAATTAAGGTTCCATATAGTCAAGATTTCACGTACAATTTCCTTCCATACTCTCATGCATATACTAGCACTCAGATCACCTAAGAACAGTAAAGATGGCAAAGTTTTTTTGAGGCTTGATTTGGAATTACTACTATTTCCTGGAAACTTGTTTCTTCTTGGAAATCCAGTAATTACAGAACTCTTATCAGCAACTTTTTATTTCAGAAAAGGTCATGAAACCATCTTTTCATATACATGTTCTTCTGGCTCTCTCTTTAAGTGCTGTCGCTAGTTCTCATGCTCCTCTCATCCCTTCTCTCCTCCCCTTTCTATATTAGGTCAGTGTTTTGTTACAAGCTGCCAGGGCTCCTGTCTTCTCTGGAGCTGCAGAGTCTGCTACCTCTTCTACCTCCACCACCAGTGTCATAGCCTGTCAGCCTCAGGGGCTACAATGCTGAGTGGCAGGCAAACTGCTCCCTAATAAGGAACCTGGCTCCCCTAGATGTCTGCTCCCCAGGGGACATGGACACAGATGTTAGGCCAACAAGAACACAGCGATCTAGGAGCTGCAGGGATATGGGTTCTGGTTACCTCAGAGAAAGTTATGGCTCATGACCCTCCTCTTACACAATATTGCCTTTTAAACAATTCTTTTTAAGAGTCTGGCAAGCAAAGGAAGGAGGGGATGGCAGTGATTTTTTTTTGAAGGAGGAGCAGACCTAAGCATGTTAACAGGCAGCAAGGAGTTAGAAGATAGGTTCAAAATTAAAGTGAGAAGGAAGAAATGATCAGCAAGGTGAACCATTGGAGGAGATGGGAAAAGTGAGGGGCTACTTTTTATTCAAAAGAAGTGATAAAGAAGGAAAGGACAGGTTAAAGGAGTTCTGAGGTATAGAGTAAGGTAGGAGTTTATAGTGGACAACTTCTATTTTCCTTAAAATAAAGTTTTATTGATGCTTTTTGTTCTTTATAAATGCCACTTTTCTATGTGGATATTTACTTCTTTCTCTACTCCTATATCCTCAACAGAACATTCTCTTGTAACAAAGAAAAACAGGTAAACAAAACCAAATGATACCCAAAGTAAGGATGTTGGAGAATGTTACATTCAACATCTGTAGTCTCCACCCACTCTTCCAAGAAAGAAGTTTTATATGTTTTCATCAACTCGGCATTGGGAGTAGATCCTAGAACAGAGCTGACCAAGCAAAAACAGAACCAGGGTCTGGACATCTTTCCTGCTACCCCTACCAGTCTACACTCCCTGCTAGTCAAGGAACAAAGATCCTGAGACATAGCTGACCTGATTGAGTACCTCAGAAATGCCTCATCCCTTTAAAATGTCTGATCCCAGGACTCTATTGATCCCTGTTTTGACTATTGATCAGGAAGAGAGAACAGACATCTGCTGTGTGAGAGGAAATGTGTGCAAAGGATACAAAGTCTAAAAATGTCCCTCCCCTCAAGAAGCTCAGTCTACTGGGGAAGACAACCCGCAAACAGCTATGTCCAAATAAAACACTACAGATCCATCTAGCCACCTAAATATATTTCATATACACATATACACCTACATATATATGATCTTACATAAAGCATACATGTATGTGTTTTATATGTGTGTGTATCTTGTTTGTACAGTTGGTTTGCATGCTGTCTCCCCCATTAGTGAGTTCCTTGTGGGCAAGAAATTTTTTGACTAATTCTGATTTAATATCAGTTCTGTAATTCTAATATAAATAAATAAATAAACACACACATATCATACATATATGATAAACTGAAGATAATATCAGAAGAAAGGAATTAAGATTAAGGAGGACTGGGAAAGGTTTCCTGAAGAAGATGAAGCTTGAAAGAAACCAGGAAAGAAGGGCATGAGACATAAGGAGGAAATGAGATCCAGGCAGGGGGAGCAGCCAGTGAAAATGTCAGAAGTCCAGAGAGAGCATGTCAGGTGCTAGGAACAACAAGGAAGTCAGTCACTAGACAACAGAGTATACAGAAGTTTAATGTTTAAGGTTTAAGAAGACTAGAAAGGTAAAAAGAAGCCAGGTTATGAAAGGTTTTAAAAGCCAAACAAAGGATATAATATTTGATCTAAGAGGTAATAGGGAGTTGGTTGAACAGACATGATCAAAACTATACTTTAGGAAGTTCTCTTTGACAGCTGAAGAAGGATGGACTAGAGTGGGGTGAGAGACTTGAGGCAGGGAGGTTTTCAACCAAATTAGGTGACTTTTGAAATTCTGCTACTTCTATCAATACTTCTACCACGGATCTAAAAAGAAGTAATTATTTTCCCTGTACATGAGGAGATGAGGGCCTGCACCAAGGTGATGGCAAGATTACAAGGAGGCAAATCCAAGAAATGTTAGAAAGGTAGAGTCAACAGGATTTGGCAACAAATCGGATATGGGAAGTAAAAGTGAAGAGTCAAATACAATACCTAGGTTATAAGCCTGGATGACAAGGAATATAGTTTTGCTATTGTGCCTCACAAGTAACAGATACTCAATACGTAACTGTCCACGATTAAGAAAACTATAGTATTCAGTAGACAGAATATTATAAAGTGGAGTATAAGTAAGACAAAATTAGTTATGCCTAGCTATTAAAATACAATGGCATTACCAACAACCCCTGCTAAATTTAAAGAATAAAAGGTAGATACATTAATGAGGATAGTTACTATGGCAAAAGGAATGAATTTGTTAAAGTCATCAAGTCATATATTTAGACTATTCAATATTAAAATTAGGTTGTATATACTGAAGCAATGTTGTAAAGTGAAAAGAACACTGGGCTAAAAATCGGACTTCCTGAATTTTAGTTACAACTCTGCCACTAATTAGTGATGCACAAGTCATTTTATCTCTTGTGGTCTTAAAGGAATGCTGGATTAAAGGTTGGATTAAAAAGTCTCTTTTAATTCTAATGTCCCCTATTTCTTTTGATATAGACTTAGTCATGTAACAGTACTTGAGTCCAAGGATCTCTTCCCTTCTGAAAGCATACAGATAACAGGGCCTCCAAAAGAATATAGGAGTCCAAACTCTAACACTTACCATTCTCTTGTAGGGAATAGAGATCCTGAGATTCATACTTTAGCTGGAGACTTTGTGACTCCTTGGGTGCTCTCTGATGCTCTGTCTCCTCTGAGTATTCTTCTAGTCTTTGTGCAAGATCTGAAATCTAGGGACAAAAGGTTGTAAGGGTACCACTGAATGAACTGGAACCATACACTGAGAAGAGACCATAAAGTACATTCCCCAAGGAAATAAAAGATAAAGGTAAAAGAAACCAGAGTTGCATTCAATGTAGCAGAAGAAAAGAGAGAACAAGATAGACCTAGAACTAATGGCTAAGTAAACCCATTTACAAGCAAAATGTGGCTAATTTAAGCCCATTGCTACACCCATCCTTATGGCTTCTTTCGTGACACCAGTATCTTCCTACCTGCTGTCCAGCTTCATTCGGTTGTTGCTCCAGTTCCTCCAATATAGAAATTGCTTCTTCTCCGTTTTGTGGGAACCGCTTCTTCACTGAGGCCTGAAGCTCCTGGGGCAGGATAGTAAGAAATTGCTCCAGCACCAACAGCTCCATAATCTCTTCCTTTGTATGCACCTCAGGCCTCAGCCACTGATAGCAAAGTGCCCATAGTTGGTCCAAAGCCTCTCGGGGCCTGGTTGTCTTCTGGTAGCAAAACTGTCTGAAACGTTGCCTAAAGGTCTCCTGGGTAAAACGGTTGTTTTCTGGTTGGTTGGATTCCTCTTCCCAAGTGTAGTCTTCTTCTTTCACTTTCAAAATTTCCTTCTGCTCCTCTGGGACTGGGACAGAAAAGCCTTCTGACATCTTGAGATTGACTATCTAAAACAGTCATAGGATCATAGATTTAGAGTTGGAAGGGAAATCCATCCAAACTTCCCATTTCACAGAAGAGAAAACTGAGGCCCAGAGAGATTACATAAGCAAATGTTTGAAGTGGGATTTAAACTTTGATCTTCCTAAGTTCAGTATTCTATCCATTATAATTATTGCCTCTGAAACTGAAACATAATTTTTAAGGAAAAAGTGTTTAAGTCAAGATCTGACAAACTTTTAAAACCAAGTACCAATTCTTTATTCATTCCTTTTTGAAGAAACAATGAGGATACAAAACTAAAACAATCTTGGCCTCAAGAAACTTATATTCTACTGAGGGGTGTGGGGCTGAGAGAGAATATATCATACACACAAGTAAAAAAAAAGATAATTTGAGGAGGAAAAGAGTACTAACAAATGGGGAAATAAAAAAAGTTTTAAGTCTCAATGAAAAGACTATTCTACTTGGTGGAGATGAAGAGGAATTCCTTCTCATTCACTTGTGCAAATAACATAGCAAAAGAAGCGTACTGCTAACTTTCCTGAATAGCTAGTCATCCAGTCTGGCTGCAATACTGAGTTCAAAAAGGGGAGTAATCAGAAAACATAGCTGGAAAGACAGAGAAGACTTAGAAGGTATATGCCCTTAAATGCCAGACTGAAGAGTCTACATTTTATTCAAGGAACAATGAAGTAGTGGTAGAATCACACGACCAAATCTTGTTTTGGGAAAATTATTTCTAGAAAAGTGTAAAGAAAGCAAGAAAACCAATCAGAAGCTGAATGGTGACTGAGGGTTTGAATCAGGGTCAAGTGATCATTTGAATGGAGATAAAGGAAATGGAAGAGATGCACTATTCATTCATTTTCTATTCTTCTCTCTTTCTTGACCCCTTGGTGAACCAATTTAACTCCACACTATTTTCCCTTCTTGAGTCCCTACTCCCCTTACCATATTGCTTATTAGACCCAGACAAGCATTAGCCTTGGATCACTCACACTATCCATTGCCTTTACTTCTAAGGAGAAAATGAGACAACTCTTCTGACTGGGTCCACTACAAATTTAGGCCTTCACTGCTGGTAGGCAATCTCACTATAACCCCACCTTATCAAGTCACTAACCTCGTTTTCATGGTTGCTCTTCCAAACCTTTTTATCCCTTCTCAAACCTCCCATGATTTCTTCATTCTCTCAACTGAGAACTTTCTCTCCTCTTTTATACACACACACACACACACACACACACACGAGATTACTAGCCATTAAATACTACTTCTACACTCTTCTGTACCTCCAGTGATGTCTTGTCACTTTCTTCTCCATAACCCCATTTCACATGACAAAGTGGCCTTACTCCTTACCCCCCTCTATTTGCTCAAATGATATCACCTTTTCCAAGATTGCTGTCTGTCATCCCCACTCTTTCACTTAGTTTCAATCTCTGTTTACTGACTCATTGCCAACTGTTTACAAACTTGTCCCCATCTCCCTTATCCTGAAAAATCTCTCAACTGATCAGCCCATCCTCACTATTGTCCCTTATCTCTTCTTCCCTTCATGGTTAAAATTCCTTCCTAAGGCTATCTACAATAGGTGCCTTCATTTTCTTTCCTCTCCTTTCTTCTTAACTCATAATCTGGATTCTGACTTTATCATTCCACCTAAACTGCTTTCTCCAAAGTTACTTATATATTTTCTTAGTTGCCAATTCAATGGCTTTTTCTCAGTCTTCATTCTCCTAGATCTCTGTAGCCTCTGACACTACTGAGCACTCTTTCCTCCTTGGCATTTTCTTCTCTCAGTTTTTTTAAAATACCCACTTTTCCCTGTTTTTTTTTTTTTCTTACCTGACTGCTCCTGTCTCGTCTGCTGAATCCCTTCCAGATCACACCTTCTCTCAGGGAATCTGTCTTGTCCTCTTCCTCGATTCTATTTCACTTGATGATTTTATCAGCTCCCATGGATTTAATTATTATCTCTACACTTATGATTATAAAATCTATCTTTCTTGCCCCAACTTCTCTACTGACCTCCAAAATGGCTTCTCCAACTGTCTTTCAGACATCTCAAACTGGATGCCAGCAGACATCTTTCCCCCTAAGCCCTCCCTCCTTTCCTATTACTGGAGAGGGCAACACCACACTCCTAGTCCCTGAGGTTGACAATCTAGGAGTCATCCTGGATTCCTCACTGTCTCTCCCCCCTCCCCACCATGTCCAAGCTGTCACCAAGGCCTGTCAATTTCACCTTCACAACATCTTTCAAGTAAACGCCCTTCTCTGCTCTGAAACTACGAACACTAATTCAGACCTTTACCACTTCACGCCCACCGGTATTACTGCAATAGCCTGCACTAGGTTTGCCTGCCTCAAATCTCTTCCCCAGGGATGGCTAGGTGGCGCAGTGAGTAGAGCGTCGGCCCTGGAGTCAGAAGGACCTGAGTTCGGATCCGGCCTCCGACACTTAATAGACACAAACAAAAACCTAGCCGTGTGACCTTGGGCAAGTTACTTAACCCAACTGCCCTCCAAAAAGGAAAAAAAAGGAGAAATCTCTCTTTCCCCTCCAATCATCCTCCGAACAGCTAATAAGGTTGTTTACCTAACATTAGGTGCAGATCCTCCCCAACATCCTCCAGTGTTTCCAAGAGCAAATACAAAATGATGTTTGGCATTCACAGCCCTTCCTAAGGCGGCCTCTTCCTACCTCTTAGTCTTTGATAAGGTGACACCAGCCTCCGGGTCTCGCCCGAGCTCCCTTTCTCCGACACTCTGACTGCTGACCTCCCTGCTTTTCCAAGATTCCAACTAAAATTCCGCCTTCTAGGGGGAAACCTTCCCAGGCCTCTCTTAAGTCCTGAGACCCGATCGTAATCCAGCCCTTCCGGAGGCCGGAGGCTGGAGGCTGGAGGCGAGGCCAGAGGGCGGAGGCCGCCTCCCCCTTCGGGTTCCAGGGGTCCCTGAGGGGCGCGGCAGGGCGGGGAAGGCCGGAGCCTCCGGGGGCCTGCTTTTCCCCCAAAAGTGGCTAAGACGATAACAAACAATAGGAGGTAACGGTTAAGCCAAAATGGCTCGGGGGCTCAGACCGCAACCGCTTCCTACCGCCAGAGCTTAGGGGAGAAGCCCCAAGGAAGCTCCGGAGGCTCCGCCCGCCAGGGGCCCGGGCACCTTCCTTACCCAGAAATCCTCGGAGCTGCTTCGGTGACCGAGGCGCAAATCGGGAGAGTCAGGCCCCAGTCCGGGAGGGGTGGCGGCCAGAGCCTCTGTGAGCTCCCTGAACGGACACCATCCCCCCAGACCCAGTGCTCCCAGCAATCAGGGGGGCGGGAGGACGGAGCCAGGGGAAGAAGAGGGGGGAGAAGGAAGAGGCGTTCCACAAGCACCCCGCCCCCCCCCCGCTCCCCGCGGCACACTCACCACACACCCTCCGAGGGTGCACACCCCTGAAAAGCAGCGGGCGCCCGACCCCGCCTGGGCTCGCTCTCCGACTCCCCGGAGGCCAGAAGTGCGCATGCCATTTAGGCTGCTGCTCCTGCCCGGTCCTCTCTAGGAATCTCAGGGCGGACTGGCTTCTTCTCTTTGTTCTCCCACCTTAGGGTACCGCCCACCGACCCTGAAATACAGCCTGGGGAAAGGGGGTGAGGTGGTTCCTTTGCTTGGAATTTCTGCCTTGGAGCGGAGGTTCCTTTCTCTTTATCTCCTTCTTGGCTGTGACCACCAGTCCTTGGCTCCTTCCCAGTCAAAACAGGTCATTCAGAGTCTTACAACTCAGAAACATTCTGCCTCCCGTCTCTCAGAAGCGTCCATTTTGATAGTAATAAACACAGTTAAATTCTAAGTCACACTAACATTTGTGTAACTTCCAACAACTCCATGAGGCCGGGAATATCGAGTATATGTAGTTCTGTTTTACAGATGAGGAAACTGAGCTTCAGTCACATCACCGTCTGAACCTCAATTCTGCCCCCATGGAGGGCTAAGTCTGATCTTGTTAAGTTCTGTCCATTTAAATGGCCATCCTCAACTTACTTAAATAAATGGCCCTGGCTACCTAATGTTACCTTGGGTCATGAATTTTTACAAATTCTAGAAGATAAAATAGAAGTTTGATTTCTGAAACAAATGAACTTTATTGGGGCAACTATAATGCCATGCACAGAAGCTTTCCAGAAGAATACTACTGTGAACAGCTTTTAAGATTCTGATTACACAGTATAGTCATCACTCTATTCTATAACAAATCAAAGCAAAACTTTCACAGAGAATCAAGGCCCAGCATTCACAATATTACAACTTATCACAGAAAATCACAATATAATATTCACAATATAGTCTCAAAGTAAAATAGTTGCTTGAAGTTCCTTGACCAGCTCTCCGGGCAGGTCCTGCTCCACACTGAAGTTCACAGGGTCTGGTCCATGTCAGATCCTTCACCATTTCTGCTCCAGGGAATTCAAGGCTCAATCAAGCCACAAACAAAGTCTTAGCATCCCAGTAATGTTTCCTCAGTAACCTGGGCTCTGGGCTCCTGGGCTCCCGTCCACCACCACAAGCTCCCAGGAAATTCTGGCTCAGTTCTCCATTCTTCTGTAGCTGCTCTGCCACCAGATCTTAGTCTCAAGAAAATTCTGACTATGCCTCTCTGGGGCCTTTCTTATATACCCAGCATTAGCTACTTCCTGTTTCAGCCAATCCCTTGTAACAGGAGACTGGAGTTCATACCTTCTGTTTCCCCAATGGAGGCTTGATCAGTTACTAAGTGCTAAGTACCTGCTACTTTTGCCAACACAAAGGGATCTTCAAATTCAAAATTACATCACCATTACAGCAATCCCTAAAGTGCACTCAGAGGATCTCTTTTAGGGGACACAGGCAGTATCTTATTTCTTTAAGGAACAATAACATCACTCTTTATAACCTTGCCAAAACAAAAATAAAATCAAAACCAAAAAACCTCTCTATGAAATTCTGTCACTGATAACTTACTTTTCAGTGAGTGAGATGAGAAAAGAGAATGAGGAATAAGAGTAGAGTCTCAGAGGCAGGACAACTTAATAGGTGAGACTGACAGCTTCCTTGCAGCAAAATTCTGACCAAGAATGTTATTTTGCAGAATTTAAAGAGAACAAAATTTGAACTCACACTTGCCTAATTGCTGCCACAAACACAAGTGCTTGAAAAGGGAGTTTCCAGTCCACCCACAAAATACAATATTTCCCCCCTAAAAAAATTTCACTAGAAGATAAGGAAAGGAATAAAAATTATGCTGAAAATGTCTGTTCTCCAAAAAACATAGTCTCATTTCTATGTTCCTAGGTTGGGAATAGAGTGAGAGAGAGGGAGAGGGAGGGGAGAGAGAGATAGAGACAGAAACAGAGGAACAGAGAGACTCTTTCCCTATTTGCAGAAATCTATGACATTTTAACCTAACTAGAGACTAATTTTGAGATTAAAATGTAATTTGCATTTCCAAATTATGATGAAAATGAAGTTTTTATAAGTGCTGAAATATCCTAATGGTTTTTGAGGCTGCAGCTCTCTAGGACTTTTTAAAATAGAAAGTTTGTGAAATTTTCATGCAAATAGCATTCAGGCTCCTTTATTGTTCTTTCCTTTCCCTGGAGAGTTATACATTTATTGTTTTAAGATAGAAGAGGAAGATAATTTCTCTGACTAAAGTATTCTCAAAAAGCCTTGAACAGAACTGAAACCATTTAAAAAGCTTTATTCTAAGTGATTCCAAAAAGCAAGAGACAAAGTCAACAGTGTGCTGTTACTTTTTTTCTTTTCTTTTTTTCTTTTTACTTTATCAGATGCTTTATTAACTTCTAGTTTACATCATTCATTTCCACAAGATTTTGAATTTCAAATTTTCTCCCCATTTTCCTCCTACCCACCACTCCAATATAGGGATCCCACTGGATATCCCCTCCTCCAATCTGCTCATTCCCCTATCTTGCCCCATACCCTCTCTGATTTTCCAGTAGGGCATGGTGGATCTCTATGCCCCAGTGACTATATATCTTATTTCCCACTTACATGTAAAATAATATTAATAATATATATATTTAAACATTTGATTTCAAAACTTTGAATTCCAGATTCATTCCTTTCCTCCCTTGTCACCCACCCTTACTGGGAAGATAAGCAATTCAATATAGGTTATACCTGTGAAGCTATGCAAAACATTTCCATAGTGGATATATGGTAAAAGACTGACTATATTTCCCTCCCTCCTATCCCACCTCCCACTTGTTCTATTCTCTATTTTGATCCTGTCCCTTTTCAAAAGTGGGTGTTTCCAGCTTCCCTCCTCCCCAGCTTGCCCTCCCTTCCATCATCCCCCCTTTCATCCTCTTCCCCTCTACTCTCCTGTAGGTTGAGATACCCTATTTAGTGTATATGTCATTCCCTCCCTGAGCCAAATTCAATGAGAATAAGGTTGACTCATTCCCTTTTGCCTTCCTGTTCTTCCTCTCCATTGTAACCATTTTCCCTTACCTCTTCTATATGAGATAGTTTACCCCATTCTGTCTCTCCCCATCTCCTCTCATTATACTTCTCTCACCTCTTAATTTCACCTTTTAAGTATCATCCCTTCCTATTGAATTGGTCCTGTGCCCTCTATCTATGTATACCTGTACACATATATACACACACTCACATATGTATTTACACACACATATACCCTCCTATATACACATATATATGTATGTAAACTTATATGTCTGTCTGTCTATATATATATATATATATATACAATTCTATTTCCTTCAACTATTCTCATACTGAGAAAAGTTTCATAAATTACAATTTTCATTTTTCATGTAGGAATGTAAATAGTTCAACTTTGATAAGTTCCTTATGATTTCTTATCCCTGTTTACCTTCTCATGCTTCTCTTGCTTCTAGTATCTGAATGTCAGTTTTTCTATTCAACTCTGGTTTTTTCATCAAGAATGCTTGAAAGTTTCTACAATATTCAAATTGTTTCTTCCTGGCTGCCTGTAATATTTTCTCCTTAATCTGAGAATTCTGGAATCTGGCTATAATATTCCTGGGAGTTTTCTTTTTGGGATCTTTTTCAGGAGGTGATAAATGTATTCTTTCAACCTGTATTTTGCCCTCTGGTTCTAAAACATCAGGGCAATTTTTCTTGAGAATTTCTTTAAGGATGATTTCTGGGTTCTTCTTTTTTTTTATCATGGCTTTCAGGTAGTACAATAATTTAAAATTCTCTCTCCTGGATCTATTTTCCAGGTCAGTGGTTTCCCAATGAGATATTTCACATTGCCTTCTATTCTCTCATTTGGTTGGATCTGTTTAATAGTATCTTGATTTCTCATAAAGTCACTAGCTTCCATTTTCTCCAATCTAATTCTGAAGGAATGATTCTCTTCAGTGAGCTTTTGAGATTCTTTTTCCATCTGGCAAAATTGGCTTTCTAAGGCATTCTTATCCTCATTGGCTTTTTCAGCCTCTTTTGCCATTTGAGTTAGTCCATTTTTAAGGTGTTATTTTCTTCAGCCAGGTTGTTGATTCTCATTTCATAATTTTCTTCATTGTTCTTGTTTCTCTTCCCTATTTTTCCTCCACTTTTCTTATTTGTTTTTCAAAATCCTTCTTAAGGTCCTCTATGGCCTGTAACCAGTTCATATTTTTCTTGGAAGCTTTTGGTGCAGGAGTTCTGACTTTGCTGTCTTCCTCCTATTCAATGCTTTGATCCTTTTTGTCCCCAAATGGGAGTATAAAGTTGGATTGCTCTGCTTGCTTTGCTTCATTTGCCTGCTCATGTTGCCACTCAATTACTTGACTTTTGAGCTTTTTGCCACAGTAGGATTCTGCTTCCAGAGAGGTGAGCTCTGTCCCAAATTGCTGGGGTTTTCTCAGCTGCCAAAGGTAGTAGTTTGCTGCCCTCTCTGAAGCCTCCACAAGCTCTGGCAAGCTGGTCACACATCCCAGGACCTCCACCCTAGACCTCAATCCAGATCCAAGCATGTTAAAGCAAGAGTGATTACTCCTCATAATTGTTGCTTGGTCCCCCTACAATCTGCAAGCCAGGAGCTGAAGCTGCCACATGGTGACAGCTACATGGCCTTTATGCCTCAGCCATTTCTCTCCCCAGGGGCAAAGGCTGACCATGCTCCTGAACTACTGGATCCCAAAGTTCACACTGCACTGACCTCTTACTTTGTCCTTAGCATCTATTTATTGATAATTCTGGAAACCACCACAGCTGCTGGTGATCTGAAGTCCCTCCAGCAGGCAGCTGGTCAGGCTGCACTGAGGCTAAAACCTCTGGCTCACATGGGGCTGGGCTTGGCTCCCAGGGCAATGAGCTAGCTGCTTCCTGCTGGCCTGCTGGGCTGTCCTCAGAGGCAGGTTAGCTTCTCTGTGTCATTTTGTGGGCTCTGTAGCTCCAAAGTTTGTTCAGTCACCTTTTACATGAATTGGAAGAGGTGGAAGCCAGAGCCACAATGAAGTCCTATTTCTACTCTGCCATCTTGACTCCGTCCCCAAGTCTGCAGTTTTTAAACTTATGCTTACTCACGTGAGCATTTAGAGATATAAAACTTCCCCTAAGAACTACTTTTGCTGTATCTTATAAGTTTTGGCATGTTGTCTCATTATAGTCATTCTCTTAGATGGAGTTATTGATTGTTTCTATGATTTGTTGTTTGACCCACCCATTAGTTGCTAATTGGTTTTTAGTCTATCTTTTCATGACCTTTTATTACATATGTTATTTATTACATCATGGTCTAAAAAGGATACATTTAATATTTCTGCTTTTCTGCTTTGGATTGTGAGGTTTTTATGCCCTAGTGCATGGTCAATTTTTGTGTAGGTGCCATGTGTCACTGAGAAAAACTTATATTCCTTTCTATCCACATTCAGTTTTCTCCAGAGGTCTACCATATCTAACTTTTCTAAAATTCTATTCACCTCCTTAACTTCTTTCTTGTTTATTTTGTGGTTAAATTTATCTAGTTCAGAGAGGGAAAAACTGAGGAGGTTTTGCTTCCAATTTCTTCCTGTAACTCCCTTAACTTCTCCTCTAAGAATCTGAATGCTGTACCACTTGGTGCATATATGTTTAGAAATGATATTGCTTCATTTTCTATGGTGGCTTTTTAGCAAGATAGTTTCCTCTCTCTCTCTCTCTCTCTCTCTCTCTCTCTCTCTCTCTCTCTCTCTCTCTCTCGCTCGATTTTTGGAGGGGGAAAGGCAGGGCAATTGGTGTTAAGACTTACCCCAGGTCACATGGCTAGTAAGTGTTAAATGTCTGAGGCCAGATTTGAACTCAGGTCCTTCTGACTCCAGGGCTGGTGCTTTATTCACTGTACCACCTAGCTGCCCCCTCCTTATCTCTTTTAATAAAATTTGTTTTTGCTTTTACTTTGACTGAGATCAGGTTTGCTCCCTCTACTTTTTTTTTTTTTACTTCAGCTGAAGCATAAGCTGAAGCACCTTTACCCTGAGTGTATCCTTCTGTTTCAAATGTGTTTCTTGTAAGCAACATATCATAGGATTGTGATTTTTTTTTAACAACTGCTTTATTAACTTCTGGTTTACACCATTTGTTTCCGCCAGATTTTGAGTTACAATTTTTCCCCATTTTCCCCTACCCACAACCCAAGAATAGCAGTCCCACAAGATATCCCCTCATTCAATCTGTTCTATCCCATATCTTCTCCCATACCCCCTTCGACTCTACCATTAGGGCAAGGTGAATCTCTGTGGCCCAATGCCTGAACATCTTATCTCCCAATTACATGCAAAATAGTATTAATAATAGTATTTATATACATTTGAAACATTTAATTTTGAAACTTCGAATTTCAGATCCATTCCCTTCCTCCCTTGTCACCCATGCCCTCTGGAAAGATAAGCAATTCAGTATGTGTTGTACATGTATAGCTTTGCCAAACATTGCCATAGTAGATATATTGTAAAAGGCTGCTTATATTTCCCTCCCACCCATCCCACCGCCCAGTTGGTCCATTCCCTACTTTGATCCTGTCCCTCTTTGAAAGTGGGTACTTCCAACCTCCCCTCCCCCCAGAATGCCCTCCCCTCCATCATCACCCCCCTCTCATCCCTCTTCCCCCTACTCTCCAGCAGGGTGAGATATCCCATTTAGTATGTATGTCATTCTCTCCCTGAGCCAAATTCAATGAGATTATGGTTTTGCCTTTTCATCTTCCTGTTCTTCCCCTCCCCTGCAACCACTTCCCCTTGCTTCTTCTACATGAGATAGTTTACCCTACCCTGTCTCTCCCCATCTCCTCTTGCCACATTCCTCTCTCACCTCATAACTTCACCCCTTAAACATTGTCCCTTCCCACCAAATTCAACCTGTGCCCTCTATCCATGTATACCTGTAAACATATATACACACATTCACATATGTATTCATATGCCCATATACCCTTCTTCAATTATTTTCATACTGAGAAAGGCTTCATCAGTAACAGTTATTGTTTTTCCATATAGGAATGTAAATAGTTCAACTTTGATAAGTTCCTTTTAATTTCTTTTCCCTGATTACCTTTTCAAACATCTCTTGCTTCTTGTGTCTGAATGTCAAATTTTCTATTCAACTCTGGTTTTTTCCTCAAGAATACTTGAAAGTTATCTATTCCTCTGAATGACCATATTTTCCCCTGAAACAAAATACTCAGTTTTGCTGGGTAGGTGATTCTTGGTTTTAATCCCAGCTCTTTTGCCCTCTGGAATATCATATTCCATGCCCTTCAGTCCCTCAGTGTAGGAGCTGCCAGGTCCTGTGCTATTCTGATTGTGTTTCCACAATATTGAAATTGTTTCTTCCTGGCTGCTTGTAGTATTTTCTCCTTCATCTGGGAATTTCAGAACCTGGCTATAATATTCCTGGGAGTTTTCTGTTTGGGATCTTTTTCAAGAGGTGATCAGTGGATTCTTTCAACCTCTATTTCACCCTCTGGGTCTACAACATCAGCTCAATTTTCCTTGATAATTTCTTGAAGCATGATTTCTAGGTTCTTTCTTTGATCATGGCTTTCAGGTAGTCCAATAATTTTTAAATGATCACTCCTGGATCTATTTTCCAGGTCAGTGGTTTTTCCCATGAGATATTTCACATTGCCTTCTATTCTTTCATTTGTTTGGATCTGTTTAACAGCATCTTGATTTCTCATAAAGTCACTAGCTTCCATTTGCTCCAGTCTAATTCTGAAGGAATGAATCTCTTCAGTGAGCTTTTGAGATTCTTTTTCCATCTGGCAAATTCAGCTTTTTAAGGCATTCTCCTCCTCATTGCCCTTTTGGGCCTCCTTTGCCGTTTGAGTTAGTCTATTTTTTAAGGTGTTATTTTCCTCAGTCAGACTGTTGACCCTCATTTCATACTTTTCCTGCATCCTTCTCATTTATCTTTCCAATTTTCCCTCCACTTCTCTTATTTGATTTTTAAAATCCTTCTTAAGGTCCTCTGTGGCCTGTAACTCACTCATATTTTCATTTGGGGCTTTTGGAGCAGGATTTCTGACCTCACAGTCCTCCTCCTCCCTCCTCCTACTCCTTCCATGCTTAGATCTTCTTTGCCCCCAAAATAGGAGTCTAATGTTACATTTTCTGTTTATTTTGTTTCCTTTGTCTAGGCATGTTGCCACTTAATTACTTGATTTTTGGGCTTGTTGCCACAGTAGGACTCTGCCACCAGACAGGGAAACTTCTGTCCTGAACGTTGGGGTCTTCACAACTTCCAGAGTTGGGTGGCATCTGTGAAGCCTCCACCCACTCTGACAAGTTGGATACCTACCCCAGACCTCCCCCCCCAGATCACAATCCAGATCCAAGTAAATTAAAGCAAGAGCGATTAACCCCCGAGACTGATTGCTGGATCTCCCTACAGTTAGCACTCCAGGAGCTGAAGCTGCCAGTGAAGCTGCAAAATGGCAAGTGTGCTGAGTCTCCTCAGTGGCTTCTAGCCCCCAAGGGAGGAAGCTAACATATTCTCCAAATACTGGTCCCAAAGTCCATAGGGCACTAACCTCTCATTTTGTCCTAGGCATGTCTGTGTTGATAATTTTGGAATCGTCACAGCTGCTGGTGTTCTGGGCTCCCTCCAGCCACCTGCTGGCCTGGCTGCCCTGGGGCTAAAACTGCGGCTCACTCAGACCTTGGTTTGGCTCCCTGTGCACTGCACTGTTGGCTCCCAGAGCACTCTGCTAGCTGCTCCCTGCAGGGCTGCTGGGCTGTCCTCAGCGGGAGGTTAGCTTCTCTGTGTCGTTCTGTGGGTGCTGGGGCTCCAGAAGTTGTTCAGAGTCCCTTTTTGTATGGTTTTGAAGTGGTCTGGGGGAGGGGGAGCACCTTAGAAGTACTGTTTCTACCCCTCCATCTTGTCTCTGCCCCAGCATTATGATTTTTAATCCATTCTGCTATCTGTCTCCATTTTATGGGAGAGTTTGTCCCATTCACATTCACAATTATGATTACTATCTGTGTCTTTCTTTCCATCCTATCTCCTTGTTCATTTGTACTTTTTCTTTCTCTTTTCTCCTTTTCCTCACTAGTCCTTTGCTTTTGACCACCACCTCCCTCCATCTGCCCTCCCTTCTATCAGCCCCCCTCACTTTTCTTTCCTTTTTCCCTTACCACTTCTTCCCTCTCTTCTGTCCCTCCATCCCTTTTCTTTTCCCACTCTCTTCCAACTGCCTATAGGGGAAGTTAGATTTTTATGCCTAACTGAGTATGTTATTCCCTACTTGAGCCAAATCTAATGAGAGTAAAGTTCAAACAATGCTCAACACCCTCCCTTTTTACCCTCTATTGTAATATGTCCTTGTGCCTCTCCATGTGATGTAATTTATCCTTGTCTTCCTGCTCTGTTACTCTTCTCCCATTACAATCTCTTTTCAGCACTTAAATTAGGTTTTTTATCATCACGTCAAAATCAACTTAAATCCACCCCCTGTGTCTATGTCTTTCCCCTCTATATATGATGTAATAAATATGTAGTTCTCAGGAATTGTAAGTATCATCTTCCATGTAGGGATATAAACAGTTTGTCCTTCATGAATAACATGTTGTTTGTTTGTTTGTTTCCCTTCCCTGTTTACTTTTCTATGCCTCTCTTGAGTCTTGCATTTGAAGATCAAATTTTCCACTGAGCTCTGGTCTTTTCATCAGGAAAGTCTGGAAGTCCCCCATTTAATTGAATTTCCATCTTCTACCCTGAAAGATTATGCTCAATTTCTCTGGGTAGTTAATCCTTGATTGTAATCCAAGCTCCTTTATAAAATATCATATTCAAAGTCCTTGGATCTTGCAATGTCGAAGCTGCAAGGTCCTGCGTAATCCTGACTGTGGTTCCATAATATTTGAATTGTTTCTCTCTGACTACTTTTGTTATTTTTTCCCTTGATCTGTTATTTTTTCCCTTGATCTGATATGCTGGAACTTGGCTACAATACTCCTTGATGTTTTCAATTTGGGATCTCTTTCAGGTGTTCAGTGGATTCTTTTGGTGACTATTTTACCATCTAATTCTTGGATCTCAGGGCAGTTTTCCTTGATGATTTCTCAAAAGAAGCTGCTTTTCATCATGGTTCTTTTGTAGACAAATAAATCTTAAATTATCTCTCTCTGATCTATTTTCCAGGTCAGTTGTTTTTCCAATGAGGTATTTTATGTTTTCTTCAATTTTTTTCATTCTTTTGATTTTGTTTGACTGATTCTTGATGTCTCATAGAATCATTAGCTTCCACTTGCCCAATTCTAATTTTTAGCAAATTGTTTTCTTCAATTAGCTTTTTTTTATCTCCTTTTCCATTTGGCCAAAAGGAGTTCTTCAGTGTACTTTTTTCCATTTTCTTAATTGTATTTTAAAATTTTTCTTCTATCTCTCTTATTTGACTTTTAAAATCCTTCTTGAGCTCTTCCAAGAAGACTTATTGGTCTTGAGACCAGTTCATATTCTCTTTCAAGGTTTGGTTGTGGGTATATTGATCATGTTGTTCTCTCCTGAATTTGTATTTTGATCTTTCCTGTCACCAAAATATTTATCTATAGTCATTGTTTTTCCTTCATTCTTCTTTCTCATGTTGGTTGCCTTTTTTTCTGGCTTTTAAATTTTACCTCTGCTTCAGGGGCACCGACTTCTGGGTTACAGACTTCTTGTCCCGGAGGCTAGGTGCCTAGTTACTGGTTTTCAGGTGCTGGCAACTGGATGTTGTAGTGGTCTGGTAGTATTTACCTGGTGCTGAGCTGAAGCTACTGGTAGGTGTTGGCACTTGCCTACTCCACCACCACTGGACTCAGGATCTTCCACTGGTTTGCTGAGGTGGGACTTGCTGCTGGCTCCTGGAATGCTTCCTGTCCTGTACTGGTCCTCTCCAGCCACAGCAGAACAGACCTTTCCTATTAATCCCCCTAGCCTCCCAAGCTAAAAGACTGATGTACCCCATCTTTCTGCTGGCTCCACTGTTCCAGGATTTTTCTTGGGGTAATATTCTCTGTGGTCTTTAGTCATAAATAATCTTCAGGGCATCATAAAAGTGCTTTGGATTGTTACTATCATCATAAAACTGAATTTCATTTGTCTTCTTACTGAGTCAAGAATCCTATATCTCTCTAAACTTCATCTGTACTTTACTTTTGGTGGCATTAAATGATGCCTTCTTAGAGATGGATGAACTCCCCTGCTGACATTTAGCAGCTTCTGAATTTCTGCATCATTTTCATCAAACCAGTCTTGATGTTTGTGAGTGATCTGGCCCAGATGAGCAAATGTAGTGCTGTACACCAAATCTCTAAAAACTTCCCACTCCTTTTCTGCTCCACTGTAGACAAATGTGTGTTGGCTCAACTTTCCCTCCAAGTTGAGTTTCTCCCACTCAGAGAAGAGCTCTAATTTGTTGACATTAATTCTTCTGTTAGTCATTTTGCCTTGGGGCCTCTACTTTTGTTGAGTGCTGTTTTGGGTAGATTTTTAAAGGTTCGGATTTGCACCCACAAATGACTCGATGCACTCAGTTTTAAGGCTAAAATGTTTTAATAATCAGAATACGCAAGGAATAGGAGTAGTACAATAATGAAACCAACAGATCAAGAGAACTATAACACAGATTACAATAATAATAATAATAATAATAATAATAATAATAAGTACAGAAGGGAAAGTTAAAGAAAACATCACCGATCCGGGGGAGCACCAACTCGTCCTTGCAGTGGCTGGGGGATCCCGGGGAACAGCCTCAGAGTCCCGGCTGAGAAAGTCCCAGGCAGAGCATCCTCCCCATGGGTGAGATCCCAATGAGAGGGAGAGATTTGGGAGTTTTTATTCAGGGAGAACAAAGAAGTTAAAACTTTCATAAGTTGTTTCACATGGTTTGGCTTCCTTTCGTGAATTCCAGGTGAGGCTGAATAGCCTCACTTCCCATCAGCATTGTTTATTGTTCCAGGAATGGCTAGTTCCGGGAACTGAAATGTAGCCATAACACACTTGGTCACGCAAGAGGGTCAATTCCGGGGTAAATATTCAGTTGTTTTAGTTCATGTACCTTAAGGGTCGAGTGAACTTACAAAAAAGGAAAGCATATTCTTTCTTCAAGTGCAAATATTTAGCTTGAAGAGGATGCCTGTGATCAGTCCAGCCCTCTGTAATGAATATTACCTTTGTTATTCTCACACCCTGTCTGTCTCTTCACATCTGTCACTATCACATAGTCTATTAAATGCCAATGTTTACAGTGAGGGTGCATCCAAGAAGTTTTAATGCATTTAGGTAAACAGAAGACAGTATTAGTGATGAGAAAGAAGGTCATGGAATGCACAAGTCTTTAGTAGTAAGTGAGTATAGCTGTTGCTCTTTCCATCTGCACTCCTCAGACTCCCTGCCATGTCTGGTAGTCTGAGCCTATTTTAACAGTAAAGTTAACCAGACTTGTCCTTTTTTTGACACATTGATGATAAGGGTCTCCAGGTCTTTATAAAACTTTTCTTTGACCTCATTAGGGTTTGTCCTGGTAGGTACGTAGGCACCAATGATGGTGGCATGTTGTTTTCCAATCACATTATCATAAGTCTGTCATTCACTCCTTTTGGTAGGCATACAAGCTTGTGGACTAGATTAGCTTTGATTACAAAACCTATACCAACTTCATGGTGTTTCCCTTCACTGTGGCCACTCCAGAAAACAACATGTATACAGCTCCATCTTCAGTAAGTTGACCTTCTTTTGCCAGTCTTGTTTCACTCAGGACTACTATTTTGGATGTGATACTTTTTGAGTTCTCTTGGAACAAAAGCTGATCATCTTTCAGGTCTATTGAATTTTGTATTGTCTACATTCCATGTACTGATGGTGAGTAGAATCATCTTTGCAGAAAGTTTTGTACATTTTTTTTTGGCATTTCTACTACAGGGTGGAATACCCACCTGCCACAGTAATCAGGCCAGGTGTAGGTAAACAATTTTTAGAACATCTTTTCTATCCCCTTCCTCACACCAGAAAGTGAACAGTGTGATCCTTAAAAGGCTACTCTAACACCTAGGGGACTGATGAATCCCACTGTTGCTTTCAGTGAAAAGAGGAACCTGTGACCTGGGCTGCCTTTGCACAGGGTTGTGACTACAGTTCCTAGTGTATCTGTACCTGCTGCTCCATTACTTGCCTGTCATCACAGGACTTTGAGATAGGTAAAAATGGGAAAATGGTATGGATGATGTCTCTTGATTCATGTGTAAATTAGATTTAAGTGAGGCAGAGTTGCACAAAGTCATTGGTCTCATACTCTCTTCTGGAGTCATCACAATTCAGTGACAGGACATGGTCAAGATGGCTGGTGATGGCTCAAGATGTACTGGATGACCTTGGTGTCTTTGATCTATAACCAAGCTCTAAGTGCTACATAGCACATACTTCAGCTGCCTTCGTGACCATTGGAACAAATTTTTATACACTCATTCTACCAGGAGAAGTTTTCTCAGACTTGAGGTAGACACACCTTAACTCACCGATGGGTTGGAGACCTCTCAGTTACCTTCAACCTGCTTTAGTTTCTCTGACAAAATGCTTTTGTGTGGCCACTCTATGCTACAGCTTCTTGGAGCCACAGGTGAGAGTTAGGTGGTTCAGGTGAACACCAAATGTGGAAAGCAGCTCTGAAATGGATGCCTCAGCCCTCATACCTGAGGTACTAGTCTTTCCTCAAAACACCCTCTATCCCAGCTTGGACCTACAAGTTTGATAATAGTATAAAAGTGATTTATATAATGAATATCTAACTACTAATTATGAAACCTATGAAAACTAAACTGGATAAAGTTACACCCAGAATTGGATTTACATACAACTTTGAATCAATTTAGTTTCAGTAGACCCCAGTTTAAAATATTTTTCTTTATGCCCTAGGGGTTAATATGCAATGCCATCAGATATTCAATCTAACAGAAGCCACTGACTTTCTTATGTGTAAAACCCCAGAATATGATATTTTCTTAATCTTTAATGGTTTCTTTGTTTTTAAATTTTTAATTAGTTAAATAATTTTTAGTTTTCAACATTAATTTCCACCAGATTTGGAGTTACAAAGTTTTCTCATCATCTTTTCCCTACCCCCACCACAAAATACCAAGCCTACTGAATACCCCTTCCCCCAATCTGTTCTCTCTTATATCCTACCCATCACCCCCCCCAACTTTCTTTTTTTAAATTAAATTTTATATTTATTTTTAGTTTACATCATTCATTTCCACAAGATTTGGAGTTACGGGGCGGCTAGGTGGCACAGTGAATAGAGCGCCGGCCCTGGAATCAGAAGGACCTGAGTTCGGAGCCGGCCTCAGACACTTAATCCACACAAACAAAAACCTAGCAGTGTAACCTTGGGCAAGTTACTTAACCCCAATTGCCCTATAGGGGCGGCTAGGTGGCGCAGTGAGTAAGAGCGCCGACCTTGGAGTTTGGATGACCCGATATCAGATCCGGCCTCAGAAAATGAGCACCCACGCATAAATAATGACTAGCCGTGTAACCTTGAGCAAGTTACTTAACCCCAATTGCTTTAAAAAAAAAATAAAAAAAAAAAGATTTGGAGTTACAAAGTTTCTTCCTGTCTTTCCCCTACCCACCACCCCAAAACAGTGATCTCACTGTATACCCCCTCCCTCAGTCTGATCTCTCCTATATCCTCCCCCATCCCCCCTCCAACTTTGCAGTAGGGCAAGATGGATCTCTATTACCCCAGTGCCTCTATATCTTACTTCCCAGTTGCATGTAAAAAAATTATATATGGGTATATATATATATATGTATATATATATATATATACCCATATATAATATATATAATATATAATATATATAATATATAATAACATATATATATGTAAACATTTGATTTTAAAATGTTGAATTCCAGATTCTTTCCCTTCCTCCCTCATCACCCACCATTACTAGAAAGATAGGCAATTCAATATAGGTTGTACATGTGTAGCTATGCAAAACATTTCCATAGTGGATATATTGTGAATGACTAACGATATTTCCCTCTATCCTATCCCTCCCCACTTGTTCTATTCTCTGCTTTCACCCTGTCCCTTTTCAAAAGTGTATGCGTCTAACTTCCCTCCCCCCCAACCTGCCCTCCCTTCCATCATCCCCCCTCTCATCCCCTTCCCCCACTACTCTCCTATAGGGTCAGATACCCTATTTAGTGTGTATGTCATTCCTTCCCTAAGCCAAATTCTATGAGAATAAGGTTGACTCATTCCCTTTTGCCTTCCTATTTTTCCCCTCCATTGTAACCATTTTCCCTTGTCTCTTCTGTATGAGATAATTTACCGCATTCTGTCTCTCCCCATCTCCTCTCATTATATTCTTCTCTCACCTCTTAATTTCACTTTTTAAATATCATTTCTTCCTATTTAATTGGTCCTGTGCCCTCTATCTATGTATACCTGTACACATATATGCACACACTCACATACGTATTCATATACTCATATACCCTCCTATATAGACATATATATGTATGTATACATATATACATATACGTACATACATACATACATACATACATATATATGTGTGTGTGTGTATATATATCTACATAAGTATATATATATACACACACACACACGCACATTCCTAGTCCTTTCAACTATTCCCATCCTGAGAAAAGTTTCATAAGTTATAATTTTTGTTTTTCCATGTAGGAATGTGAATAGTTCAACTTTGATAAGTTCCTTAGGGTTTCTTTTCCCTGTTTACCTTCTCATGCTTCTCTTGCTTCTAGTATCTGAATGTCAGTTTTTCTATTCAACTCTGGTTTTTTCATCAAGAATGCTTGAAAGTCTTCTATTCCATTGAATGAGCATATTTTTCCCTGAAACATGATACTCAGTTTTTCTGGGTAGGTGATTCTTGGTTTTAATCCCAGCTCCTTTGACCTCCAGAATATCAAGCCCTTTGACCTCCAGAATATCAAGCTCTTTGATCCCTCAGTGTAGAAGCTGCCAGATCCTGTGCTATCCTGATTGTGTTTCCACAATATTCAAATTGTTTCTTCCTGGCTGCCTGTAATATTTTCTCCTTGATCTGAGAATTCTGGAACCTGGCTATAATATTCCTAGGAGTTTTCTTTTGGGGATCTTTTTTAGGAGGTGATCAGTGGATTCTTTCAGCTTCTATTTTACCCTCTCGTTCTAAAACATCAGAGCAATTTTCCTTGAGAATTTCTTGATGGATGATTTCTAAGTTCTTTTTTTTTTTTGATCATGGCTTTCAGGTAGTTTAATAATTTTTAAATTCTCTTTCCTGGGTCTATTTTCCAGGTCAGTGGTTTCCCAATGAGATAGTTCACATTACCTTCTATTTTTATTTGTTTAGATCTGTTTTATAGTATCTTGATTTCTCATAAAGTCACTAGCTTCCATTTTCTCCAATCTAATTCTGAAGGAATGATTTTTTTCAGTGAGCTTTTGAGATTCTTTTTCCATCTGGCAAAATCGGCTTTCTAAGGCATTCTTCTCCTCATTGGCTTTTTCAGCCTCTTTTGCCATTTGAGTTAGTCTATTTTTAAGGTTTTATTTTCTTCAGTCAGGTTTCTGACTCTCTTTTCATGATTTTGTTGCATCATTCTCATTTCTCTTCCCAATTTTTCCTCCACTTCTCTTGTTTGTTTTTCAAAATCCTTATGGACTATATACACATATACGTATACATACACTTTACAAAGAATATAATCTATAGTGATTTGTGATTAGAGAGACCAATTATCCTTCTATAAAAGGTAGGGAATCAGAGCTCCTAGGGACACCCAAAAAAAAGTAGGAAGACATGGGACCAGGGCAGAAATTTGAAAGAAAATGGAAGAGAAATGACCCTGAGGATGATCAGGATAAATAATGATCTGCACAATTAAATACAAAGGACAATTCATGCAATGGGACAATATCCCCTCTCTCACTTATAGGAATTGGTATATTGTATGCGAATGAGGCACAATAAAAAAGGGGGCCAAGGGAGATCTATAAGGCAATAACATGGAAACTGTTTAGAAGAAAATCAAAATAGGTATCTTAGAAGTTTTATCCATAGGAAATACAGAGACTAAAAGAAGCATTAATCAAGTTAAAAATGGCTATGAATCTAAGAAATAAAAATCTAGCATAAGCAGAAAATAAAAATAAATAATAAAGAGAATAAGAAAAGATCTCTTCTTTTTTATGAAAAATGTGCCCAAAATGAAATTATAGAACTAATGAACAAAATAAGTTGAAAAAGACAAAGGTAATTTTACTTACATTTACTTGAATACTTAAAGAAAAAAAGAGGAGAAGAATTTTAACACTACAATTTGTTGCTAACAATAACACATTAAAAAAAAAGACATACATAGAATAAAAATTAGGGGCTAAAAAAATTTTACTATGCATCAGGTAAATCCAAAAAAGCAGGGGTTGCAATAAAGCTATCAGACAAAACCAAAGCAAAATTTAAACTGTAAAAAGGGATAAACAAGAAAACAAAATGTTGAAAGGAAACATGGACAACAAATACTGGTATTAAACTTATGTGTTTCAAATGCATCTAAATTAATAAATGAAATATTAACTATAAAAAGACATAGTAAAACAATACTGACAGGAGATTCTCTGTTTTGAGTAAGTGTAACAGAAAGATAAACAAAAGGGGGAAAATGGAACTAAAGAAATTCCTGGAGAGACTAGAAGTAAAAAAAAAAAAATGTTGTCTTCTAAATGGGACCGTTAATAAAATATATTTTTTAGAAACTCATGGAACTCTTCTTTTATTTTTTGCTTTTTTTTGGAGGGCAATTGGGGTTAAGTAACTTGCCCAAGGTCACACAGCTAGGTCTTTTGTTTGTTTGTGAGTTAAGTGTCTGAGGTCGGATCTGAACTCAGGTCCTTCTGACTCCAGGGCCAACACTGTGCTCACTGCTCCACCTAGATGCCCCAATACTCATGGAACTCTTATGATGACTGATTATGTATTAGGGCACAGAGATAGTGCAAACATGTATAAAAAAGCAGAATTAGTAAATATGTCCTTTACAGACTATAATGTAATAAAAAATAGTAATCAGTTCAGGGACTGCAAACAAAAGACAAAGACCCAAATGGAGAATTAACAAAGACATCCTAAATAATGAGTGAAATCCTAAATAATAGGTCAACAACAAATGATAGAATCAGTTAATGATTTGTGAAAGAAAATGATAATGTTGAAACAATATGCCAAAATTTCTTACCTAGAACTACTTGGATATAGTCCTCAGGGAAAATCATACCTCTCCAAACATGCATTAACAATATACAAAAAGGGGGCAGCCAGGTGGCACAGTGAGTAAGAGCACTGGCCATGGAGTCGGGATGACCCAGGATTGGATCCGGCCTCAGAAAATGAGCACCCACACATAAATAATGACTGGCCGTGTAATCTTGAGCAAGTTACTTAACCCTGGTTGCTTAAAAAAAAATATATATATATATATGTGTGTGTGTGTGTGTGTGTGTGTTTGTGTGTATATATATATATATACACAAAAAGAGTATTAATGAACTGAATATGCATATAAAAATTAGAAAGCCAACAAATAAGCAAACCTAAAAATAAGTACAAAAGAGGATATATTAAAAAATTAGAGGAAAATTAGGTAAATTAAAAAAATCTGGAAATGATAAATAAAACTAAAAATTTCTTCTTTTTTTTTTTTAAAGCAACTGGGGTTAACTAACTTGCTCAAGGTTACACGGCTAGTCATTATTTATGTGTGGGTGCTCAGTGCTCATTTTCTGAGGCCGGATCTGATCTCGGGTCATCCCAACTCCGAGGCCGGTGCTCTTACTCATTGCACCACCTAGCTGCCCCTTTAGGGCAATTGGGGTTAAGTAACTTGCCCAAGGTTACACTGCTAGGTTTTTATTTGTGTGGATTAAGTGTCTGAGTCCGGCTCCGAACTCAGGTCCTTCTGACTCCAGGCCCAGCGCTCTATTCACTGCACCACCTAGCCACCCCCCCCTTTTTTTAAAGCAATTGGGGTTAACTAACTTGCTCAAGGTTACATGGCTAGTCATTATGTATGCGTGGGTGCTCATTTTCTGAGGGCGGGACCGATCCCAGGTCATCCCGATGCCGGGGCCAGCGCTCTTACTCACTGTGCCACCTGGCCGACCCTAAAAATTTATTCTTTGAAAAGACCTCTAAATTAATAAACCTTTAGCTAATCTGATTTTAAAAGGCAGAAAATCATATCAATAAAATATCAACCAAGGAAGGTAAAAATCACAACAAAACCTGGAGAAATGTAAAGAACTCACAGAAACATAGTTACATGCTAATCCATGAAAACACACACACACACACACACACACACACACACACACAATAGAGAAATATCTTCAAAAATACAAAATACCTAGACTAACAGAGGGCTAAACAGAAATCTTAAAACAGTCTCAGAAAAGAAAAAGAGCTAAATATTAAGTAGCTACCAAAGAGAAAAATTTTGGGTCTTGATGTATTCAAAAGAGAATGCTATCAAACTTCTAAAAAACAATTAGTACTAATATTTAAAATTTATTCAGAAAATTGGGAATGAAAGTACCTTACATTATTCCATTTATAAGACATATATAATTAAACCAGAAAAGGATAAAACAGAATGAAAGGCCAATATCACTAATGAATTTCCATCCCCAAAATTTTTAATAAAATCCTGTCAAACTACAGTGATTTATCCAAAAAATCCATTAATTATGATCAAATTGAATTTATACTTGAAAGGTAAAGATAGCTGAACATTTTTTTAAAATTTAATTAATATTAAAATGCAAAATGTCCAGAACCACATGATAGTCTCAATTGATATATAAAAAAAAAAAACAACTTTGACAATCATTTATTCTTTTTTTCATTTTCTTTGCTTTTTGAAGGGGGGGGGAGGACAGGGCAATTGAGATTAAGTGACTTGCCCAAGGTCCATAGCTAGTGTTAAGTGGCTGAGGCCGGATTTGAACTCAGGTCCACCTGCCTCCAGGGATGGTGCTCTATTCACTGTGCCACCTAGCTGAACCCCCTTTTTAAAAAATTTTTTGACAATCATTTATTCTTAAATTGATACTCATTTATTCTTTAAAAACCCTATGAAGTATAGGAATAGAAGGCTATTTTCAAATATATCATAAAGAATACCAAAAGTGAACATTACATTCAATGATACACTAGAACTTTTTCCAACAAATATGGGAGTAAAGGAAGGATGCCTGCTCTCCCCACGATTATTTAATGTAGTTCTAGAAATGCTAGCAATAAGGCAATAAGAAATTAAAAGCATAAATATAGATAAAGAGGAAATAAAATTATTCTTGTTAGCTAATGATATCATGAATTATTTTGAAAATACTAGGATTTCAACAAAGATCCTAACTGAGATAGTAACTTCAACAAAATAGTAATTTACAAGGAAAATCCCACATAAAAGAGGCATTCAAGGAACAGCTTGGGTAGGATAGGGAAAAATTAGGGGAAGGCAATGCTTGAACCTTACTCCCATTGGAATTGATTCAATGAGGGAAGAATACATTTTCAGTTGCCCAATAGGAAAATAGTAGGGGAAGTAGAAAAGCAATATGGGGGCAGGTAGTTGTGGGTATTCATAAAACCGAGAGTTAATTAAGAGAGGCAGTGGTCATGGGGCGGCTAGGTGGTGCAGTGAGTAAGAGCACAGGCCCCGAGTTGGGAGGACCCAGGATCAGTTCCGGCCTCAAATACTTAACACCCACACAAAAAATAACTAGCCTTGTAACCTTGAGTAAGTTACTTAACCCCAATTGCTTAAAAAAAATAAAGAGAGGCAGTGGTCAGAAGCAAAACAGACTTTTGAATAAGGATAGCATAAAAAGAGAGAAAAGGATAAACAGAAGAAAACAGGATGAAGAGAAATACATAGATAGTAATCATAACTGTGAATGTGAAATGGATGAGCTTCCCATAAAAGGGAAGCAGATAGCAGAATGAATTAGAAACAAGAATCCAACAATAGGGTTTTTTCAAGGGAAACACTTGAAATAAAAAGAAACATACAAATTTAAAATAATGGGCTAGAGCAAAATCTAATTTAAACAAAAAAGGCAGGAATAGCAATCAAACAGACAAAACAAAAGCAAAAATAAACTTAATTAAAAGATAATCAGGGAAAGTATATTTTGCTGAAAGGCACCACAGACATTGAAGTAATACAAAAAAAAATTTTACATCAAGTTTCTTTGATAAAGGCTTTATTTTTCAAATACATGGGGAACTGAGTCAAATTTGTAAAAATAGAAGTCATTCCCCAATTGAAAAAGGTCAATGAATGGGTAGTTTTCCAAAGAAGAAATCAAAGATATTTTAGTCACATAAAAATGCTCTAAATTACTATTGAGTAGAGAAATGTAAATTAAAACAACTCGAGGTACCACATCACACCTATCAGAAATGACAAATACTGGAAGGGATGAGGGAAAATAGGTACACTAATAGGTTGGTGGAGTTGTGAAGTGTTCCAACAATCCTGAAGACAATTTGGTAATAAACACAAAGGGCTATAAAATGGTACCTACCTTTTGACCCAGTGATATCATTTCTTGTTCAATTGTGTCCAACTTTCATAACCTCATGTACTTTGTCCATGGAGTTTTCTTAACACATATACTACAGTAATAGTTTGCCATTTCCTTCTTCAGTGTGTCCCCATTTTACAGATGAGGAACTGAGGCAAATATATCAAATAGGGGTTAAATGCCTTGCCCAGAATCACACAGCTAGCAAAGTTCTGAAACCAGATTTGAATTCAGATATTCCAATCTCTAGGCTTGATGTTCTATCCATTCACCATCTAGCTGCCCCAGCAATACTACTACTAAGTCTATATCCCAAATAGATCAACAACAAAAAAAGAAAAAGGACCTATATATACAAAAATATTTATAGCAGCTTTTATTTTTGTGGTGGCAAAGACTTGGCAAAGACTCACCAACTGGGGAATGATTGAACAAGTTATAGCACATGATTGTGATAAAGTGCTATTGTGCTATAAGAAATGATGGGGGGTGGGAGTGGGAAGTGTCCAGGAGAAAAAAAACAACATGGCAAGACCTACATGAAGTGATGCTAAATGAAGTGAGAAGAAACAGGTGATTATTGGGCACAGTAAAAGCAAAGCTATATAATCATGATCAACTCTACAAGCAGCTTTCCAGAAGAATGCTGTTGTGAACAGCTTTTCAAGGTTCTGATTATACAGTATAGTGAACACTTTGTTTATTCAATAACAAATCAGAGCAAAACATTCACAGAAAATTAAGGTACAGTATTCACAATGTTACAACTTAACACAGAAAATCAAAATACAGCATTCACAACAGCTTATCACTAAAATGGCCACACAGTTTTAAACACAGTGGTAACAAAGTTTTTGAACAAAGAACAATAATTTAGTAACTCAATCATTTAATCAACTCAATCATTCAATCATCCTTAAGGAAACTTGGCTCCTAAAGGGACACAAAGTACAATAGTCAAAGTTCTCCACTCATGGGGCACACCAAGTAACAGATCAATTACTATTCAGTCATCATTCACTATTCAATTATCAGAAAATACACAAGCCCTCCACCCCTAGGTCACTAGTAAATTATAATTTCTTAGTCAGTACACAGTATCCAAGTGAAGTCTTCTTTCAGCTTGACTTGTGATGGTCTCTCAGATAACCTGGATTCCCTTCCATGGTCCCAAGTCCTACCTGGATTCACCAAACTGTCAGCTGGGTTCAAAGGCAGACAGCTCCCAGGTCCTTGTCCACCTCTCCATGCACTTCCTGTTCCATGCTGAAGCTCACAGCATCCAGTCCACCTTAAATACTTCACAGTCTGTTCTCGGGAAATTAAGGCTTAACAAAGCCACAAACAGGTTCATTCAAAGTACCAGCATCACAGTCATGCTTCCTCAGTCTGCAGCAGCTCCAGCTGGCCCTTGAAAGTCTTTAGCAGCTCGCAGAAGCTCTGTCTGGCCCTTGGACTCAGCAGCTCCTCAGCAGAAGCTTCAGCTGGTTCCCAGAATCAAAATCACTTCACCCAGGTTCCCAAAATCAAAATCATTCTCTCCAGCCTGGGGGGGTCTTTTCTCCTCAGCCTTGGAAGAAGATAACTATTTATCTGAACAAATAGATGATAAATGTAGAAAGGCAAATCTGGTAGATTCCTGATGTCCAAAAAAAAAAAAAAAAGACTTCAACTCAACTGATACGTTGCCTCTAGGTATGTGTGGTAGCATTCAATTGGGTAGATTATTTTCAACTAAAGGAAAGTGATATTGTTAGAGCAGAGCTAGACTCTTAACTGTGATTCAACATATTGAAGAACATGATTACAGAAGTTTGTTGAGATTTCAATTTCATGTCAGACTGTATGTAGGCTCTAGAAGAAATCCTAGAAATACTGAAGAAAGAGCACAGTAAAATGTATAGAATACAAATAAATGTGAGCAGTAATTTGAGACGTTCAATAAAATGTATAGTTTTCCTACATTCTTTTTTAATTTATTATTTTTAATATTCTTTTCTTTTTAAATTTTCATTTTCAGATTATCTCCCTTCCATCCCTCTGCCATCCAAGGCAAGCAATTATATCGATTATACATGTGAAATCATGCAAAGCATATTTCCACATTAGCCAAATCACAAAAAAGCAAAAAAAGAGTGAGAAAATTATGCTTTAATTTAAACTCTGAGTTTATCAGTTCTCTCTCTAAAAGCAGATAACATTTTTTTCATCATGAGTGCTTCCAAATTTTCTTGGATCATTGTGCCGGGGGCCTTATCTACGGCACCGGCGGCGGGTTGATCTGTAACTATTATATCCCCCTCCTCTCTACTCACCTATCCCCATGGCGAGTCTTCGGTCGTCACCGGCCTCCGAAGAGGAATTAACCCAGACAGAGCACCCGAGGTTTCAGGGGTTGTTTATTCACGGCTGGTCACATCCCGAGAGAGAGATGCTTCCTCGTACAGCATCTTATATACATTAAACCACGCCCTCGCCCCAACTATGGCCCAATAACAACATCAAATAAAACCTATACCTTATATGGAAATTAGCACAGCAAAAGCAAAGCCTATCCCCGCCCCCAACAATTGTATTCATTGGAGTAAAGTAATAGTAGTGAAATTTGAAGTTCCTTTTGTATTACTAAGCTGAGAGGTACTTAGCACTTAGTAATTAATCAAGCCTCTGTTAAAGGAACAGAAGGTATGAATCCCTGCTGCTGACATAACAGGAAGGGTTTGGCTGAAACAGGAAGGAACTAATACTGCTGAGACAACAGTTTTCCTCTTCTAGGTTATTTTAATAGCTGAAAGTAAGATTTCATTGTCAGACAACCACAAGATGGACAGCATGAGGAATCTTCATAATATTGCTTAACTCAAATATTGACTAGATTTATCAGTATGTACATTAAATTCTTAGAGATTATTCTTTGTTTTTTACTGCAAAGATATTAGTATTCCCAATCTAGATAACAGTCTGGAGGTTGCCACTGCCAGTTACATCAATAGCTTCCAAAAACTATGTAAAAGTTCCATACCTTCCTTTACTTTTACAATATGTGGCTCCCAGAAGTTATAGTGTGTACAGTAGCCACAGCCCAATCAAACCATCTCAGCAGATGGGTTAAACCAAGTTCAAGGTAACTAACAGACCTCAAGCCTATCACTGAGTTAGAGGGATGTCTACCCCAGGCATGTAAAGACTTCTTCCAGCAGAATGGGAGGACGAAATGGCCAGGCAGCTGAAGCAAGTGCTATAGAACACTTTGAGTTTGGCCAGACATTGAAGACACCAAGCTCATCCATTGCATCCCAGGTCATTGCCAGTTGTCTTGACTTTTGTTCTGCCACTGGACTTCAAGGACTCTGAAAGAGAGAGTGAGGCTAATGACTTTGTGCAACTCTACTTCACTTAAATACAATTCATGTACAAGTTAAGACATCACTTGTGATACTATTGGTCCTCTTCCAAAATGAAGGAAAACAATGATCCAATTGCACTCAATGGAATTAACCTAGCTTATCCATTAGGAACAATATAAACCCAATGAGAATAAAGTGAGAGGGTTCCAGGATGGTTTCTTGACATCAACAAAGAAATAGTAATGGAAGTATTCATCCTTATCTTAGAGACTGCTTGGCATATCAAGAATTATTATTAGGCAAAAGTCTCATAGAATTAAATATAATTTCATTTTCTTTATGGAAAGAAACCAATCCTTTTAGATAATTGCAATAGCCACAAAGTTGTGGAAAACCAATCAAAATTCAGGAAATGTATATGTTTTAATAAATGTTGCAGATGACTACTCATGTTCAACTATTCAGACAGACTGTATTGTATTTTTTTTCCATACTATTTCTATGATTCTTCTTATAGGTTACATTCTGACATGAAGTGGAAGTCTTATGGGCTTTTCTAATCATGGTCTTCAAGAATTTGAATCAGGATTAAAAGTTTATCTTGCTTCTAAAAACGTTATTGTTGTTGCTGTTATTGTTTTTTAACTTCCAAATGCTTTATTAACTTCTACTTTACATCATTCATTTTCACCAGATTTGAGTTAAAATTTTCCCCCTTTTTCCCCTACCCACCACCCCAAAATAGCGGTCCCACAGGATATCCCCTCCTTCAATCTGCTCTCTCCCATATCTTCTCCCATACTCCCTTCAACGTTTCCAGTAGTGCATGGTGGATCTATATGCCCTATTGCCCGTATATCTTATTTCCCAATTATGTAAAATAGTATTAATAATAGTATTTATATATAATTTTAAACATTTGATTTTAAAACTTTGAATTCCAGATTCATTCCCTTCCTCCCTTGTCACCCACCCTTACTGGGAAGATAAGCAATTCAATATAGGTTATACATGTGTAGCTATGCAAAACATTACCATAGTAGATATATTGTAAAAGACTGACTATCTTTCCCTCCCTTCTATCCCACCTCCCACTTGTTCTATTCTCTACTTTGATCCTGTCCCTTTTCAAAAGTGGGTGAATCCAACTTCCCTCCCCGCTAGCCTGCCCTCCCTTCCATCATCCCCCCTCTCATCCCCTTTCCCCCTACTCTCCTGTAAGTGTGTAGGTCATTCCCTCCCTGAGCCAAATTCAATGAGAATAAGGTTTTGTCTTTTTGCCTTCTATTCTTCCTCTCCATTGCAACCATTTTCCCTTGCCTCTTCTGCATGAGATAGTTTACCCCATTCTGTCTCTCCCCATCTCTTCTCATTATATTCCTCTCTCACATCTTAATTTCACCTTTTAAGTACCATCCCTTCCTATTAAATTGGTCCTGTGCCCTCTATCTATGTATACCTGTAAACATATATACACACATTCACATATGTATTCATATGCCCATATACCCTTCTTCAATTATTTTCATACTGAGAAAAGTTTCAATTATCATTTTTCCATGTTGGAATGTAAATAGTTCAGCTTTGATAAGTTCCTTATGATTTCTTTTCCCTGTTTACCTTCTCATGCTTCTCTTGCATTTTGTATCTGAATGTCAACTTTTCTATTCAACTCTATTTCCTCAAGAATGCTTGAAAGTCCTCTATTCCACTGAATGACCATATTTTCCCCTGAAACATGATACTCAGTTTTGCTGGGTAGGTGATTCTTGGTTTTAATCCCAGCTCTTTTGCCCTGCAGAACATCATATTACAAGCCCTTTGATCCCTCAGTGTAGAAGCTGCCAGATCCTGTGTTATCCTGATTGTGTTTCCACAATATTCAAATTGTTTCTTCCTGACTGCTTAAAATATTCTCTCCTTGACCTGGGAATTTCAGAACCTGGCTTTAATATTCCTAGGAGTTTTCTTTTGGGGATCTTTTTCAGGAGGTGATCAGTGGATTCTTTCAACCTCTATTTTGCTTTCTGGTTCTAAAACATCAGGGCAGTTTTCCTTGAGAATTTCTGGGAGGATAATTTCTAGGTTCTTTCTTTGATCATGGCTTTCAGGTAGTCCAATAATTTTTAAATTATCTCTCCTGGATCTATTTTCCAGGTCAGTGATTTTTCTCATGTTATATTTCACATTGCCTTCTATTCTTTCATTTGTTTGGATCTGTTTAACAGCTTCTTGATTTCTTATAAAGTCACAAACTTCCATTTGCTCCAATCTAACTCTGAAGGAATGATTCTCCTCAGTGAGCTTTAGAGATTCTTTTTCCATCTGGCAAATTTGGCTTTTAAGGCCCTTTTGGGCCTCTTTTGCCATTTGAGTTAGTCTATTTATATATATATATATATATATATATATATATATATATATATATATATATATATATATATATTTTTGCTTTTTGGAGGGCAGTTGGGGTTAAGTAACTTGCCCAAGGTCACACGGTTAGGTTTTTTTTTTTTTTGTGTGTGTGTGTGTGTGTGTTAAGTGTCTGAGGCCAGATCCGAACTCAGGTCCTTCTGACTCCAGGGTCAACACTCTACTCACTGCGCCACCTAGCTGCCCCGAGTTAGTGTATTTTTTAAGGTGTTATTTTCCTCAGTCAGGCTATTGACTCTCATTTCATAATTTTCTTTCATCCTTCTCATTTTTCTTCCCAATTTTTCTTCCACTTCTCTTATTTGCTTCTTAAGGTCATCTATGGCCTGTAACTAGCTCGTATTTTCATTTGGGGCTTTTGATGCAGTAGTTCTGACGTCCCAATCCTCCTTCTGTTCCATGCTTTGATCCTCTTTGCCCCCCAAATAGGAGTCTAATGTTGAATTTTTCTGTTTATTTTGTTTCCTTTGCCTAGGCATTTTGCCACTCAATTACTTGACTTTTGGGCTTGTTGCCACGGTAGGACTTTGCCACCAGCCAGGGGAGCTTCTGTCCCAAATGTTGGGGTTTTCTCAGCTGCCAGAGGTATTAGTTGGGTGCCCTCTCTGAAGCCTCCACATGCTCTGGCAAGCTGACCACATACCCCAAGATCTCCACCCCAGACAACAATCCAGATCTAAGAAGGTTAAAGCAAGAGCAATTCCTCCCGCCCCCCCCCCCCGCCCCAGACTGATGGCCCAGTCCCCCTACAGTCTGCAGGCCAGAAGAGGAAGCTGCAATGTGGTAGGCTGCAAGGTGTGGCTAATCATCAGCTTCTTGCCCCAAGGAAGAGGCTGACACACTCCCAAATATGGGGCCCAAAGTCCATAGGGCACTAACCTCTCACTTTGTCCATGGCATCTATGTGTTGGTAATTCTGGCAACACCACAGCTGCTGCTGTTCTGGAGTCCCTCTAGCTGGTTGCTGATCTGGCCACCCTGGGGCTAAAACCTCCAGCTCATGGGGGCCTGGGCTCAACTCCCAGAGCTCTGCCCTAGCCTCTCCCTGCCGGGCTGCCAGGCTGTCCTCACTGGGAGGTTAGCTTCTCTGTGTCATTTTGTGGGTTCTGTGGCTTCAGTTTGTTCAGAGTCCCCTTTTATATGTATTGGAAATGGTGTGGGCAGCAGTGCCCAGAAGTGCTGTTACTACTCTGCCATCTTGACTCTGTCCCCAGTCACAAGTCATTAATCGCAATTCTTGATTTGTAAATTATATTGAATGTTTTTCAAGGATTTCTCCAATATACTGCATTGTAACACAAAGTGGAAGTCTGTACAGTCTGTTTGATGAAGTATTGGAAAAAACTGAATGGGAATTAAGTGACTTCTTTTTCTTTCACAAAGTCTTTTGTTTACATAGACATTATCCCATTGATTGAGAACCATTCATTCACAAAGGTGATGAATCTGGGGAGTAGCTGGACTTTCCATTTAACTCCAGCTATCTTTTCAATTCCCACCTCCATATTAAGATCCTGAGAGTTAACACTGGTTTTCATTTTCTGAAATACCAATTATACTCCTCTAAACAATTTTCTGAACAAAAGGCAGAGTTGATTATTTTAAACTGTTGATGAAGAGAAAAAGCTTATTTCATTTGGTTTCACTAACAAGCAAATTCAAGTAATGGACACCTTCCTAGTAAGGCATATTTCCTAATATACATACATACATACATATAAAATTCCTATAGATTATATTATCTGTTTCCAAATACTTTTCCTTTATTCTCTGTAGAGATACAAATATGATATACCTTGGAGGACTCTATAAGCATTAGAAAAAGGTCCTCCAAAAAAGGAATTATAGCTACATATAGTGCTTTCTGAAGCAGTACACTATTGTTTTCTATAGGAATAACCCATCCCACTGATGGAGAAAAATATACTCCCCACCGACCCGAAATGTAACAGGTGTGTTCCATGCCAGTTATGTGACTTCTGTATACTACTTAATATCTAGGCATAATTTTGCTCATAAGAAAGAGCACTCATTTTGAATTGTGGAGAGTCCATATTCTAGATTCCATATATTCCATACATAAGCAACAGTCTAACCAATTGCAAGATATTACTCTCATCCATTTTATTTTCTTTTTACAAATTCTTTCCTTCATTCTACACATTCCCTTACCCATAAGAAGGCAGGAAATGCAATACCCATTATATATATGATATTTTGTATTTCCACAATAGTTTTGTTCTGAAGGGGGGAAAAGCAAGAGAAAACGTTGCTCTAATCTGTATTCAAATCCATCAGTTCTCTACAATTTCTATAAGACATGAAGTGCAAGGTTTCACAACTTGATTGATGCAAGTTCTGCAAATGAATGAGAGTTCTGTGTGTTCCCCCACCTCTTCCCCTGACTCCTCAGGGCTTCCAACCTCCCCAAGCCCCGTTTTGTTCCCCCTCCCCCCCCCACACACCCAGACCAAGGCCAGCCATCAGCCCCCAGAAAAACACTCTTCCGCTTCAGCCATCCTTTCTCTCAGGGAATCCCTTAACCCAGAGGGAAAACCCTTCCTTGTATATGTTCCCTTCTCCACTTCAAAAATGTGGCCCTTTCCACATTGCAGCAGCTGGTGGTGGGGAGGGGCTGGTCAGCCTGGCCTGATGTCAGGCCGAGGGTGGGATTGACCGACCCCCACCCTGCACTGCCTCAGACATGTGAAGGCCCCGGCCCCAAACCTGCAGCCGCTGGTTGTGGGGTGGGGGTAGGGGTCGGGGTGGAGGAGGAGGATAGAGCTGGGGGGAAAGAGTTCTCGGCCAACAGAAGTGGAAAGGGGCGTGGAGTTGGGACTTGTACAGCCCCTCCCTCCGGAGGGAATTGGGCAGTTGGTAAATTTCTCTCCTGCACTGTAGGGGCAGGGGGAGGGGGGGGCAGGTGGGAGCCTTCCCTGGGGGATACTCTAGCCATGAGTCTTCCAAAAACTCAAGGTGGGGGGGCACCTCGATCCACTGAAGCAAACTTTAACCCCGGGCTGTTCCTTCCCCTCCCTGTGGGGCATTGGGGAGGGGGGGAAGGTGGACCCCTCTTTGGGAATCCCTCCCCTCAGATCAAAGAAGCCTGCAGGTTAGCAATCTCCTGCCTCGCAATTAAATCTGACCCTAAGGCAGATTGAGAACCTTAGAGGTGGAGCTTTGAGATTGGCAGATTCAAAGCTCTCACTTTTAAAAAATCCACCAAGATTCTTCTCCCTGTTGTTCCCCATTGACAACGCTATATTGTTGAAGGAATAGAAAATGATGAATGGGACACTCTGACCCGAGTGTTGTAATTTTGGAATTTTTTGATTTGGGGAATATGTACAATCTCTTTCTTTATAATCCTGGTCTGCCCAGTCTGGAATTATAATGAAAGCTAGAAAAACAAACACAAAATATCTTCGAAAATTCTAAGAATCATTAAAAAGTTGGAAATAGGATATTGGGATTGCTTTAAAAAAACAAACAAATAAACCAGAAGTTTTTTGTTCTCTCTGCTTGACCTGTTCCCTGAATTTGTAAAGGGAAAATAAATAGTGTTTGTGAAACACTTGTGATCAAAATGGTATGATGACTGTAAAATGCAATGACTGGCACATGTTGGTATCTCTTTGAATATAACTTTGAAGCCAATGCCAGTAGTGATAAGATCAATTGTTGTATAAGTCATTTGATGTCATTTGAAATTCGTTGTTATGTCGTGGCATCTTTCTAAGAGTGTATTGTGTTTCTGAAAGTCTGTTTAGCTAGTGAACTTAAAAAAGTATCTTGAAGTATGAATAGTATTACAGCAGTTTTTTTAAATCTGGATTTTGCATTACATATGTATTGGGTTTTTATGTTGTAAAATCTGTTAATTTAAAACTTATATTTGGGTTACCAACAGGCAATAATACTGCTGATATTACATTTAAAATTTTGGCTATTATGGAAATTAGATGAATGATTCTCTGTACTAGGTGAATAGGAAATGTGTTTTGTAGAACTCTTATTGAGCAAATGAAAATATATGTGGATGCATTGGTGTTAATCTGAAGGTTTCCAGAATGTAAATGGTAAAGCAAATTTTTGTTTGTGTATGAAAATTTGAAAAACACATCCAGCGGATTTAAGGTCACCAGATTAGTAATTAATTGGTTTGAATTTACATTAGGAAAAGGAACTTGTTTTAATCATGTAGTCCCTAAACAATGGACTTAAATTTTTTAAATCTTTATTGCTGTTTGCAGCCCATAAGAAGAAAAATGCTCTAAACTGTGATTGGTGAAATTTGCTGTTTAAGGTGATTTTTTCCTTCTTTAGTAAATTTTCTATGATCAGAGCACGTAGTCATTACTGATATGAGCTTTTTTGTGTTAGCTTATTGGAAAATCTAATATTTTTCTCTAGAATTAGAACATGAGCAGAAACTTATGCCAACTGCTTAAGATCATTTTAACAGTTTTCAACTGACTTTATAAAGATTTAATGAGATTGTAAAGCAGAAGAAATCTTGTTGTTTTGATCTGAATTTGTAGTTATTCCATAATTTAAGCAAAAGTTAACATTTGTAACTGAATGTGTATGTTAAAGATTCAATTTCTGAAGTACGTCTTTCTTCCAAAGTGGATATAATCAGGATAAACAAGCTTTGTTAAACAAGGTTGTATGTCTGAAAGAATAATAATTTAAGAAGTATCTCTATGTAGTTTGTAGAAATATAAAGGAAAGTGAAATAATCTGGGTAATGGATTATATTAGCCCATCCTCACCCCACTTCTGATCAATTTCCTTCTACTCCTTTTTAGCCCTCGTTTAATCTCTTTGCCTGATTTGTTTCTTCTAGGCTCAGCACCCTTCACTTGCAGATGTCATCTCGGGCTGACTATAGACACAGCCCCCTAAATGGTGGGACCCTATGAAACAGAGACAGCTCTACATCCTCCCTCAGCATGAATCCCAAATGATTTTGGGTCCCATCTGTTTAAGGGGGAAATGATGGGGTGCTTGGAATGATGGGGTACTTGGGTGCCTGATATTTAATCAGAGATTAAAGAGAAAAGAAAGATACCATTTTTAATACCAGGTTAATTCAAACTGTCTTTAAAGTCTATCTATGGAAAGCTGAACAAAGCAGATAAGAAGGTTTGGGGACAAATGGGATTCATCCAGCCCCTCCTGTTTCCAGATAGTTAATATCAGTTTTGGAAGTATGTTGAGAGAGCATGAGGAAGTTTTGGGAAGGCAGAAAGATTTGTAACTTGAGTTTGTAATTAATAGCTCAATCAAATTTTAGATGGCCCTATGTGAAGGACACCAGTCCATATTTATTTACTATTTAATAATTTGGGGGACTGTACATTTTTCTATCATTCTGAGCCTTAATTACAGAAATCCATTGTCATAAAAACCAATGATGGGATGGTAGAGACTGCAGGTTGCAAACTGTTCAAGGTGGATGTCTGTGCTTGAAAAAGTCTGGGGACAACCTCGAACACTGCCCAGGTGGGATCTCTCTGACTTTATTTCTGATTGTGCCTTTTCTTTCTGAAAAGGAAACCCCCCTACCTATTTATGCCTAATCCCTGCTTTCAGTACCTGGTAGCTCTCTAAATGACTACCAGAAATCACTCATGCCTGGATCCAAACATGGCTAAGGAAGTTTTTCTTCTGGCAGAGTTTGTGACATTGTCCCTCCTTTTTTTTTTCTATAGCAAATTTATTGAGAAATAATATTCAGGGCCAAATAAATGAATAAATATAGAGATAACATCCTTCAAAGAAGGAGATGATTAGTAATAAGGCAAAATGTAATAAAATAGATGCCTAATTGACCAGGATAGTGAAGTTTGAGGAGATCAACAGGATCAGACTTAGATGACACCTAGGGTTAAATACAAATGTATAAAATTGGCTTTAAAAATTTTCTATTATGTGAATTCATTCTTGGAGCATGTTTGGGAAGATCAGAGGTTTGGAGTTTGGTTTTTAGCACAAGCTAATGGTACTTTGTTAAAGTATCCTCCTTTTTCATTGTGACTCACTGCAGAACAAAACCAATTCATGCAGGTGACAGAGAAGACATTGCTCCATGGTGGGGACCCTCATACATCCCTGATTATGCAGTCTAACACAGAACTATACTCACTTTCTGACTTACACTTGTTCTCATGTTTTATTCTAGTTGGTATTGCTATTGTTGATTATATTATTTACATTTAAGAATGACTGCTCTTCTGCTTCTGAAAGGCCATAATCATGCCTTTTTACCTTTTCTCACATTTTCCAATATGGCTTATACAAGGCTTCACACCAAGCAATACTTAGTGTGGTCTTGCACACACTGGTAGGATTATAAAGGTGTTTTTTTTTTTCCTGACTCCTGTTCCCTATATCATGAGGCTGAGAAAAAATTCTACCTCCAATGTTCCCTTTAATATAAACTTCCATCAAAAAAAACTTACTAAAATAAAAGTCAAGCTACATGTGTTTATTAAGAACTTAATAAATGCTAGGCCCTATGCAAAGCTCTGGGGAGATGAAAGGTAGAATCCCTATTCTTGCTGCCTGCCTTTCCTTCAAGTGTGGGTCAAATGAACTACACAGCCAGAGGCAGGCTTGAGGTGAACAGGGATGTTTACTTTTCCTTTTCCCCAGAAGGTGCATCCTTCATCAAGGAAATTCAAAGGAAGGAGGAGTGTGGTGTGGACCAAATGGGGTTTTTAAACCCTGTTCTAGTAGGATCAGGGTTCTCTCTGTCCCTCCCCTCTCTCTGTTCCCATTGGCTGGTGGCAGTGGAAAAGATGGGGAGGGAGGAGTGGGAGAGGGGACAGGCTCCCATTGGCTAGGGGGCAGGATAAAAGGACAGAGAGCAGGCGTCTCTCACCACTACTCCTTTCTCCCATTGGCTGAAAGAGGAGCTCACACTTGGGACTATCCTTCCCTCCCGTTGGTTGGGGACTATCCTTCTCGCTGCTCTAGTTCTCCTGGCTTAGTCTCATTTGACTTGTTTTCCTTGCTTAGGAGACTACAGAGTCTAGGGTGAGTGGGGTGAAAAGCCCGGATGTTTATCTAGTATTACCTCTGGAAATGAATGTGTTTTTTAAAGAGAAACTTTAAAGGAGAAAGTAAGGTACTGGGAAGAGGAGGCCAGGGGAGGGGGAGAGGGTCCGCAGTTCTTCTGGGGAGTCTTCACAGAGTATGTCCCGCTCATTCAGGATACCCGTGTGGTTTCAGTAAAGAACAAGGGGCAGGCAGTCTGGGAAAGCAGCGCTGCAAAGAGGTCTGTCCTGCCTGGTGGTGGAAGAAGCGCGTTAATGAGGAACTGACTTGTTCCCGGCGGTGTAGATGGAGATGGACGAAAGGCGGAAGGACTTCGGGGAGCAGCGCTGCATGACCAGAGGCAGTTTTACAAAGGCAGGGCAACAGCAGGAATCTGAACTGGCTATATATTTTTTTCATTATTCCCCTTGAAATTAAGCGTTATACAACTAAATATGATAATACCAGTGATAACTACTAGTATTACAGGAATTAAAACAATTTCGAAGAACTTACCGTTGATTATGCGTTTATTCTCACGACATACCTGGGAGTAATTTCCACCATTTAAAGGAGAAACCGAGGCACAGAACATGACTTAGCTAAAGTCACACATTGACTTACCAATGCAGTCAATATTGGAAGGCATTTGGGAGGGAAGGTTGAATGATGAAGGAGTATTAAGTCTCCATAGCTATTCATTCCAGAAAATATTATGAGGTAAACAGCTTTCTTTAAAATAGATTTAAGGACAATATTGGCCTTTTAAAACATCATTTTCCCTAGTCCCCATCTCTCACCATTGCCTCTCCCCACCGAATTGGTCTGGCAAATTAAAACAAACAAAAATACTCAGTTGGATTCTCTTATTCCAGATAAGGTTTCAAGGGTTACTGATATTTTCCCACATAGGACTGTCATAAAATCTGTCTTCTTTTGATCTTGTTAGATCTTTGATCTAGCTTGAGCTGTTAATGAAGGTTTTTTATGATTTTCATCAATAGAACTTATTTGTATGGATTCTCTGATGTCGAATAAGAGCTGAACTCACACGGAAGGGTCTCCCACACTCATCACATTCATAGGGTTTCTCTCCAGTATGGATTCTCTGATGCTGAACAAGGCCTGTTCGACCACTGAAATCTTTCCCACATTCTTTACATTTATAGGGTTTCACTCCAGTGTGGACTCTCTGATGTCCAATGAGATGTGAGCGCTGAATAAAGGCTTTTCCACACTCATTACATTTATAGGGCTTCTCCCCTGTATGGGTTCTCTTATGTTTACTAAGGTCTGAGCTATGACTGAAACCTTTCCCACACTCATCACATTTATGTCGTCTTTTCCCTGCAAGATTCTCCTGTTGCCATTCTAATCTGCCCTCAGGTTCAAAAGCTTCTCTGAATACAGGATCCCAGGAAATGTGCCCACTGAGTCTGCCATATATATCCCCAAGTGATTCCATGTCTTCAGAAATTTCTTCCTTCTGAATTGATCCCACACCTTCAGTTCTGGTTTCATCATCTGAAAAAATAAAGAGATTATGCAAATGTTGCCTCTTGTTATGGTAACAGAAAGTAATTTATTAGAAGGGCTCATAATGAACCAAATAAAACATATCTGAAGAACGCACAGTTTGTATGAGGTATGAGGAATGTCTATAAAACGAGACTTGTAAATTTTACAAGTCACAAATGAAAATCAGAATTTAGAGTCATACATACACACATACACAACTTTACACAGATCAGGCACTTAATAAACATTTTTTGAATGAATGTATAGGCATATGCCTAAAAAATTATCATACAATATACAGTGGGGAGTGAGGACAGTTAGGCAGGAACCAGCAGTGGAAATGTGAGAAAAAAGGGCAGGATAGATTGGACGGTAAGACTCACAGATAGGAGACAGATAGGTAGACAGAAAATGTGTATAGTTGATATAGTAAGTCGGGAATACACCTAAGACGTGGCTAAGAGCTGAGTATGGAAAATGAGAAAATTGGGAGATAAAAGAAGTGGGAGGGTTATAGTATAAATAGTTGGTAAATATAGATACCAAAAGTGTCTATATTGTAAAAAGCAAAGAGAATAGAATTAGAGAATGTGGCTGGGAATAGAGAATAAAGAAGAATGTGGCAGATAAGGACCAAAGATAGAATAGGGAGGGTGAGATACAGGTAAAACTTCCTAGGAAGGTGAGAAAGGTTAGCATTAATAATGGAAGTATGGAGTGTGGTGGGTGGCCAGGAGCAAGCAGTCTCATTTTTTTTGGAGGGCAATTGGGGTTAAGTGACTTGCCCAAAGTCACATGGTTAGCTTTTGTGTTAAGTGTCTGAGGCCACATTTGAACTCAGGTCCTCCTGACTCCAGGGCACTCACTGTGCCACCTAGTTGCCCTGCAATCAAATAGATCTGAAATAAATCTGAAAGAGAACACTATTCGTCTTTTAGGTGCTTAGTATTACCCTCCACCCAGACACATGATGGTTATTCTCACAGTAGATTTAGGTGGGCCTGATGGGAGTTCAGTATGAAGACCCACCGAATAAAATATCTCCATGTAGCAGACTCTCAGATCTCTTTATCCAGCCTTATTTATAAGATGGAATAGACAATTCTGATTACATAAAATTTAAGTTTTTGCAGATGCAAAAACAATGTAACTAAAATTAGAAGAAGGTAACTAGGGGAAAAATCTTTTTAGGAAGTTTCTCTCATAAAGGTCTCATTTCCAAGAAACAGAAGGAATTTATTAAAATTCATTAGAGTGAGAGCCATTCTTAAATGGATAAATCCTCAAAGGATATGACTAGTCAGATTTAGAGGAAGAAATCCAAGCTATCAATTATATCAAAAAATGTTAGAGGGGCTATGGAGAACATTAATGCTCCACTTGTACAATTGTGAACTGATACCACTATCCTAGAAAGCAATTTAGAGCTATGCCTAAGAGTTACTCAAAGGATATGATTCTAGGCCTATAATCACAAAAAACCTAAACAGAGGAAAAGGCCACATGCAATCTGTGAAGGACACAAAATAATTAAAGGGTCTCTTACTGTGGTAGCAAAGAATTGGAAACTAAGAAAGTGCTTTTCAGTTGGGAATTCTTAAATTATGATTGGAATAGAATATTCTTGTGATCCAGGAAATAAGGTTATTTCAGAAAAAAACCTGGAAGATTTATATGTAAACATGTGTATGAGCCAAATGAAATGAGAACCAGAAGAATTTATACAATAACATTTTAGAGACAAAGAACTCTAATGAACATGACCTACCATAATGCCAGAGGACTAATGATGAAACTTGCTACTCACCTCCTGATAGAGAGGTGATGAACCCTGGGGTTCAGAATGAGACATTTTTTCAACATGGTCAAACAAACAAGATATATACAGGAAAACTGTGGGTAGTCTCAGAGGGAAGATAGTAATATGAAGGAGGATTAAGAAAGGTTTTTTGTCTACTTATTATACAATATACAGTGGGGGGGGGGGTGAGGACAGACCAACAGTGGAGAAGAGGGTGATACAGTATTGAAGACTATGGAGGTCAAGGAGAATAAGAATTAAGAAAAGGTTTGACAATTAGTATCACTAGTTAATTTTGGTGAGAGAAGTTTCATTTGAATGACATCAGAAGCCAGATGGCAAGGAGAGGGAGATAAGAGGACACAACCCTGAAGAATCAGGGAACATATAAACATTAAAAAATCATGACGAATACCATTTTTAACAAGCATGGTCAATATATAATCTATTGTTATTCCTCTACCTTGCAATTCAGACTTTGTTCAATCCTCCCTCCACCCATCAGTTCTTTCATAGATTATCACCTCTGCATTAGCTATCTTCCCATCTCCATCTTGATGCCTTTGTGAAACAGTCCAACTCTACATTGTCCTTTTCTCATGTCCCTCTGCTCCTATGAGCAAAGCAGAATGAGTAGATTTGTTTTTGCTTGACTGCATATTGTTGGAAGAGATTTGTTTTTGTTTGTTTGTTTGTTTTATTTTGTTTTCCATTGCAGAGGTAGCATGGAGAGTTGGGAAGGATAGAAGATGGATTTTTTAAAGCTAAAAAAAAATAATACATCAAATTTAAAAACAAAACAAGCCCAGGTATAAATCAACCCTGCCTTAGAATATCTGCATGTGTACCAAGAACCTAGGAGAGCATTCATGGTCAGAGTGGTAGGAGATGGGAGTATCACAAAAGCCCTATGAGGAGAGTATCCAGGAGGAATGGGTTAACAGTGTTAAAAGCTGCAGAGAGATCAAGTAGGATAAGTTCATTTATTTATTTATTGCTTTTTGGAGGGCAATTGAGGTTAAGTGACTTGCCCAAGGTCACACGACTAGTTTTTGTGTTAAGTATCTGAGGCTGGATTTAAACTCAGGTCCTCCTCACTCCAGGGCCAGTGTTCTATTCACTGTGCCACCTAGCTGCCCCAAGGGTAAGTATTTAAAAAAAAAAAAAAAAAGCCAATTCATCCAGTGGTTACGTGATCATGGGCAATCTTGAACACAAGAATTTCAGTTAAGTAGTAGGGTATGAAGACAGATTTCAAGGAATTAAGAAATGAATGGAAGATATAAGTCACTAGCTATCAGGAATAAAGTTTTTTTGAGGATGGGGGTAACATGGGAATGTTTGTAAATAGTAGGGAAACAGCTAGTAGACAGGGAATGACTGAAGATTCATCAGTAGGGATGGTAAAGGGGACAATCTATTGAAGACAGGACATTTGTCTACTTGTATATGTAGAGGACCACTTCTTCATGTGAAACAGAGAGAAGATAGGGATAAAAAGCATCTAAGTTATGTTTTGAATAATGTGGGAGGGGAAGAAGGGGGAAGAAGAGGGAGCTCTTTGCAAATGGCCTCCAGTTTTTCAATGACATATGAGGCAAGTTTTTCAGCTGAGAGAGTAGGGGAAGGTTTGAGGTGGAACAAAAAATGGTTTGGAAAAGGTAGACATTGAATTGATTATGGAGGTGTAAAAGGATTGTCTTGCCATAGTGAGGTCTCAGTTCAGATTATCAGACAAATGTGTAGTGGACCAGTAAACAAGGTTTCAAGGTTTTATTTTTGTTAGCCATAATGTACTCCTTGGCTCATAGGAACAAAGGGACACGAGAAAAGGACAATGTAGAGTTGGACTGTTTCACAAAGGCATCAAGATGGAGATGGGAAGATAGCTAATGCAGAGGTGATGGCCTATGAAAGCTCTGATGGGTGGAGGGAGGATTGAACAAAGTCTGAATTGTAAGCTAGACAAATAACAATAGATTATAATCAGATAAAGGAATTACATAAATATTATTATGGAACCCTATGGTTTATGATGATATCAAGGGTCAATTTCCTCTTCTGTTAATCTGGGCAGTCTATATTTTTATAAGTGTTTTTCCACTTCACTTAAATTGCTAAATTTATTGGCATATAATTGGGCAAAATAACTCCTAATAATTGCTTTAGTTTCATCTTCATTAGTGGTGTATTCACCCTTTTCATTTTTTATACTAATTATTTTAATTTCTCTCTTTTAAAAATCTGCCTTTTTGCCAATTACTACTTGTGTGACTTTGAGTAGTTTAGCCTCTCTGGGTTTCAGTTTCCTCATCTGTAAAATGAAGGGGTTTAATTAAGGAGAAGCAAGTCCACAGGGTAGTGGACTTGGAATCAGGAAGACCTGGATTCAAATTCCTCCCAAGACCCTTATTATGTTTGTGACCTTTGGCAAGTCATTTAATTTCTCTGGGCCTTAGTTTTCTCATCTGTAAAAGGAAGACAGACTGGATGGTCCCCAATATTCCTTCTAGCTCTAAATTTGTGATCCTGATTCTAGACCTGGCTCCCTCTCCTGCTTTTGACTCCCTCCCCACAAGTGTATGTAGCTGTGGTGGCAGGGAGGGGTAGGTCACAGACAAATGATTAAGTTGAAGAATTGGGAGATTAGGGTATTTGAGGGAGTATCCTTTGTATGTTTAAGTAGATAGTATGGGAGCAAGAAATGGGGAGAAGAGCGTTTGAGAGCCAGGCACTGAATTCATTAAGGAAGTAAGTGAATATCCCTGATGATTAGGTGATAAATATAGATTGAATGAACCTCTAAGGGAGAGAGGTTATTGAGCATTAGTGGTAGAGAGAGAGTTTGGAAGGGGCAGTGGCAACAAGGCATAATTCAATTCCCCCATCACAGGGAAGTATGAGTACAAGTACGTCCAGTTCTGGAAAGAGTAGTCAGGGAAGTTGTGTCATCAGGAAGGGAGCTAGGTCTCAGTGAGTGTAAGATGGAAGAAGCAAGAAAGAAAAAGTTTTGGGTAAAATCTAGTTTGCTACCTAGGGAGCACATGGTTGGGTAGCTTTAGTAGAAGGGCTGGGTTGAAGGGTATGGGAATAAGTCCATGGGGGTGGAGAACAAGATCTGAACAAGGTTCAGAATCCCTGGGAAAGAGTGCATATGAAAGGATTTCCAGAAGTATGCTAATCACTGATGAAGTGCTTCAGGTAAATTATCATTGTCCACAAGTGTTTGGCTTCAGGTGGAATTGTCCCAGGACATCAGGAACAACTGTGTGTGGCTAGAAAGGAGGATAGAAAACATAAAGGGGTGCAGGGAGTGTACCTGGGTAGAAGCAGGGTGATCCCTGTGAAGCTGTAGGTGGCCAGAGAGGGTTGCTTGGAGCTTGATGGAATGGCACAGGCAAGCTAACTCCAGTGGTAGAGTAGCATTTCCTATCACTAAGGAAATTTTCAACCAAATGAATATGTGTCTGTCTGGTATGTTACTTACGTTGATTAAATGCTGCTAAGATACTTTCCAACTCTAAAATTCTATAGTTTTGAGTGGTGATCTTGAATGGTTAGGAGTAATATGGAGGGTCCTAGGCACATGGGAAATAGTAGGGAGTATGAGGGAAGAAAGAGAACTGAAACTTTGCTTGTTTATTATACCTAGCTTAAAGAAGCACTAAATGAGTGTTTTTTGATAGATAGGGCTATAGAGAAAAGTTACAGAGATCTCATCTATATTGACTGGAGCCTCACATATCACTCCCCTCTAAAAAAAATATCCTTTCTTATGAGGGAAATTTAAAGGAATAAGAGCTACATTTTTATACTTACAGAAATTATATAAAAGTATAAGGTGTGCTCAGTCCATTTTTGTTTGCCCCAAGGACAAATGGTCCTATTCATTTGGAAGACAGCTTTTAATCCTCATGAAGTATTGAAATGTAATTCTACCATTTCTAGAAATAGAAATCTCACCTTCAAGTTTTATTTATTTATTTTTTGCTTTTTATTTATTTTTTTTGGAAGGCAATTGGGGTTAAGTGACTTGCCCAAAGTCGCATGGCTAGTAATTGTGTCAAGTGTGTGAGTCTGGATTTGAACTCAGGTTCTCCTTGACTCTAGGGCTGGTCCTCTATTCACTGTTCCACCTAGCTGCCCCGTCAACTTTTAAAGGGTAAGAAGTAACAAGGCACATATAAACATAAAAACATTAAGAAATAACATGTTTTTTAATGAGCACAAAGACCTCTAATGAATCCTTGATGAAATAATGCTTTTCACATCTCCTATTTCTGCCTCCCTATTATCTTGCAGATGGTAAGTAGCAGAAGGTAAAGCCTTCTGTAGCAACAGAAAAGAGAGGCAAGCAGGGGAAACTTTAGCTATTTATTAAAATAACATGCACCTGTTCTGATTAACCAGCTTTCCTACCTCCCCTACTACCAAATTTTGCTTATTACCATTCTCTTGTAATGGATAAAGCTCCCAAGATTTCCATTTCAGCTGGGCCTTCCTGGGGCTGTGATGGATACTTAGTGACTCAGTTGATGTTCTTGATGTTCTCATAGGTGCCATCTCTTCCAAGACAATTTTCTGTCTATGTACATGGGCTGGGACCTAGAAACAATAAAAGAGTTGATTTATGAGGGGATCACTCAGAGTTGGAACTAAAACCTCTGAGAAAAAGGGTAAGAGAAACATTTCCTAGGGACCAAGGAAAAATGGTAATTTTTAGGAGTCATGTCTTTGGGCCTCAGTTTTTTGATCTGTATAATTGGAACAATACTTACAATATCTATCACAGAGGGCTGTTTTAAGGAAAATACTTCCTAAACTATACAGTACAAATGTTAAGCTACTAAAGAGTAATGAAAGCCTTATTCAATACTGATGAGCTCTAAGGAAAAAAGACAGGAAGTGACAAAATAAATTGTATTAGCTGATCCATCAATAGATTTGCAGTGTCAATGGATTATTCCCATTGTTACAATAACACAAATAATCATGGAAGTAGCCTCCCTTCTGAACTCCGGTGTGAACTTCTATCACTATACTCTCCTCTATAACGTCTCTTTCAAGGTGATCATCCAACCCCTGTTTGAACACATCCAGTTACTGGGAAGACATGACGTCACAAAGTTATCCCATTCCATCTCCAAACATGAAAAAGGTAGAAAGTTCTTCCTTTTTTATAACCTTTAAAAAAGTTTTATTAATGTGTCTTTTTAAAAAATTTTACAAACATTTACAGATCACTTCATAAGAGATACTTTGTCACAAAGTAAATCAATTAAGTAAAACTATAGAGACCCCATCTGAAAGTAAAGGCTACCTTTTACATCTGAGCATCCCCATGACTTGATTTTTTTTCTAAATTAATAGAAATCTATTTTCTCTCTTTCCTACTTCCCCATTCCATTGAAGAAAAAGAAGAGAAAAACAAATCTCTTGTAAGAAATATGCATAGGCAAGCAACAAAAATTCTTTAGTGGATGTGCGCACACACACACACACACACACACACACACACACACACACACACACATATATATATATGTCTATGTAGACATATCTATATCTCATTCTGTACCCTAAATATGTCACATAGCCATAATGGACAATATGTTATTCATAGATCCTCTGGAATTATGAATGGTCAATGTACTGATCACCATTGTTACAGTTTTCAAAGTTGTTTCTAAAGTGGTGGTGTTGTATAAATTGTTTTCTTAGTTCTGTTCATTTCTTCTTTAGTTTATACAAGTTTTCAAAGTTGTTCATTTAATAATACTGATATTATACCATAAATTGTTCTTCTGGTTCTGCTTGCTTCACTATGCATCAGTACATATAAGTCTTTCCATGCCTTTTTGAAGCACCTATTACAGCAAAATAGTACTTCATCTTCATATAATACAACTTATTTAGCCATTCCTCATTGCTGGATATCCTCTTAGTTTCCAGTTTGGGTGTTTTTTTTTTTATGGGGGGGGGGGTTGGCCACCACAAAAAGAGCTGCTATAAATATATTTGTAACAAATCTTTTCTTCTTTATTCTATTTTGGGTATAAACCTAGCAGTGCTATAGCTTGATCAAAGGGCAAGGCACTGTTCTATAATTTTTTAGTGTGTAATTCCAAGTTGCTTTCAGAATGGCTATTACCCATTTGCAAGTCCACTAATACTGTATCCATGTACCTTTTTTCCTATAACTCCTTCAACATTTATCATTTTTCTTTTCTGTCATCTTTGACACTCTGAAGGGTATGAGGTGGAATCTCAGAATTGCTTTAATTTGCATTTTTCTAATTAGTTGTGACTTGGAGCATTTTTTTCACATGGCTATAGTCTGAATTTCTTCTCTTGAGAAGAAATCTGTTCATAGACCACTTATTAATTAGAGAATGGCTTTTTTTTTCTTATAAATTTGAATCAGTTACTCATATACCTTGGAAATGAGACTTTTGTTGGAGAAATTTGCTGCAAGATTTTTCTCCCAGTTAATTATTTCCTTATCTTTTCAGAATCTTATCTTTATTAGATTTGCTTTTTCAGAACTTTTGCCTGCTGATCTTAGTTCAGTCCATCTGGGAACATGAAGAACTAGCCTAAACCCTCTTCCATATGATAGTCCTTTAAATATTTGGAGAGATCAATTTTCCCCTGCATTTTCCTTTCTAGGTTAATATCCCAGTTCCTTCAAACATAATTCGTATTTCCTTTAGTCTGGACTCTGTTCTCCCCCAAAACAAATAATACCTTCCCCTTTCCCACCTGGTATTCTGGTTCATCAATTTCTCTTTCCAAATCTTCCAGGACAGTTACGGCTTCCTCTCCATTCTCTGGATGATGATCCTGTACCCAGGTCTGCAGATCCTTGGGTAGGATAGTTAAGAACTGCTCCAATACCAACAGCTCCAAAATCTGTTCTTTAGTATGCATCTCTGGCCTCAGCCACTGATGGCAAAGTTCACGAAGTCGAGTTAGAGCTTCACGAGGCCCAGGCGTTTCCTGATAGCAGAGCTGCCTGAAATGCTGTCGGAAAAGCTCGCTTGTGCTGTGATTATGTTGCAAGCTCGATTCTTGCCCCCAATAATGTGCTTCCTCTTTCTCTAAAAAAAGATCCTCTGGCTCTTCCAGAACTTCAGGGTTAAGGGGTGTGGCCATTCTAAATCTGTATAGCAAAAGATGGGTCACTATATGGTCTATAATTTGGGGAGATCCTTTTCTGTTCTTTGAGGATACTCCTGAGATATAAGAAACAGTTTAACAGAGAGAATGACCAAAGTTAGTACAAACTTAGAGACAAGCTAATAAAAAAAACACACAAGTTCACTACTTGAAAGTAATTTCAATTGGAAGAGATCACTGAATAACTAAACAGGTAGCTTATTGAAATTATGGGGAACTCATCAGTCAGTTTCACAGAAAATTAGTAAGGGAAGGCATCTTAGGGATCATTTAGCCCACTCCCTCATTTTACAGAAAAGAAAACTGCCCAGCAAGGAGAAGCGATTTGTCCAATGCCTCACAGCAAGTTTGTGGTAGAGCCAGAACCTACGTCTCTTTATTCTAAGTTCTGTATGCTTTTACAATACTGTTAGGAAAATGCCTAGGTAGCTAGGCTGGCCCTGGAGGCAGGAGGACTTAAGTTCAAATTCAGCCTCAGGCACTTTCTAGCAGTATGGACTTGATTGTTTCAGTTTCCTCATCTGTAAAATGAGCTGGAGAAGGAAATAGCAAACCACGTTAGTATCTTTGCCAAGAAAACTTCAGATGAGGTCACCAAGAGCTGGATATGACCAATCGACTGAACAATAACAAAAAATCGTGAAAATGACTGGAATAAAATCTTACAAACCCAAAGGGAGTAGACCTGCACTTTGATTAGAGAACTCCCATTTAAACACACACACCCCCCCCCCAACCTTTCCCTTTATCAAACAAAGCGGACCAGTGATTATTGTGCAATTTGTGGTATTAGGAGTTGCCTGATGTACTAATAGGTTAAGTGCTTTCCACAGGGTTTCGCAGCTAATATCATGGGAAGCAATGGAGCCCAGGTCGTCCTGATTCCACAGCTGACTACGTCACACAAATTTTCTATAGCTTAATCTCATTTCCTCTTATCCTGGCACCTAACAGGTTTTATGCCCATTCTGCAAAGAAATACTCTTGTTTTTCTTCTCCCCATCCCCGGGGAAGACCTAGAGGAGAAGCTATGCCGGCAGGGAAATAGAAAGCGGGTAGCCGAGCTCGACAGAAATGAAACAAAGCGGGAGGGGGTGGGGGGAGAAGAGAGAGGTGGGAGAGGGAGGAGGAAGAGAAAAAGGGAGGGAGACAGGGGGAGAAGGAGAGGGGGGAATAGGGGAAGAGAGAGACAGAGATGAGAACACGAAAACCTGGGTCTCAGAAGAGCTCAAGTCCCGTCTATACTACCGCTAAAGGGCGCAGTCCTCTGGCACTGACAAGTGCCTGACATCCGCCCTAGGGCTTCTGAGCCCAGAAACCTTCCGAAGTTCGGGTGCAATGTCTGGAGGCGCCCTAACCCATCCGCAGCAGGCACCGCAAAAAGAAGAGGCGAGGCCAGAGCCGTAGCGGAAGCCCAGAAATAGAAGCCACCCCTAACCCGCTGTCTCGGGGTTTTCTCGGCCTTTTGTGCAGGCGGGGCTGAGAAGGCGTAGAAAGAAGCTACTCCGTACACCTTTCCCACTCGCTATTACATCCCACTCACCGCAAGTAGAGGTAGGGAGTAGACGATTCAGTTCCAAAAAATGGGCGACAAGAAAGCAAAGGCCACAGGCCACCTTAGGCACTGACAAAATAATGATTGCAAGGCGGTCCACCAATCCAAGCTAAACCTGGTGAAATCTCGTCATTTCCGGATCTCTCAAAGAAATACCTCGCTTTACTCATCCCGCCCACTGTCCAGATTGCAAGCCCAGACTATCATTAGAGCTTTTTTCCCCTTCTTCTTCTAATTAAGACATGTCTGGTGTGGAGGAGTTTTTGTTCCTACTTCTGAATTCTCTCGCGCTATACATTTTCTTTCCCTGCATAACTAAGGGTGTGACTCATGGCCCAAACAGTCGCTGCTTGAAAGCATAGAATATTATGCAAATTCAATTTAACAAATATTCATAAAGTAACTACTATGTAAAAGGTACTGTGGGTTACAAAGACAGAAATGAAACAATTCCTGCCTCAATGGCTTTAGTTTATATACAAGATATACATAGATGAATATTAAGGGAGTGGAGCAAATGGTTTATCTTTCTATAATGGATGATTGCTGAATGAAGTAAATATAATTTGAGTAGGGAATCAGTAAAGGCTTCCTTCCCCTAAGAACTGACATCTGAACTGAGTTAAGAATTGAGGGAGGCAGAGAACATAGGATCAAATCTAGAAGGCACTTCAGAGACCATCTAGTCCATTCCTTAATTTTACAGATGAAGAAACTGAAGCCCAGAGAGATTTAGGGCATTTGCCCAAGGGGTAATAAGCAGCAGAGCCAGAATTTGAAACCAAGTCTCCCAAACCATTGCTCAAGTGTGGGTAAGCAAAGGCATCCAGACAGAACAGTTTGCTAGGCTGGGAAAGTTAGTTGGCAAATTTAGCTGGAAGACAGTGTCTATGAATTAATGTGAAATAGGTGCTTGATAAATAATCACGAAGCAGCATTGAACCAGAATTGAACTATGTTGTCTTCTTGGGTAATATGAAACATCTAGGGCTAGGAGAATTTTCCACCAAGCAAGGGAATGAAAATCTTTTGCATGAAGAAAATCAATACCAATAGGATAAGGGAACCCTTCAATTAAGGGAGAACAGGGTGAATTTTTGGTAGACCAAGACACTATTGGTGGAGCTGTGCCTGTTCTGGGAAACAACTTGAAATTATGCTAAATGTTCACACTATTTGAGCCAGAGATTATGCTGGGAAATAATTTGACTCAAGCCAAAAACTCACAGTAGCACTTGTGATACAAAAATCCAGAAGCAAAATAGCTGTGTATCAACTGGGGAATAAATAAACTCTTTAGCATATATGACTGTAATGGAATATTACTGTGCCGTAAGAAATTATGAATATGAAGAGTTCATAGAAATATGGGAAGATTTTTATGAATTGATAGAGGGAAGGAGAACAAGAAAAATAACTGCAATAATATAAATCAAAAGAAAAATCCCAACTAAATGTTGCCTAATTAGAATAACCAAATTTAGTCCTGCAGAAAAGTTGAGAGAATGAACCTTTTTCTAGGGGTGGGGAACTATGGTAAGGGAACATTTCATTTGCTGTCAGACTTAACTATGTTGCTTGGTTTTGCTGACCTAGTTTTCTTTTACAATTTTTAATTTACAAGGATGGTTTACTTGTGTAGGGACGGAGGGAGAGATATCTTGAGAAATGAAAGTTATGTAAAAACAAAATACACAATTTAAAGAGCTATTTGACTTGTTATCCTGGAACCAATGTGAGTGGGATTCTATTAAAAAAAAACACACCATCATCCTGTCTTCTCACTTCCTCAACCTTTCCTTTTTCTTCTTTCCATTCCCTATTCTCCCATTTTACTCTTTCCTTCCAAATTCCCTCATCTTCTTCCCCTTCTTTCTTCCCCTCTTTTTTCCTTATATTCTCTATACTCTCCTTTCTGCCTCTCAAGTCATCTCCTTCATCCTTCCCTTAGCTGCTTTCCTTTTCCAAACACAAATCTAACTCTCAAATCTGGTGCCTCTTCCTAATCTGACACCCTACATCCTAACCCATTATTGCCACCATCTTCCCTATAGCTGGCTCATGCTCAAATTTTGCTTCAGACTTCAGCCCTCTCAGTATAATAGTCTGGGTATGTCTGCCAAGTCCCCTGTAATTTATTACAGTATAATCTTCATTATTCTTAAGTAGGTTATCTATTTTATGAATAATAATTATCTGCAGAACTTTCAATGGTGGATGCCACCAGTATGGTAGCCTTGATTAGCTGAGACAATACAAACTCATATCTTATTGTCAACCTGTTATCAAACCTAATATAATTAAGAAAGTAAATCTGTTGTCAAGAAAAAAAAATCATATGATTAATTCCAAAGTCAGATAAATTGTTTTTGAATCACACACACGATGCTTATTCATTAGTGCAATTAACTGAAAAGCAAGTATACTTTAGAAAACTGAACAAAAATACATACCTTTCATAGAAGACAGATATTATGTCTAAATTCACATCTTAGATCAAATTATTAGGGGTAAAATGTCACCTCTATGAGGAAAAAAATGGAAGGCAAGGGGAAAAAAAAGCAGTAAAAAGCATCCCCACACCTCTAAGCCATAACCATTCATTTACTTAGTATATGTTCTTAAGTGCCCTGGGCTACAGGTAAATAAATCTTTCCAAAGAGATTTTTAGTTTGATAGGTTTGAATAAGTCATTCTGAAGCCCCAAATTTTCAGCTAACATTTCTAATGCTGAGGTATTAGATAATTTTTGTTTGCTGACTCTCAGGCATTTGTTTACCCAGTCACCAACATGATTTTCTGATGCTTGATGAGGTGCTAAGAGTATCTGTAGCTTTGTCAGTAGGATTTCTCTGCAAGTTCATGTGGAATAAATTATTAAAATTTTTATGCCAGTGAATAGTGTGGCTTCTCCCCAGTGTGGATTCTCTGATGTACAATAAGGTGTGAACTCCGCCTAAAGGCTTTCCCACACTCATCACATTCATAAGGTTTTTCCCCAGTGTGAATTCTCCTATGTCCTATAAGGTGTGAGCTATAACTGAAGGCTTTCCCACAAACATCACATTCATAGGGTCTCTCCCCACTATGTATTCTCTGATGTCCAACAAGTGCAGAACTATGACTAAATGATTTCCCACATTCATGACATTCATAAGGTTTTTCCCCACTGTGGATTCTCTGGTGATGAAAGAGGCCAGAGCTCTGACTGAAACTTTTCCCACACTCAATACACTGGTAAGGTTTCTCTCCAGTGTGAATCCTCTGATGTTGAATAAGATGTGAGCTGAGACAGAAAGCTTTCCCACAATCATTACACTGGTAAGGTTTCTCTCCAGTATGTGTTCTTTGATGTCTAATAAGGCCTGAGCTGTAATGGAAGGCTTTCCCACAATTGTTGCATTGGAAAGGTTTCTCTCCAGTATGGGTCCTCTGATGCTGAATAAGGTGTGAACTGTAATAGAAAGCTTTCCCACAATCATTACACTGATAGGGTTTTAGTTTGCTATGTGTTCTCTGGTGGTCAATAAGTTGTGAGCTCTGAATGAAGGTTTTTCCACATTTGTTACATGAATAGGGTCTTTCTCCAGTATGAATTCGCTTATGTCTAATAAGGCTTGAGTTCTGAGTGAAGATTTTCCCACATTCATCACATTTATATCGTCTTTCGATTTCAGCATTTCCTTGATGCCTTTCTAATTTGCCCTCATGTTCACAGACTTCTCCAAGCTCAAGACCCTGAGGAATATGTCCATTGAGCCTATCAGGTAACACCCCTTTAGATTCCATATCTGCTTTAATAGCTTGGTTTTGAGCTGACTTTCCATTCTCCATTCTGGTCACACCATCTGAAACAATAGATACACTATGCAAATATTACTGGGAACAAAGAAGCAGTCTTTAGGAAGAACAAGATGATATAAATTAAACAAATGCATACCAGGAGTACATAACTTGTATACATGGACAAAATGATGTTACAAACATGGAAAGAGAAAGAATAAAGGCAGGTAAGAGTAGCAGTAAGTAGTTAGCAGTTCTCATCTCATGCAGATGAGAAGAAATGATCAGAAAAGGAGGGCAAAGCTCAGAGAATGGATGGACAGAGCTGATCAGGTAGGATAAGGAGCATGAAGAATGATGAATGGGAAAAGAAAATAAAATAAAGATAGGTTCATCAATTCAGAGTAGACCATAATGATAAGAGAGGAAAAAGGCAAAGTCGAAGTAATGAAGAGAATCTACACGCGTTATTTTTGAAGTTAAAACATAAGATTCCATTTTCAAATAGTAAAATCTTATATTGGTGTAGCATTCTACCAAATGCGTTCACATCTATTAGCTCATGTTATCTTCATTTATCTTATTGAAGTAAGAGGGCTAATAAATGTAGATGAGACTCAAATCGAGGTCTTCCAACTACGAGTCAATATGTTTTTCCATCACACTCTGTTTACATATCATACCTCTCAGGGACAATGCCTGGCACACAGTAGAAGCTTGGTAAATGCTTACTGACTGACTGACTCACCCTTGCTGTGGAAAGACCAGAACCCAATATGAAAAGAGAGCTGTCACCTGGGTACAGGAAGAAGAAATAAGTATTTTTTCCTCTGGGAAATTAATGATCTCCCTCTTCTATCTGGACCTAAGTTGGCAGAATTTAGAGTCTCTGTATTGTAAGACTAAACTCAATGGACCTTCAGACACCTCATAGTTACTAACTAACAAGAAGCAAATAAATCATAAACCCATAAAATCACATAAAGACTAAACTTATTTTTCCTTACCCAGGGAAACCATGTTCCCATAACTGTCTTTCCTTTTGTCCCTATAGAGATTCTTCTGAACAGGGTTCAATTGTCCCAATTTCTCCAATGCAAGTGACACAGCCATATTCTCAAATGTCATTAGTTTCTGGGGAAAAAAAACAAAAACATGAGATCCCCATTTTTAGGTCATGTTACCATTAGAATAATAACACTACTGGGACCTAAATTGAGGGATAAAGCTGGTAATAGGCAAGTAGAATACACAGAGGGATAATATGTTTCATAAGGGCTCTAAGAAGGTAAGGGGAGTTAAGAACAAAGAATAATGAATAAATAAATAGGTTACTGGAGTACTTGGAACAAGGTAGGATGGACTTGGACCAAGGCAAGGGAAATGGGTAGGCAAGCCCAGCCCAAAAGAAAGAGAAAGCCACTGCTGAGTAATAGACAAGAGGGAAAAGGTCACAGCTCACCTGGCATCCAGTTGTATTACATGTGAGAAGTGAAGCTGCCATCTTTTGGTCACTAGGAATCCCCTTTTGTGGAAGTATTGGAACATGGGAAAGAGCCAGAGCTAAGAAAGAAGAAAGGAGTGAGTGATAACAATCCTATTGATGTGACTTCCAATCATTATGGGATCTAAGATTATCTCCTTCCGAATTTGTTTTCTTCTTATTTCCTGAAAACTTATAGCAGTAATGATCATACAGGATGCTCATAGATTCCTTTTATATTTTTCAACTTTAATAACTGAGACAAAGGTATGCTAGAAAACAAATTAATTTTGGGACCACTACATTCAATGATAATACAAGATTCTGCAATATATTAACATAAACAAGAAATTGTCATGACTAGCAGTTGAAGCCCAAGATGAGAAAGCATACTGTTACCAGAAAGTTACACCATATAAAAATTCTATTCCTGGGGGTGGCTAGGTGGCGCAGTGAATAGAGCACTGGCCCTGGAGTCAGGAGGACCTGAGTTCAAACCCAACCTCAGACACTTAACACAAAAACTAGCCATGTGACCTTGGGCAAGTCACTTAACCCCATTTGCCTTCCAAAAAGCAATAAATAAATAAATAAATAAATAGATTCTATTCCTAAATGTATAAGAACTTAAAAAAAACCCCACCTGATTCTGTTAATTACAAACCATGATCCAAGTGACCTAAAATTAGTGAGGAGAGTACAGCAGTTGCAAAAGAAAGTATTTTGAAAGGAATCTACAAAAATTAATAAAATTAAATCTCTTTTTCTACCATCTTCAAGAATAAATTCTACATCACTATACTCAATATAATACAATCCCTAATGTTGTTTATCCAGAGAAGTTGATTAGAAGTAGACCTACTAGTCTTATTAGTCATCTAATCCAGAGGTGGGGAACCTATTGTCTCAAGGCCACTTGTGGCCTTCTCAATCCTTGGGTATGGCCTTTTGACTGAGTCCAATTTTTATTAAGGGAATTTGTTCTATGAAGTTTGGATTCAGGCAAAGGGCTGCACTTGAGGACCTAGAGGGCCACATGTGGCCTCCAGGCCTCAGGTTCCCCACCTCAGATTTAAGCTGTTGCCACATGTCTTTTCTTATGAGAATATTTTAAAAGTATAATTTGTTAGACAAAATGAAGTTCTTGCCTAGTTTCACTAATATAGGTTAGTTTTGAAAAAGTTTGAAAATCAGAGAATTTCTCTTTAAGTATTATCTGTCATAACAGTTCTAAATAATAGACTACATACTGTATACTATATAGCTGCCCTGAAAAAGTTAATGAGTTTGACTTTACATATGGCTTCTACCATACCCATATTTTTAAGGTTTGCAAAGCACTTTAGAAGTTTTATGTAATTTTATCCTCACAATAACCCAAGGAGATAGATTCTATTATTATTCCCATTTTATAGATAAGGTAGCTGAGTCAGACAGAAGTCACATGACTTGTATGAAGCCACACAGCTAGTAAATGCTTAAGGTTAGATTTGAACTTAGGTCCTCCAGATAAGAGGTCCAGTGCTCTGTCTACTGCTCTACTTAGCTACCACAAACTATCAGCATTTGGAAGTTTTTAAAAATGGTACTTTATCAAGACATCTCCATTCCTGACCACAATGTAGCTTTTTTTTTTTTTCATTTTCCCACCTGGCATCAAAGTGTAGTATGGTAGAAAGAACAATAGGCAAAGAGTGAGAAGATGTGACAGGCCAAGTTCCTTCTAGAATTCCTTCTGACAAGCTGAGACAAGAGCAATGAGTAAACGTGTTCATAGTCTAGCACTGAAAGGTCCAGATAATTACTTTACCACTATCCATCAGTAATCTTTTCCTTCCTTTACTCTAACCAACTATTTATATCACTTGGGCCTCTCTTTTATGTTATTTTTATTATAAACATAAATATCAACAAACATAAAGAGTGTTTAATAAACCCCAAAGCATTGATTACCTGGAAAGAATTCCCTATTTGATAAGAACTACTAGGAAAACTGGAAAGCAGTCTAGCAGAAATTAGATTTAGACCAACATTTTATACTACATTCCACAATAAATCCAAAATATATGAAAAGATCGTCAATTATAAAAGATAAGATAGATAATTGTGATTACATGAAATTCAAAAGATTTCACCTGAATGGAATTAATATAGTTATATAACCAGGATATAAGAAAGGAAGCAGATGAATGGGAAGAAATTTTTACATGAAATATCTCTAATAAGGGTCTGACATCTAAGATACATGGATAAATAGCGTAAATATATAAGACCATTCTCAAATAGATCACAAAGTATATGAAGTTTTTAAACAAACTGCAAATTATTAACAACAATTAAAAATGTTCCAGATAACTAGTAATAAAAGAAATGTGAAACAAAATAACCCTGAGGTTTCAGCTCATACCCAGCAATTTAGTAAAGATGACAAAAGATAGTAATATATTCAACATATACAATGTTGGAAGGACTGTGGAAAGAAAAGTACACTAATCTACTCTTAGTAGAGTTAAGAAATGGTACAGCCATTCTGGAAAGCAATTTGGAATGATGCAAAAAAAAAATGACTAAAAAGGTGATTTGTCCTTTAACCCAGAGATTGTCTTGCAAGGAGATTTGCAATAAAAAAAAATGCCCCATATACACCAAGTTATTTATAATAGCACTTTTTGTGTTATCAAAGAACTAGAAACAAAGTAGATACTCATTGATTGAGGAATGGGTTAAAAAAAATCTGGGTACATAAATATTACAATTCTATAAGAATTAAAAAACACAAATACATCATAGCATGGAAAGAATTGTGATTAATGCATGTGAAGAAAGCAGAGCCAGAAAATAGTATTTACACTGACTACAACAATGTAACTGGGAAGAGTAACAGTAAGGAAACTATCAAACGGAATGCTGTGAAATTATAATGGCCAAGCCTGGACCCAAAGAAAAGATATGAAGTAATAACTCCCTGAGCTCCTTTGCAGAATGGAGGACCACGGATATAGGTTAGTGCATACTATACATCAAATTATTTGATATAGTATTTAGTTTTGTGGAACTTTTTTCTTTCTTCTTTATATCTGATTATAAGGAATGGATCTCTGGGAGGGGTTAGGAAGGAATACAGAGGGAAATAGCAATAAAAATTTATTTAAAAAATTATAGACCTAATCATCAACAAACATGAATATTTATATAAAATTAATTTTAAAAGACTTTATATGAAACCACAGATTTAAAAAAAATTTTAAAATTTTATTTAGTATTTTATTTTTCCTGTTACATGTAAGAACAATTTTAACATTCATTTTAAAATTAATCTTTATTTATTTTTAGACATTCATTTTCACAAGATTTTGAGTTACAAATTTTCTCCCCATCTTTCCCCTACCCCCACCCCAAGATATCAAGCCTACTGAAAACCCCTTCCTCCAATCTGCTCTCTCTTATATCCTCTCCCATCCCCACCCCCCAAATTTCTAGTAGGGCAAGATGGATTTCTATACTCCAGTACCTTAACATTCATTTTTAAAACTTTGTGTTTCAAATTCTCTCCCTTCCTCCCTCTCCCCATTTAGAAGGTAAGCAATTTGATATATGTGTGTAGTCATGCAAAACACTTGCAAAATAGTCATGTTTTAAAAGACTAACTATATTTTCCTCCATCCTATTCCCTCACCCCATTTATTCTGTTCTCTCTCCTTTCACCCTGTCCCTCCTCAAAAGTGTTTTGTTTTTGATTGCCCCTTCACCCAATCTGCCCTTCCTTCTATCACCTCCCTCCCCTTATTCTCTTCCCCTCTACTTTTCTGTAGGGTAAGATAGATTTCTATATCCAATTGAATATTTTTGAGTGAAGAGTCAAGGATTATACCTAGGTTGTACCCAGTCTGGGTGACTGGAAGGATGGCAGCACACTCAACAGTAACAGGGAAGTTTTGAGGTGGTGGTGGGGGGTGGGAAAAGATACTTTGAGCCAATCTTGATGACAGTAAGTTTCACTCACTCCCTCTCACTTCCGCCTTTCTTCCCCTGCGCTGTAAAAGCTTTTTGTTGCCTCTTTATATAAGAAAATTTACCCCATTCTACCTCTCTCTCTTCCTCTTTCTCCCAATACATTCATCTCTCACCCTTTAATTTTATTTTTTAGATATCATTACTTCATCATATTCAACTCACACTTGTTCCCTCTGTCTATATATACTTCTTCTAACTACCCTAATAATGAGAAAGATCTTATGAGTTACAAATAACATCTTTCCATGTAGGAATATAAAGAGTTTAATAAGTCCCTTATGGACCTTTTTTTCTCTTTCCAGTTACACCATTTCTCTTTACCTTTACATACTTCTCTTGAGTCTTATATTTGAAAATCAATTTTTCTACTTTAACTTCTAAATTCTTTTCTCAAGAATCCATGAAATTCCTCTATCTCAAAACCACAAATTTATTACTTACAACCATATTTTTTAGGGCACTGGGGTTAAGTGACTTGCCCAAGATCACATAGCTAGTAAGTGTTAAGTGTCTGAGGCTGGATTTGAACTCAGGTCCTCCTGAAGCCAGGGCTGGTGCTCTACTCACTGCACCATCTAGCCGCCCCTTACATAATAACCTTTAAAAACTTTATGCTAAATTTAACATGATGTAAATACTATCCTACTTCTCTGTATCCCCCTACTGGCTTTATTTCTGTCTTTCTGGACTTCAGGTACCATCTCACCCTGGAATTTCCCTCAACACCTGCAGCCTCCTCACCTTGGAACATACACCAGCTATATGTGGTCCCTTTCCCACTGGTAATTTCCTTCAAGGGCCTCCATTTTGTGGAGCAGCACAAAAAACCTTTATTCTTCTCTTGATTCTTTTTCTGAACAGTCTAGCAAAACAAATTCAGACATGGCATCTAAAACTGCATACCTCATTGTACATCTACAACCCATTAACTCTTTGCCAAAAGGTCAAACCTCTCATTTTAGAGATGAAGAAATTAAGACATAGAGAAGTTAAGTAACTTGCCTCTGGTCACACTGCTAGTATCAATAGTTGAACCGAACCTAGGTCCTCCTGACTCCAAGTTGAAAATTCTATCCATTCATTACACTATGGACCTCCCTGGAGTCAGCTTCAATATGTGGCTCAGTTTTTTCCTTCATAAACTTTCAAAGTTGAAAATTTCAATATATACTTTTGACCTCATCAGGGATGGTCATACTTTAGATTTCATTATCATATATAACATATATATCATCTATAACATCACATATCGTCTATATCATCTATCATCTGTTCAAATTCTATAATTATGAACCCTGAAATTCCTCTAGTAGATCACAACTGCTTCACTCTTCATCTTTCTTTGTTTCACCCTTGTCTAAAACAAATACCAGTCCTCATCATGAACTCTAATCTTTTGACTTCCTATTTTCCAATTATCATTCCTGCTCTGGCTTCACTTTCCTTCCCTTAGTTTTGACTCTATGGTTGACTATAGGAGAGAAAAGAATTTTAGGCCTAAGGAACAGCCAGTAAAAATACCCAGATTTGGAAAACAATAGTGTCATGTGTGAGGAACAGCATGAAGGCCAATGTAACTGGATCAGAGAGTATGGTTTAAGGAATAAGGTATAAAAAGACTGAAACAGCAAGAAGGGGCCAGGCTGTCAAGGGCTATGAATGCCAAATAAAGGATTTTATATTTACTCTGGGGGTAATAGGGAGCCACTAGAGTTTATTGAATAGAAGGATGATATGGTCAGACATACTCTTAAGAAAGATCAATTTTATACCTGGATGCAGGATGGATTGGAGTGGGGAGAGACTTCAGACAGGGAGACCAACCCACAGGCTATGGAAATAGTTTAGATGTTTAGTTGATGAGGGCCTCCTGCAGGTGGAGGTAGTATCAGAGTAGAGACACATGCTAGAGATATTATGAAGGTAAAAATGAAAGGACTTGGTGATAGACTGGATATGGGAGGTGAGTTTGAAGAATCAAGGATTATCCCTAGGTTGTACCCATTCTGGGTGACTGGAAGGATGATAGGACACTCAACAGTAATAGGGAGGGTTTTGGGGGGTGGGAAAAGATAATGAGTTCATTTTTGGACATGTTGAGTGTAAGATGTTGATGGGACATAGAGTTTGAGATGTTGAATAAACAGTTGGAAATAGGAGACTAGAGATTAGAAAAGAGTTCGGGACAGACAAGTATATGTGAACATCATCTGCAAAATCCATGAGATCATCAAACAAAATAGTATAGAAGAAGGAAAAAAGCCAAGACGGAGCCCTATGGGACATACATTTGTCAGACAACACTGGATGAAGATCTAGAAAAGGAGACTGAAAAAGAATGGTCAAACAAGTAGGAGAAGAACTAGTACAGGGCAGTGTCGAGAAAACTTAGAGAGAAGAGAGGATCAAGGAGAAGAGGGTAATCAATGATGCCAAAGGCTGTAAAGAGGTCAAGAAGGATGGGGATCAGGAAAAAGCCATTAGATTTGGCAATTAAAAGAGAAAGCAGTTTCAATTGAATGATAACGTGAGAAGTCACAAAACAGAGTTGAGAACAAAAGAAAAGGAGTGGAGATATCAACTGTAAATGGTCTTCTTAAAAGAACTTAACCCTGAAAGGAAGGGGAGATATAGCAAAGTTAGTGAGGATGGATGGATCAAATGAGGATTTTTTTGGATCAAATGAGTTTTTGAGAATGGATTAACATGGACATGATAGTAGGCCATAGGGAAGCAGTCAGTAGATAAGGAGAGAATGAAGAGTCCTGAGTGTTTGGGGATGATAGCAGGGGGCAATCTGCTGGAGAAGATGGGATCACTTGTGTATTTAGAGGGCTTTGCTTTGGAAAGGAAAAGGGCTACCTATTCTTGTGAGACAGGGTGAAAGAGACAGTGGTGGAGTGATGTGAGATGAGAAGAAGGGGAGAAAAGGGAACTCTCAGTGAATGGTCTCATTTTTTTCAGTGAAATATGAGACAAGGTTTTTAGCTGAAGTGAAGAGAAAAAAAATCTTGTTAACTCAAAAGCAAATAGCCTTGTTTATTCTGTGGGCCTTTTATTAGACATTATTGAATTATATATATACAATAACAGATGCTAATAATGACAACTTTGAATAATCAAGAAATCATTAAATTCATTACATTTTGTTTAGCATGGCAGAATGGAGATGAAGAAAGTTAGATCCACTGCCACTCCTCCAAACTCTGCCTGCCCCAAGTCTCACATCAAGCCAGCTGGTGGTGATCCTCTGCTGTCATTAATTCCCATTATCTTTAAGTGATATAGTGAAAAGAGCATTGGACTTAGAATGATTAAGGTTGAGTTCAAATACTAGCTATGACAACTCATAATTTGTGTCATTCTGACAGATCATTTAACCTCTTTAGAGCTTCAGTTTCATCATCTGTAAGATAAGGATTAACACTCATGCTACCAACTCATAGGATTTATAGGATCATAGATTGAGAGAGAAAAAAACACTGGAGGCTACCAAGTCCAACTTAAGTGACTTTCCCAGGATCTCACAGCTGGTAGGTGTCTGAGGTAGGATTTTAAGCCAGGTCTTCCAGGTGGCTCGGTCTATCGAGCCTAGAGTCAGGAAGTTCAAGACACTTATTAGCTGTGTGACCTTGGGCAAGTCATTTAACTTCTGTCTGTCTCAGTTTCCTTAACTGTAAAATGTGGATAATAACAGTACTACTCATGGGTTTGTTATAAAGAGCAAATGAGATAATATTTGTAAAACAGCACAGTGCCTGGCACAGAGTAGACATTTAATAAATACTTGTTCCCTTCCCCTGGCATCTATTACATTATGCTAATTCTCTGTTATGATAATGAAAATGCTTTATATACTTTAAAAATCCTATACAGATTTATTTATTTATTAAGAATTTAAAGTTTTTCAAAGGTGCACTTTGTAGATTAGGAAACAGGCTCTGTCCATTTGTCTTGCTTGTCATCACAAAGCTAATAAATGTTTGAGGAAGTATTTAAACTCAAGTTTGAGTTCAAGTCCAAGAATCTTCCCAACACTAATACTGTCTCAATATAACTACAGTCAATTCTCCTTCATATTCTTTCTCAGATCCCTTCCTTCCAATATAGAATTGTAGACCTGCAAAGTTGGAGAATACTAGATTGGCTTATTCTAATCCAATCTCTACCCAAAGTATAAAATCTACCTCTAATATCTAAAACAATCTTCCATTAATCCACTAGCATTTAAGGCAGCCATACTGGTTCAGACATTCATCACTTCATGCCTGAAAACTTTGACAATTTCTTAATTGATCTCCTTGCTACCAGGCTCTATTACCCCCAGTTAACCTATGCACTGATGCTATTTTAATTTTGCTTTGTACTATCCTCCACTACTAATAATGTTCAATGGTTCCCCAATGACAGGAAGAAAAAGTGCCTAAACTTCTTAGCATGGACCCTGTATATTTTCTGCACTACTCCCATTCATCCTTTAAGATCCAGTCTAAATCTTATCTCTTCTGTGAGTTTCTGTGGCCACTTCATCCCAAAGTGATTTGTTTCACTTCTGAATTCTGATAACACATTATTTCTACAAGGAAATATCAAAACGCTCTGAATAGTATCCAATCTTTAGTTCTGGGGTATATGTAACTGGAGACTTTTTGAAGAGTCATAAAGATAAAGATAGAAACACAAATACATTAATGTTATTAGCTAAAATAGACATACAATTTTAGTTCGGGACCACTAATTTATACAATTTATATGCACTTATTTGCTGTTTTTTATTATTATTTGACCTATGAACTAGATTGAAAATTGTCTTAAAGATGGGACTGTCTGTGTTTTCCATAACCACAGCACAACTTGTACATAGTAAGCACTCAATAAATATTACTGATTGACAGAGTGATACTATTAGTGTCTCCAGAAAATATCAGTGCATTGAATTTTAACACTCACCACTCTTTTGTAGTGGTTGGGGATCCTGAGATTCACATTTGACCTGGGTTTCCATGGGCTGTAAGTGTACACTAGGTGACACCTCTGCTGAACCCGTGGGCACTAACTCCTCCAACAGCAATGCCTGGTTAGAGGAACTAGCTGGAACCTAAAGGCAATGAAGTACAATTAGGCTTATGAGGAAATTACTATATCTGTAGCCCAAGTCTCTCCAAAGTGACCATATATAAAATTCCTAAATCTAACATGGAATATATACTGTCCATTTCCTACCTGTTGTCTTGGTTCATCAAGCTCTTTCTCCAAATCCTCCAGTACAATCACAGCTTCTTCCCCACTCTTTGGCTCATGTTCCCGAACCCAAGTCTGGAGATCCTCAGGTAAAATGGTCAAGAACTGCTCAAGTACCAGTAAATCTAAGATCTGCTCTTTTGTATGCATTTCTGGTTTTAGCCACTCACAGCAGAGCACCCAGAGACGTCCCAAAGCTTCACGTGGACCTGGTGTTTCCTTGTAACAAAACTGCCTAAAGCGCAAACGAAAGAGTTCTTGGCTATTCCCTTGCAAGTTAGATTCCCAGACAGGGATTTCTTCATTCTTTACTGTGAGAAGTTTTTTCTGTTCCTCTGGAACTCCAGGAAGCAGTGTAGCAGCCATTCTGCACTGGAATAGATTATAATACGGTTCACTTCTGGCTGAGGTTTATGCTTCAGGACATGACGGGTGTTTCTTCTCCCAAAGTCCTCCTAATACATGGGAAGAAGCACAGATAACAAAGAAGTAAGCAGTTCTACTAAAAAACAGACACTGATGAAGTCACCAAGGCAATTCACTATCTAGGATTTTAAAAATCCCCAAAGTTAACTGATAGAAAATTGTTATCCTCAAAGGTAAAAAAAAAATCAGATAATTTATCCTTTTGTAATATAGGACCATACTGAGTTTAAGAAAGAAAATAATATTTATGAAGTATTATCAATCTCTTCAGGTTTGAGGGCAAAGCAGAAAGGAAAAACTGCCTATGAATTAATGTCAGTTTAGACCAGGGGTTCTTAATCTTTTTGGCATCAAGTACCCCTTTGGCAATCTGGTAAAATCTATGGATCCCTTCTCACAGTAATGTTTTTAAAGGAATAAAATAATTAGAAAAGCAATTCTATTTAAACAGTTATTAAACTATTGTTTAAATAGGAGTCCGTGAAAGCCAAGATCTGAATGTATCCTTAATTGCCTTTTAGGTACAGAAGGCATTGTGATATAGTAGATGGATTACTTTTATTGGTCCTCCAAGTCATAAAGACCAAGATTCAAATCTTCCCTCTAACAGGTACTTAAATCATGTTCCTCATCATCTTTCCTCACCCCCATTAACCTCTCAATGCCCCATGTAACTCTCTACCTAATATCTATTAAATTCCAGGTCCAGTACCCATCCCCTTCTCCCCCCGCCCCCCAATTTAGTTTTACATAGCTATCATGGAGGCAACTACTAAACTTTCATGAAATATCCTTTGGTGTAGTGCTGTCTTGGGGGGAGGTCCCCAGCAGAAAGAGGTTAAGCCTCAATTCTCTACAAGGAGAATACATCCCAATGTAAAGTGATTATGGATTTAGTGCAGGAAGGGACCTTAAAGGTGCAAGACTAAGGTAATAAATGTGGAAATAGTAAATTCGAGGGAGATTAAATCTTAGGAAGACTCTGGATGATGATGGATTAAGATGTGAGACAAGATCCTTCACAGACCTTAGGAATTAGGACAATTATGATGTGAAGAGGGCACTGAGAATTTGCTATTATAGAGAAAGGGTATGAGAAGCCATGGAGTAAAATTAATTTCATTCATAAATAACTCTTTTCTTTTTCCTTAGGTCTGCCAGCTACCCAGCTCTCTGCCTTGGTTCCAGAGATCGGGACAAAGTAGGACCCTGATAGGACCCTGATAAACTGTGGGCTCCTGCAGCAGGAATTCGGTACTAGAGGAGTCAGAAATCCATTTCCTGAGTTCAATTCCTGACTGTTACTCGTAAATTACCAGTCCTTGTTCAAGTTACTTCACATTTCTGGGATTCAGTTTCTTCATCAACAAAAAGGTGTTTGGAGCAGCTGTAAATCTAAGGTCTTAAGATCTTGTTTGCCTTCAGAGACCAAGCTTCTACCACTCGACTGTGGTCTCATCTCCTCCCCTGAAGCAGGAATTGCTTCAGCAGTTCTCATTCAATGTACATAACTCTAAATTCTCAATCCACCTGAGATGCCCATCCTGGGTTGTTCTTGAATTTCTAGATCATCTCCTCGTACTGCGTCCAGCGCACACCATCGAATTCGTGCCCTTTATCTGAAACATTCCCACCACCAAACCACCTCATGTTCCACTTTTCCTCTGCATTTCAAAGCCTGACATAGGGAAGTGAGCACTAGCTAAAAAAGGACGCAGAATTAGTCCTATAGGCTGTCTAACCCTTGTTTGGTAGAAGTTAAAATATTAACCTCTCCTTTCCTATTGTTTCTATTCCGAAAGGAATGGGTGGTCTAAAAAAAAAAAAGGATCAACCCGAACAGCCCAGAGGCTCAAGAAGTAGTTAGAACCTCTCCCGTAGCAGCCACAAGGGCAAGTCAGATCTCGTGGAAACTCTACCCCCAACCCACCCTTAAGCGAACCCTCCACCAGCATTTTCGGAGCCCAGAAACTGCTTTGAAGTTCCACCACGTTCAAAGATACCAGCCCGAAGGAGACCCCAGACCCAGAAACTGGGCTTGGCTTTGTCCGCAGTAGGGGCAGAAAGATGCAAATCCTTCGCGCTCCCACTACGAAGTTGATCTCCAGGCTGTCTGCAGGTTACAGAGAGATCTGGGGACGTGAATAAGGACAGCAGTTCCACCGCGGATCCACCTGGTTTGGGGGAAATCCCCCGGTCCTTCAGACAAACAACCCCTACCCACTCACCGCTAAACCGAGGGACTGTTAGACAAAAGTAGTAAATTCCGAAAGGCGAAGATTCTGAGCGCTGCGCCCAGCCGCAGCACCAAGGAACAGAAAACCCTCCCCCCCCCCCCCCTCGCCGTGGCCACTTCCTGTTACCTCTAGGAATCCAGGAAGTTTTGGCTTCTCTGTGGTCGATTTATTCTAGTCTACATTCTCATCTACTCCCAGATTCTCTTGGTGGCATTGAATTGGAAGAAGAGAGGAAGCAGAGAGTCCAGGGGAGACAGACGGAGCATCATTCGGTTTTCTGGATTTCTTTGACTTTAGCCTAATAGAACCAAAAAATAACGAATAATTAAATAATAGTAAGTAGTAAAATCATTAATTAAAATTTATAATATATACAACACATACAACACATACAACACATAATGATTTATAAAATAACATTATAAATTAAATAAATAATAAAATCTTTTAATGTTTGTCATCGGAAGAAAGCTTCGATATAGGTTCACAGGATCTTAGCTACAGTTCTGCTTGGCCACAGAAGTAAGAAATAGCAGCAGCTGATAGAGGTTTAGTCTCAAATTTAGTCTCAAAGAAAAGCTGCTTAAAAACCGAGAAGGGAGAGGGTTGGAGATATATTTCACTGAAGCCAAAGGTGGATGATGTTTGCTGAAACTCATAGGAAATCCATAAATTGGCTAGGCGTTGGACTGTAGCGCCTCAGAAATTCCTTTTCACAACATTTCCCACCACAAACGATTTTCATTTTCTTCCTCTCAAACACCTCTTCCTACAACCTTCCTCCAAGAATGTATCCACACTTCTACAAGTTTACTCGGGTAATTCCATGAATCAGTGACGTCGAGGATGTGGGTACTCCTCATACTGTGCAACACTTGCTGACCATTCTTATTTCTTTCTTTGAGAACTTTTTTCATATTCGTTGATCACATATATTGGAAATAACTTTTCCTCATTTAAAAAAATTTATATAAATTTTAAATGTCAGTGTCTTACAGAGCTACTTAATGATAGGATTTTTCCCAGTTTGTAATTTCCTATTCTAGATGCATTTATTTTATTTGTTGGTAATCACAGGAAAGATTCTAATTTGCCAGACTAGGGATTCCCCCTTCCCCTCCCCCTCTTCCGCAAATGTCTGGAGGCTTAAATCCTTGCTCCTTTTGCTAGTATCTCTTCCTCAAGGGCATTATACTTTCACTTCCAATTAGCTGTCATTGTTGTCTGATGTCCATCCAGGGCCTACTCCTCACCACCAAACTACAAAGTTCCCAAGCTTCCTTGTGTTCTTTCTTAGGATCTTTTAATCTCTCTTTCCAGACAGGAAAAACTATAAATCCCTGTGAAGAGGGAAGGGTGATAAGGAGTGGGGGAGGGTAAGTGGTTCTGCCAGGGATGCCACCCTGGCATCCAGTCTGGAAGGAATTCACCAGGCTCAAGCAAACTTTGAAGCCGAAATTGTAAAGTTTATTGTTACGCTGTAGAGAACAGCGGGCAAAGATTCTTATGGAACCTGCAAACTCACAGAGGCCACAGGCATAGTTTTAAGGTGTCAATTATGCTAACTAGGTGAGTAAGGGTGGGATCAGGGAGGAGTTAAGGAGTGGTCAGTACTCAAAGGACCATACACTTTTAATATCAACTGCGCAGGTGTATTGCCCATGATTCACTGGGAAATAGCTCAAGGCAGGGCTAGCTGGAGGTGTGGTTTTAGGCCTGACATGTCACTAAAGAGTGCCCAGTCTGCCTCCCACCAAGGTCATCAGAGACAGTGTGGGTATATAATTGACTAAGGAGTTACCCTATAGATAAGGTATTGAAGAATTTATGGTGGGGCTGGCCACTCTAACTAAGGGAGATAACATTTACATAACTATGAGTCAATGCTCTGAGGCTGGGGGGGTGGAAATGTGATCTTACAGACTGCTTTTACAAATTGATTTTACAGACATAGATCCCAAAGCACCCCATTTACAAACTGATGTTACAGATTGATACTACAGACATATATACATCACAAGGACCCCATCACCTGCAGCACTCATTATTGATATTGGAGTTACATGTATAAGTATATACAAAACATATACAAGGTAATTTCAGGAAGAAGAAATGAGAACTGCAGGAGTGGGGAGGGGGACAGATTGGGTAGCATTTGAGCTGAGCTTTAAAGGAAACTAGAATTTCTAAAAGGTGAAGATGAGGAGAGGAATGCATTCCAGTCCTGAGAGACAGCTAGTGCAAAGCCTGGAGATTATGTTAGAGGCAGTTTGTGAAGGATGTTAAATGCTAAACAGAAGAGAGTTTGTTCAGGGCTAGTTTGATCTTAGGGCTAATAGGGAATCGCTGAAGAAAGGGAGCCACCGTGTGGCCAATATGTTCATGAGCCTGTCCTCACTCAGGCCAGCCTTAGAGGACTGCCATATTAATCCCACAGTCGAAACTTTTGGTTAAATTTTACCAGAATTTGGAAATAATTTAGGTACCCAGAATTGAATAATAGCTAAGAAAATCGTGCTATATCAATTTAATGGGGTTTTGACTATGCTATAAAAAAGTGACAAAATGAGCAATGGAATACGTACTGTAGTCAAAAATCTAGAAACACCGGAATTTTCAAAGGGTTCATCATGACAGTATTGACTTGTCAGTGGGGAAATGGGGTGTGTATATGGATTGTAGCAAAAAGAATTATTTCAATATTATCCAGGAAAGCCTGCTCAGGATGAAGAAGGTGGAATTAAAACTATGCCACATCAGCAAGCTTTTAGGAGAGTTTCAACAATATGTTTTAACTAGAACTTGATGTGGTTGAACCTTAAATGTACTAGAATTGTGAAATAGGAATTATGCCTAGCAGAGTGAAACTATAGATTCCTCTGGTTATTCACAGCAGTAAACAGAAAGAACAAGGACAAGGAACTGACATTGTAATGACCACATTTGGCCCTGGAGGAGAGTTGAAAAAATGTACCCTGTCTCCTTCATCACAGACCTGGAGGACTTTGAATGTTGAATAGTGCATTTACTATCAGACATGGTAGATATATTGCTTATTTTGCTGATTCCTCCCCCCCCCCCTCTGAATTTCTTTAAAATCTTTGTAACAAGGGAATGTCTACTAAATAGGGTTAGGGAAATATATATATATATATGCATATATGTATGTATATGTATATATGTGTATATATATGTGTATGTATATGTATATATGTGTATATATATGGAAATGAATGTAATGTAAAAACAAAAAGAATCCCTAAAATAGATGACTTTTTATACTTAAAAGATTGCTGGAGCTTGAACCCTGTTAATTTAGTCTTTAGAGAACCTAGTGTCACCTCCATACCATGATGCGGCTTTGGAATCAGATGTTAGTAATACCAACTATCATGTGGAACATATGTATACATAAACATTATTTTATTTATAAGATGAAAAATTTTCCCCATTCTTAATTTTAAAATTGGATAAATTGAACATTTAGTAGTTTTTGCCTTCCATAGTTAATAAATATTTTTTTCCTTGTATGGTATTTCTCAAGTGATAGTTTTTCCAATCTGTGATCAGATCTACCATCAACACTATTTTTAAATAATGAACCTGTCCAGTCCACTCAAATTTATTCATTGATTAGATCTGGGGTTTGCACTCCTGAATAGTTTTCCTTCCAAAAAATCAAATATTTTCCCCCACTTTTTGCCTTTTTCTCCTTCTCTTACACTTTTTCCTCCCTCCATCTAGAAGTAGTGAAGCTTATATAATAAAATTATGTCAATCAATAAGAATGTAGCTTTTTCTAAAGATCATTTTTTCTGATTAGTGAATGAAGTTGACTTAATGTAAATATAATCTATTTTGTTAAATATGATGAATTTCAGATGTGTTGACTTGGGTCTTAGCAAGCTCTTGGAGAAGGCTTGGCCAATTATTTAACCCTTAAAGTTGATTACTCTCACTCCTCAAAGTCTATTAAGTATGGGAATTTGGGGGTACTTGGTTCTGTCTCAAAGCTTTTTGTGAGGGGGAAAGGGGAAGGTAGGGCAATTGGGTTTAAATGACTTGCCTAAGGTCACACGACTAGTTTTGTGTTAAGTGTCTGAGGCTGGATTTGAACTCAGGTCCTCCTGACTCCAGGGCTGGTGCTCTATTCACTGTGCCACGTAGCCACCCCTGTCTCAAAGCTTTAATAGGAGTCTTTTCCACAGCCATCTTTCTTTAAACAAAAATTACTTGGAGAATGAAATCTTTTCCAAGCTTTTCATCAACAGTTACCAAACCACTATTCGTATTTAACAAATGGTTTAACTGTCAAAAACCTAGAGATTCAAGAAGCAAATGAATGCTTTTTCCGTCTTCTCTTTTTTCCCTTTTCTGTTTGGTGAAACTATAACCTGAGTATGGGCCTAACTAGAGAAACGGGATATCTTTATGTATTACTTGTGTCAGTGGTCAGCTGGATTGGTCGACGTATTCCCTTGATTGTTGATATCTTCTTAACCACTCTCCTTTCTTTGTGTTTATTTAGATTCCTACACCATTACATTTGATCCTGATGCAGCTCATAGGTATCTCAGGCTCTAGGAGGATAACCACAAGGTCACAAATACCTCTTCTTGGGAACACCCATACCCAGACCATCCTAGCAGATTTGAGTATTGGAGATAAGTGCTATCCAAGCAGAGTCTGTACTTAAACCAATATTATTTTGAACTGGAGATCAAGGGAGCAGGTGTTTAGAGCATAGACTGGAAGGGCTCAGAGAGCAATAGTTGTATCTTAGGAAATGGCTTTTCTTGGAGTATCCACTGGAATGGGAAGGAGTTTAGTGCCTGGCACAGTGGTTCTGAGACTCCACTGGCGGTTGGTCAATTCCAGAGGCTTGAGATCTACCTGAATTATGTAGGAAGCATTGTCTCCTTCTGTGGGATTGAACTTGATACTATGGTTCTGATTCATAGGTTTACCTGTGACTTTGCTGAACCAATTTATCCTGCATTCTATCTTTCAAAGGAGGATAGTTCAATCCACGTCATGGAATTGAGTGAGAAAGCAGAGATCTTACTTTCCTTGCCAGTAGTTTCTCCTGCTTCCTCAGCAGAACTTATTATATAGAATCTAAGGGTCAAAGTCAAACTCTTCTACCAAACATGTGACAGTGACTTACACTTCAAGAATGATTATGGGACAAATGTTAGAAATCATAGAAGTCAGAGAAAAAAAAGGAATAATTTGGTCTGTTCTACCCTATTCCATGCTGTGTTATTCCATATGGCATATTCCAAGACACTTTTCTTAATTTCCTCTTTTGGCATTCTAAAATAGTATTTTCTAAGGGTGCAATCATATTGTGTTAGGTACTCTGAATGAATACTAAAATATATATTGAATTCTGACCTCCAGAAGCCAATACTCGCTAAAAAACACACATACTAATCATTAAAAAATGTTCATATAATATAGGTGATGTGGCTAATATATTATTCCAGACTCTGAAAGGTACCATAAAAGTTTCACAGAAAGCACTCTAGCATACCCAGGATGGCTGCTAGCACAGGTTCTTTGATCTGCTTTTCTAAAGGAAAGCAACTTAAAAAGGGTTAACAATCTTACTTTAATCAAACATATATATCACTCACTTAGTTCAGGGGGAGCAGTCAGCAACCTGAACTTCAGAAAATACAGAAATTATAAGCAGACAGAGAAAATAACACAATTTAAATAACCAACAGACAGGGCTTCTAGCTGTCTGACCATTACATACATATATAGTTAGTTACCACAGAGAGAAGCACCAGCATCTGGGTTTTCAAAGCCAGGGAACTCAAAGGATACTTAGTCTCATCTGGCCAAATCACACAACTTTTCCTATATGAGTCTCAAAACAAAACCTCACCTCAGAAGTATATCTATATAGCCTTCTTCAGGATCAAAGGATATCACAACCTTTGTGACTCATTGCCTAATTACAAAGTAACAAAAAGGTGTGGGCCTTCCTGAAAAAACAAGCCTCCCCTAAGCAAGTTTCTCTTGTTGGACTCCAAGTAAGGCCCATTAAGGGGCATGGAAGCTCTTCAAATTCCCTAGGCCTATTAAGGGGCAGGGAAGCTCTTCAAATTCCTTTGCCATTACAATATTACACAAAAATCCTCCCTAAAGTACCTATGACAGAGAATTTGCTATGTCACAAGGTAGCCCTTGGTTTTTGAAGGGCTTTGATTGCTAGAAGCTTCTTCCTTATGTTGAGCCAAAAATCTGCCTCCCTTTTAACAAAAGCAGAAATCCATAGACTACATAGAGTATGAAAAATTCTTCTCTAAGGAAGCCCTTGAGACCTCTGGAAAGGTTATAGTCAAGTATACTTTCTCTGAGACACACCAGCAAAACTGAAAAAGAAAAATACTGGTAAGCTCCTTGTTACATTCTGAACTAGACAAGCAGACAGTCAGGAGACTGCATATATTGACAAAGAGGCTCTTCAGTGAGGTCTGAAGCCAGTGTGGTCATATCATTGATAAATCTTCTGTTGAAGTCAATGTTCTGTCCAAGTCACAGCAGGAAACAAAACCAACTTCCAGTAGTTGACTAACCAAAGATATGGAAATGGTATAGAAACACCCAGGCAATGTAAGATATGGGGCCCCACAGTGGTTTTCAGAGATAAAGTAACATGCTGTAGCTGCTTCAAGACACTGAAAAAAAAGAAAAACTGTCCACTTAGGACACATTGTCATATAACTATGTATTTGGTCTTAGGGGAACAAAGTTATTTGACATAGTTTTGACCCTAGAGGGATAGGGTCAGTTGAGGTAGAGAGACAGATCATATGCATAAAAAGGTAAAAAGTAATACAAGTATAAAGGAGGGGATCACAGGATGTATATGGTATACTCACAAATGTATTCAAAGAGAGGCAGTGTGGGCTAGTGAACGCAGACAGTTATTTACTTGCAGCATGACCCTGAGTAAGTCATTTAACCTTTCTGAGTCTCAGTAAAACACAGTGGTTGGACTCAATGACTCTCAAAGTCTTTTCCTGTTCTAAATCTATTATCCTATGATTATATGAAGATTTAATGTGTTAACAAGATATTAGCAGCCTGCTGTTTTTTTAAGCAAAGTATAAATACTTCTCTGAGTCAGAGGGGAGCAATGGGAGTAAAAAAATGAGTCATGGCCTGGGAGAGCTTCCTGCGGAATTCGTGAACCACAATAGTTCCTAAATCCACAGTGTACCCTGGAACATAGAAGTAGCAGTTGCTCTTTGGAGATACAAATCCTCTGTGGAGAAGTAACTCACAAGGCGGGAGCTATACAAGGTAAAAGAGTGGTATGAATAATTATATTGCCATAGAGACTCAATGCTTAGAAAGTTGGAGCCTGGTGCAGTAGGGGAACGTTTCGTGAAGCAAGAAGCAATTGAAGTAGACCATAAAGAAAGAATAGAGCATTTGTAGATAAACAGAAGAGTAGAAATGATGGGGATGGTGGGGGGTAGAAGGGGAAAGAATTTCAGGAAGAAAGAATGATGAAAATATAAATTTCATTTACTTTGTCTGATTCTGTCCTGTAACTACACTTAACAAGTACTTTTTCATGTTTTTATTGAATTTGAATGTTTCATATTTTTCCAAGAGGAAAAACAGTTCTGTGGCTTTCAGTTAATTTCTTTTCTCCCAATGGATCAAAGGCCCTTAATAGTAAAGCAGTTATAGGATCACAGATCTAGAGTTGAAAGGGATTTCAGAGAGCATCTAGAGACCGTGCCCTCATTTTACAAATTTTGAGAAAACTGAAGACCACAGATCAATGACTTGTCTATGGGGGCCATATAAGTAACATGTCAGATGTGGAATTTGATATTGGATCCTCTGACTCCAAAGGTACTATACTATCCTACTTCTCTAAACTTTCTCAAATCTAGTTTAAAGTTTCTCAGCCCTCCCAAGCCTATCAAACAGTTGATAATCTATAAAAGAAAGGGAGTAAATCTCTGAGGAACATTTTAATGTTTGCCATAGATGCTCAGTATTTAAAAGAAATGAAGATTCTGGCAATCCTATCAATTTAAGAATCCTTTTATGATATGGCTAAATAATTCCCTAATTATTCTTTTAGAAGTCAGGCCTTTCTATGCCCCAGATTTTCATATATTTTTATTTTGAAGAACTATAATTTAATATTTGAAAAACTATAGAATATAGCTGAGAACCAACCACCAAGCAGTGAGCTGTTTGGCCAAAACAGTCTTCTAAGAGATGGGTTTATGACCTGTATTATTAGTTGGAAGAATGGTGATTTGAAATATAAAAGTATATAACACAGACTTTACAATATTTCTAAGAATCAACATATCGTTTTTGTTTTTCTTCTTTTTCCTGCCCTTTGATTATATACTGTTTTTATAGTTTTCTCACTTTTCTACTTCCCCACTCAAATTTCACTTTCCCCACTTTCTTTATGCTTTTCTAATCAGTCTGCTTCCTCCTCCTCTTTGTGGTCTCTGTTACTATGTTAGTGCCTATACCTAAGTTGGAGGACCGTGACATTATCAATTACCAAGTCTCCTTATCTTTTTTTCTCCCTACTCCAATATCTTTCTCCTTGGATACTTTAGGGGATTTCCATATTATAAACCTGCAGGTAAAAATAAAAAAAAAATGTTTGGTGAAATGTACTCAGCTCTAGTTACTCAGCCATAATTCTTGGAATCTGAGACTATTGTGGTTGGAGGAGTCCTTAGAGAACATTCAGTATAATTCTGTCACTTTCCAGAGGTGAAAACTTGAACTCCAAAGAAGAAGTAGTTTGTCCATGATCACAAAGAAAGATCAGGGCCCAAAACCATGGGGCTATAAATAGTCCTCAATTAATAATGTATCTACTTTTTATTCCAATTAAGAACTCAGCGCCAGCACTCTTTCACCTTCCTTCCCATCATAATTTGCCAAGAGAGAAGAAGGTGTGGTCAAAGAAAGCTTCCTTGCATGCTCCTCTCATGAAGGAAGAAGTTTATGAGCTTTAAGGAAATGGCATAATAAGTGATTTGGGAGTGAAGATCATCTAGATCAACCTTAAAGATTAAATAGGATCTCAGCTATTATGTGTCACTGCTATGAGGATATTCATCCCATATCTGCATTCTTCATATACATTCAATCACCAAGCCTTACTCTTTATTCCTTTGAAATCAGTCTCTTGTCTGTCTTTTCCTCTTCTCTATCCTAAATATCAAACCCCAGGCAAGACCATTGTCATGTTGCACCTGGATTACTGACATAACTATGACAGCTTCTGAGTTAGTCCTCTTGCCTCTAGGCTCTTCCAATCCCCAACCTCTTAGCTGATAACCTTACCTTATATTTCACTGAAAAAATTTAAACCATTTACCAAGGACTCCCTCTTTTCTGACTACAAATTTAAATTATATGACCTCAATTATGCCTTCACTGGTGCATGGCAATCCTTTTATGCCTCCCTAATTAACTTACTATCCCACTCACCATAATGGCTCTTCTAAACCTTGTTATTCTTCCTTAAACCTCATATGCCTTCTCTAGAATCTTCCCTCATATTTTACTAGGGCAAGTTAGGTGGCACATCTAGCACCAGGCCTGGAGTCAAGCATATTTAAATTCAAATTTGGTCTCAGATGCTTACTAGGAGAGTCACTGCAGTTTTCTTCTCTGTAGAAAGGAAGACAGTAACTTATTAAGCGTTATATAAATGTTAGCTTTTATTATAATTACTGAAAAAATAGAAGCAATTTACCAAGGGCTCCCTCTTCTCCCCCACTGCTCTTCTCACATCACACATGCCTTATGCCTGTCTTCATTCTGTCGTACAAGAAGAATTTTCCAAGGCAAACAACTACATGGACAAGTAATCTTATTACATTGTTTCCCCCAATAGATTGCCCCCTCTATCATACACATTCTTTCACTTACTTTTCATCTTTCCCTGCATGCTTCTTCTGTATGCTTCCCTACTACTTACAAACATGCCCATATCTCCTCCATCCTCAAAAAACTCTCATTTGATTCATCCATTCCAGCTAGCTATTGTCTCCTCTATAAACATTGCCTCCTATTTAGATCTTAAATAAATATAAAATCTTAAACTACTTCAGATCTCCTACATATCCTTTTCTCCAACTCTTTCTCCACTTTGGTTTCCAACCTCCACATTCAAATGAAACTTCTACCTCCAAAGTTAATAATGCTCTCAAGTGCCAAATCAAATGGCCTATTCTCATTTTTCATCCTTCTTGACTTCCCTGCAGCCTTTGACACTGTCAGTCACCCTCTTCTTGATATTTATTTTCCCTAGCTTCTCCCTCCTACCTGTAGGACCCATTTTTATAAGTTTATTTTGCTGGATCTTCACTGAGGTCATCACCTTGTGATCATCCCTTGTCATCACCCCTTAGGGTCTGTTCTGGTTCCTTTTTTCTTCTTCCTTTCTATTTCGCTTGTTGATCTCATCAGCTCCTATAGCTTTAATTGTTATCTCTATGCAGATTCTCAGATCTGCCTGCCCAGCCCTAACTTCTTTTCTAACTTCCAGTCTTATCTCCAACTACTTATTGGACATCTGGAAATTAAATTAATGTCCTGTAGACATCTTAACTTCAACATCTCCAAAACTGATCTCATTATTTTTGTGAAAAAGCTTATCCATTTTGCCAAGTTCCCTCTTACTGTCAAGGTTACCACCATCCTCCTGGTCAACCAGGCTTACAATCTAGAGGTCATCCTTTACTCTTCACTTTCTCTCACTGCTATACCTTCATTCTTAGCTGATCATTGATCATATCCTATCATTTCTATCTTTGTAACATCTCTCATAGATGTAACTTTCTCTTTTCTGACACTACAATCATCCTAGTGCAAACCATCATCACCTCACACTTGGACTATTTCAATAGTCCAAGTCCAATCAGGTCTGATTCTAAGAATCTGATTTTTATTATTGAAATTAATGATACTAGAACTCTTTAGCCAGATTGGTTCCCTCACTGTCCCTGAACCCAATGTTCCTAACTTCCCTAAGACTGCTGAGAATTCCACCATCCTCCCAAGCACCATCATATCCTATGACAAATAACACTAGCACACAGGAGGGCTGCTAGCACAGGTTCACTCTTGATCTGATCGGACAAGAAAGACACTAAAAAGTAGTTAATAATCTTACTTTATCTGGTCTTCTAACAAGGGTGGCTGATAATGGGAGTACAACTCCTACAGCATTCCCTAATCAGCCTTCTCACTGGGGCTGGTGAGAAGGTGGGGCAACTATCCCTACTTATCTATGGGATCAATCAAGACAGGTACAACTTGTGTACTCCCCTATATTCCCTCAAACCTCAATGGGGACTGGTTGAGGCAAAAACAAATTCCCCCAAGCGTTGATGGGGGCCAATCAAGGCACACACAGCATTCCAGCTTGTGCATTCAACCCTGATGGTTTCCCACTCCTTGACCAGTGCCTAGATGCTTTATAGCACATCAGACAAAGAAAGCATATTGGCAGTAATAGCCTCACAAGTTTGCATCACCTCATCCCTGTATCTCACTGTGCATTTGCAGTGGATGTTTACAATTTAGGCACAAATGTTTATATTATCTATCATTATATAATACTGGGCAAGCATGGTGGAGATGTTTTGAACAATAATCATGAGAACTCATATCTAATACCTGGAAACAAGAGATTGTTATGGCTGTGGATCCTGGGAAACTGAACTATAAGAAGTAATAGCAAAAATCTACTTCGCACACTCTAAAATTTACCTTACTTATACTAAAATCCACCTTACTTACAGCATACAAGTCAAACCCATGTCCCTTCTACTTCTTGTATATCCTGGAATGTCCATCTTTGCCTAGGGCCTCTTTTTCCTGGAACAGCCTACCACCATTGCAACCCACTCACCTCAGACTGTTTCTTTATAAAGGCCTACCCAGCTTCTCTCATCCCCAAGAGTCCATTTTATTGAAGGACTGAGGCTAAATTGTCATTTTTGTCTTTCCCACCCTTTCCCTTACTTTCTCTGGTCTTCACTGCTTTGTCTGCACCAGCCTGCTTTTTAATTTCTTTTCCATGTTGTATTCCCCCACTAGAATGTAAGCTCCTTGAGGGCAGAGATTGTTTTTCTCTTGGCTTGTATTTTTATTCTCAATACTTAGCATATTGCCCAGCACATTTTAAGCACTTCATAGGTCTTTCCTTCCCTCCTTTCTTTTTCTTCGTTCGTTCGTTCATTTGTTCCTTCCTTCCTTCCTTTCTTCCTTCCTTACTTCTTTCCTCCCATCCTTCCTTCTTCCCTTCCTTCCTTCCTGTCTGTCTGCCTTCCATAGAAATACACTAAAGAAACCTTGTCTTGATTCCTAATCAATTTTTCCTGTGTTATTACATATGAGTCACTTAACCTATTTAAGAAACTTATCTATAAAATGGGGACACTATCATATCACATCACTCTTTCTCATGAAATTGCTTCAAGAAAATCAGTACTGTTTTATTTGACTGAATTGTCTGCCCTTGGCATCTCCTGTCATCAAAATCCTATCTTTTCTTTCAGAATACAGCTCAAATCATATCTCTCCCTGAAACTTGCCCTGATGTAGTAGAAAGAACACTGACCTAAATTTGAATCCTATCTGTGCTACTTACTAGTACCTCTGTGACCTTGGGTAATGACCTACTTCTGGGTTTCTGTTTCTCAATCTGCAAAATGAGAGAGCTTGACCAGTCTCTTTCTAGTTTATAATTAATGACCAATCAGTTTGAAGTGAATGGTCTATTATTTGCCTATTATTGTGCTAGATGATATAAAATATGACATGAATATTCCTGTAAGGTGTTTATCCTGTGAGGCCAGTAAAATGGAAAAAATACTGGTTATAGGATCATATAAAGCATTTTTAATAAGCATCATATACATCCAAAATTTGGAAGGAATTAACCCATTTTTAAAATAGTTAATAGGCAATTAGTAAAAAAAAAATATGCATATTTTTAAAAATCATAACTGACAATGATCATCTAAAAAGTGCTCAAAATCACTAAAAATCAGAGAAAGGTAAATTAAGAGTCTGAGATCTCACTTCACACCCTTCAAATTGATTAAAATTATAAAAGATAGGAAAGAGCAATTTGGCAGGGACATGGGGGAAAAATATGCACACAAGTTGACTGATGAAAGACTTGAAAAGTTGTACTATTTTTTCTCCTCACTCTTTTTGAAAACTTCTGAATTCTGGTTTCTGATATCATCACTCAATTGAAACTGATCTTTCCAAAATTACCAACAACCTCATAATTGCCAAAGTTCATGATCTTTTCTAGGTACTTATTTTTCTCAACCTCCCTGAAGTATTTGGCAGTGCTGGATACCCCCTTCTCCTGGATACTTTTTCCTCTGTATTTTTATGTTCTCTCTTGGTTCTCCTCCTGTCCGTATAACTGCTTCCTCTCATTTTTGATTTGTTGAATTGTCAGTGCCACACTCCTACCTGTGGGTGTACCCCCTTTCCAGGAAACTTATTACATCCCATTATTTCTATTATCACCCTTATGCAGATTACTCCCAAATCTCTATAACTGGACCTAGTCTCTCTCTTGAGCTCCAGTCCAGTGTTACCAAACTACCTTTTAAACATTTTAAATTCAGTGTTTGAATTACACATCTCACACTAAACATATCCAAAACAGAGCTGAGTATCTTTCCCTTAAAACCTGCTCTTCTTCCTAATCTCTGTTACTATTGAGCAACCATTGATCTAATCACTTCAGTGTTATTCTTGACTTCCCACTCACCCATCTAGACAATTAAGTGCCAGATCTTTCATCTCTCTTTTCCTAACATTCCTCTCCTATGCTGTGCCCCCCACCCCATTCTACACAACCACCACCCTAGTCCTTCATTACCTCTCATCCAGCCTCTTTTTCCACCTCCTGGCTTCCTTCAATTCTCAACTAAAATCTCATCTTCTTCAGGAAGACTTTCTTAACCTCTATTAATTCTAATTCCTTCCCGCTTATTTATTTACTAATAAATCTATATATAGCATGTTTGTACATATTTATTTGTTTGTTGTCACCCTCATTAGATTGTTAGATTCCTTGAGGGTGAGGACTGTTTTTTGCCTCTTTTTGTATCTCCAGAATTTAGCACAGTGTCTGGTCTATAGTAGTCACTTAATAAATTCTGACTGACTCACTGAACTAGTATTATAAGAGCATTCCAAGTGGTCTCCTACTCTCAAATCTCTCTCCACCCCAATCCAACCTCCTCTTAGCTGCCAAAGTGATTTTCTTAAAGTTTAATTCTAAACATGTTACTCTCATATTGAATAAACTCCAGTAATTTCCTGTTATTGGGGCAGTTAGGTGATACAGTGGATAGAGTGCTGGACTTGAAGTCAGAAAAACTCATCTGAGTTCAAATCTGCCATCAACCACTTAATAGCTGTGTGACCCTGGTAAAGTCACTTGACCCTGTTTACCTCAGTTTCCTCATGTGTACAATGAGTTGGAGAAGGAAATGGCAAGCTACTTTAGTATCTTTGCCAAGAAAACTTTAAATGGGATCATGAAGAGCTGAACATGACTGAAGCAACTGAATGACAACTACAACAATTTCATGTTATTTCTAGGACCAAATATAAAATCCTCTATCAGTCACTTAAAGCTCCTTGCAACTTGAACCCATCTTAATTTATACATTATTCTAATTCACACATTTCATGATAAAGCCAAACTAGCTTCTGTTCTGTTCTTCAGAGAAAACAGTCTGTCTTCTATCTCCCATTTCCTTTCCCATGGCCATCCTCTTTTCCTAGAATGCTCTACCCATTCTCTTTTACCTCTTGGAATTCCCAGGTTGCTTCAAAATTCAGCTCAAGCTCCACTTTCTTTCAGCATGTGGTCTTCCCCCACCAGTTGATAATTTCCTTCAAAGATTACTTTGTGTCTGATTTTATGTATTTTGTATGTACTGTTTTGTCACTTTATATGTCCCCATATCCTATGTATATGGTTTGTCTTGTCTGTTAGAGTGCATGCCCCTTGAGGGAAGGGAATATTTCTTTGTATTCTTTGTATTCCCAGAACATACTACAGTGCTGGCAAAAAACAAAAGGGCACTTAATAATGCTTGAATATTGATAACCTCCAGAAGGTCATTAAAAACAAAAGATCTATAAGAAAATATCCAATAGTATTTGTAATAGCAAAAAAGAACAAAACAAAACAGAAAACCTGTGCTTAATAATTGAGATATGATTTAACAAGTTGTGGCTTATGTCTTTAATATGGTTTAATATAGTAACTTATGGTTACTACACCATAGGATACAATGAATATGAAGAATTCAATAAAATATGCAAGTACTTTTATGAAATACATCAGCCTAATGAACAAAACAGAACAAAAAGAACAATATATACAACTGTAACTATGTAAGTGGAGACAATTTTGACAATAAAACCCACATCAAAAACATTAGGGACCATTAGCATTTGTTAACTTTTAACAAAGCAAGGTCTTACTAGCTTATACTAATGTATAAGCTTCACATATTATCAAGCTTAATCATTCATATTATTTTATATAACTGTTTTCAAGGATTATATAATTTGGGGGATTCATTTGGGAAGAGAGTAGGGGTTTCTATGTATTAAAAATTTATCAATGGAAATTTAAAACTTTCAAGAATGTATCAGAGAAAGGAAAATAATAATAGTAATATTAGTGTCATGATTGCTAATTTTTTGATAAGCTGAGAATGGTGACAGAAGCTAATGATGACCAAACAGGATTTGTTTTCAGCTTTATTGGGACAAAGAAGATGCTCAAAGAAGGGAGAAGAACACTACTTGGGATGGATTTTTTTTAAACTTTTATTTTGCTTTTCTGTTCCCTCTAGGTGGTATAATAGATAGAGTGCTAGACTTTTAATGCAGAAGACTTAAAAAGTTCAAATCCTTCCTCAGACACTTACTTAGCTCTGTGACTCTGAGGAGATAGCTTAACATCTCTCAGCCTCAGTTTTTTTCATCTGTAAAGTGGAGATAATAACAGCACCTACCTCGTAGGTTTGTTATAAGAATAAAAAAACAACAACAACAAAGTGCTTTGCAAACCTTAAAGTATTATATAAAACCTATCATCACCATCATTAATTACCTTCTCCAAAGGTGAATGATCTTTGGATTGTAAAGAACAAAACAGAAGTGGTAAGAGGATCTAGTAAGAGGAATTGATAACCAAAATAAAGAAGGAACTAGTAAGACAGTATTTTGTTGCCCTTGATCAATTCACCAAGTAAAAATGACTTCTATCTGAGGGTAGAAGAAGACTAGACATTTTCTCCAGTTCCCACTAAATTCTCAAAAAGGCTTTGCTAGATGTGTGGTTCTAATGCCAGTACACCCTTAGTTCAGGCTTAATTTATGGGAGGAAATGAGCTAGTCGAAAGTCACTTAAAGTTTAACAAAAGAAGTATACTTTATGGGGCAGCTAGGTGGCATAGTGAATAAAGCACTAGCCCTGGAGTCAAGAGGACCTGAGTTCAAATTTGGTTCAGACATTGACACATTTACTATCTGTGTGACCTTAGGCAAGTCACTTAACCCTAATTGCCTTACCTTCCCCCTCCAAAATTAAAAAAAAGTATACTTTACCCAAAGTTAAAGCAAGTATACAGTGGCACTTAATGTTGAACTTTGGTAGACTTAGCTTTTCTCACAGAAACATATCTGATCAGTAGGTCTATAATATATGGTGACTGTAGTCTTATACACCTACCAAGTCAGAGAGACCCAGATACCAAATATCTGAGACATTTTGTGCCTCTAGATAATCAGGAATCTGTGTCAAGGAAATTGGGGCCAATCCTGTCCCAGAAGCAGCTTTGTATTGGGTATACTCCACATTGCCTGGGGAGAGGGAGAGAAAGTGGAATGTGAGGAAGCTACATTAAAGAAACTGGAGACACTCAGATTTTAGGAACAGTTTGTCCTGGACTTAGCCTGTGTTGATAGTGGGGCAGGGTGGATGGGGAGAGGTGGTGAGGAGGAACTTGTGTCAGAAAAATGCTGGTCCTATCACAAAACTCAGAATAGAACAAGAATAGAATAGAAGAACAATTACACTAGCTGCATTCACAAGACAAAAAACCAAGAAACTCAACAAAATAACGACTTTATGCCCCCAATATCCTTGAACCAGAGAGTAAAATAGTCATTGAAAAGAATCCATTGATCATCTCCTGAAAGAGATCCCCAAATAATGCACCCCCCCACACACACACATTAATACTATAGCCAAATTCCAGAGCTCCTGGATCAAAGAGAAAATACTTCAAGCAGCCAGGAAAAAAAAAAAAAACTATTCAAATACCATGAAGCCACAGTCAAGAACACAAAATATAGCAGTTTTCACATTAAAGGAATGGAGGGCTTTATGATATTCCAGAAGGCAAAGGAGCAAAGATTACAACCCCCCAAAACCTATCCAGCAAAACTGACAGGAATTCTTTTGGGGGATCTTTTTTCAAGAGGTGATCAGTGGATTCTTTCCATTTCTATTTTACCCTCTGGTTCTAGAATATCAGGGCAATTTTCTTTGATAAATTCTTGAAAGATGATGTCTAGGCTCTTTTTTTTTTATTTCATTAATAGGGAATTTCTTTTTTTTTTTTAAATAAACAAATGCTTCGTTAACTCCCGGTTTACATAATTCACTTCCACCAAATTCTGAGTTACAATTTCCCCCCATTTTTTCCCTACCCACCACCCCAGAACAGCAGTCCCACTAGATATTCCCCCATCCAATCTGCTCTCTCCCACATATTCTCCCACACCCCCATCAACTCCGCCATTAGGGCAACGTGAATCTCCGAGCCCCAATGCCTGGACATCTTATGAAACATTTAATTTTAAAACTTCGGTTTTCAGATTCATTCCCTTCCTCCCTTGTCACTCACTCCCTCTGAGAAGATAAGCAATTCAGTATGTTTTGTACATGTATAGCCATGCAAAACATCACCATAGTAGATATATTGTAAAAGACTGCTTATATTTCCCTCCCACCCATCTCACCTCCCACTTGGTCCACTCCCCACCTTGATCCTATCCCTCTTTGATAGTGGGTACTTCCAACCTCCCCTCCCCCCAAGAATGCCCTCCCATCCATCATCCCTCATCTCATCCCCCTTTCCCCCACTCTCTTGCAGGGTGAGATATCCCATTTAGTATGTATGTGATTCTCTCCCTGAGCCAACTTCAATGAGAATATGGTTTTGCCTTTTGCCTTCCTGTTCTTCCCCATCCCCTGCAACTATTTCCCCTTACCTCTTCTACATGAGATAGTTTACCCTACCCTGTCTCTCCCCATCTCCTCTTGCCACTTTCCTCTCTCACCTCTTGACTTCACCCCTTAAGAATCATCCCTTCCCATCAAATTCAACCTGTGCCCTCTATCCATGTATACCTGTAAACATATGCCCATATATCCTTCTTCAATTATTTTCATAATGTGAAAGGTTTCATCAGACACAGTTATTGTTTTTTCCATGTAGGATGTAAATTGTTCAACTTTGATAAGTTCCTTTTGATTTCTTTTCCCTGATTACCTTCTCAAGCATTTCTTGCTTCTTGTGTCTGAATGTGAAATTTTCTATTCAACTCTGGTTTTTTCCTCAAGAATGCTTGAAAGTCCTCTATTCCACTGAATGACCATATTTTCCCTGAAACAAGATACTCAGTTTTGCTGGGTAGGTGACCGTTGGCTTCAATCCCAGCTCTTTTGCCCTCTGGAATATCATATTCCATGCCCTTCAGTCCCTCAGTGTAGAAGCTGCCAGGTCCTGTGCTATTCTGATTGTGTTTCCACAGTATTGAAATTGTTTATTCCTGGCTGCTTGTAGTATTTTCTCCTTGATCTGGGAATTCTGGAACCTGGCTATAATATTCCTAGGAGTTTTCTTTTTGGGATCTTTTTCAGGAGGCGATCGGTGAATTCTTTCAACCTCTATTTCCCCCTCTGGGTCTAACACATCAGGGCAATTTTCCTTGAGAATTTCTTTAAGGATGATTTCTACATTCTTTTTTTGATCATGGCTTTCAGGTAGTCCAATAATTTTTAAATTATCTTTGCTGGATCTGTTTTCCAGGTCAATGGTTTTTCCAATGAGATATTTCATATTGTCTTCTATTTTTTCATTCTTTTGGTTCTGTTTTATATATCTTGATTTCTTATAAAGTCATTAGCTTCCATTTGCTCTATTCTAATTTTGAAGGAATTATTTTTTTTAGTGAGCTTTTGGATCTCCTTTTCCATTTGGCCAATTCTATTTTTAAATGCATTCCTTGTTTTGTTTTTGTTTTTGTTTTTGTTTTGGACCTCTTTTGCCATTTGAGTTAGTCTATTTTTTAAGATATTATTTTCTTTAGTATTTTTTGGGTCTCCTTTAGCAAGCTATTGACTTGTCTTTCATGATTTTCTTGCTCACTCTCATTTCTCTTCCCAATTTTTTCTCTACTTCTCTTACTTGATTTTCAAACTCCTTTTTGAGCTTCTCCATGGCCTGTGACCAATTTGTATTTTTCTTGGAGGCTTTTGATGCAGGAGTTTTGACTTTGTTGTCTTCTTCTGGTTCTATGTTTTGATTTTCTTTGTCACCAATATAAGATTTTATAGTCTGATATTTTCCCCCTCTGTTTACTCACTTCCCCTTCCAATTGCTTGATTTTTTGAGCTCTTTTCCAAGGAAGGACTCTGCTTCCAGAAAAGAGAGTTCTCTGTGCTAAGTTTCTGGGGTTTTGTGCAGCTGTTGTCAGAGCTACTTCTAGGCACCTATGAGTGAATACAAGCATTCTTTTCTGCTTCGGGACTATAATGTCTCCCTCTCCAAAGCTACCACAAGCTCTGCCATGCCAGTGCGCCTACTCACCCCAGCACCACCACCCAAGACTGTGACCCAGATTCAAATAGGCAAAGCAAGAGAATCCTGCCTCAGTGCCGGCAGAGAGTTCTCTGCAATTTCCCTATGATCATATACTTGATCCCCCCACCATCTGTGGGCCTGGAGCTCCAGAAGTAGCCACTGCTGTTGCTGTTGCCACCACCACCTCTGTCACTATGGGGCTGGGGCTGGATGGAATTCTTCTCTCACCCAGGTCCAACAGAGTTTCCCCACTGACCTTCTACTTTGTCTTTGGTGTTTGTGGGTTAAGAAGTCTGGAAACCACCACAGATGCCAGTGATTCAGTCCCCTGAGGCCTGCTCTGTGCTGGCAAGACCCACATGGGATGGCAGTCCACTCCCAGCCCAATGCAATACACCCTTCCTGTCATCCTGCCAGGCTCTATTCAACTGGAGATGGGTTTCGTTCTGTTATTTTGTGGGTACTATAGCCCTAGAATTTGTTTAGAGTCATTTTTTACAGGTATTTAGAAATGTTGGGGGGAAGAGCTCAAGCAAGTTCCTGCTTTTACTCCACCATCTTCAAAACTGAGTTGAATTTTTAAGGGGAAAATGAGTATTTAATGAAATTAAAGTGCTTCCAAATATTGTGATGAAAAGAGCAGAGCTTGGGGTGGCTAGGTGGCACAGTGAATAGAGAGCCGGCCCTGGAGTCAGAAGGACCTGAGTTCAGATCCAGCCTCAGATACTTAACACACACAAACAAAAAAACCTAGCTGTGTGACTTTGGACAAGTTACTTAACCCCAATTGCCCTCCAAAAAGAAAAAAAGAAAAAAAAGAGTAGAGCTGAAGAGAAAATTTAACTCTTAAATTTTCTTAATAGAACATAAAAAGATAATGTGAAAGAAAAATCATAAAGAACTCAATAAGCTTATACTATTTATGTTCCTATATTGGGAATATGATACATGTAACTTCTAAGATATTTATCATTAGTAGGGAAGTTAGAAGGATTTTAAATAGACAGAGGGCACAAGAGTGAGTTGATTATGTTGGGATGTTCTAAAAAAAGTGGATGGACAATAAAGAGGGATGCACTGGGAGAAAGAGGAAGGGAAGGGAAGAATGGGAGAATTACCTCCCATAAAAGAGGAATGCAAGGAAGAGTTTTAATAATCCAGGGGGAACTTAGGGGAGTGAGTAACACTTGAACCTCACTCTTATTTTAATTGTTTCAACAAAGGAAGGTATACTCACATATACATATATATGTTTTATACACACACACACACACACACATATACACACACATACACATACATGCTCAAATGGGTATAGAAATCTATCTTATTCAACAAGGAAGTAGGAAGAGAAGAGAATAAAAGAAAAGAGGGTGGGAGGGTGGTAAAAAGGGAGGGCATATTAAAGAAGGCAGTGGTCAGAGGCTCAGAAAGACTTTTATGAAGTGAAAAGGTTAAAAGAGAGAAAAAGAAGAAAACAACATATAGGAAAATGCACAGTAAACAATCATAACTGTGACTGTGAATGAGCTCACTCATAAATCAGAAGCAGATAGCAGAATGGATTAGAAACCAGAATCCAATAATATGTTCATAAGAAACACAATTGAAATAGGGTTAAAATAAAGTGCTGGAACAGAATCTATTTATGCTTCAGCTGAAGTGAAAAAAAAAAGGCAGGGGTAGCAATCATGATCTCAGGTTAAGCAAAAATTAATAAATAATCATAATCAAAAGAGACAAGGAGGGAGCCTTGTTCAGTCATGTCTGATTCTGCATGACACCATAGATTTTTGCTACGAAGTTTTCTTGGTAAAGATTCTGGAGTGGTTTGCCATTTCCTTTCCCAGTGTGTCCTCATTTTACAGATGTGGAACTAACGCAAATAAGGATTTATTGACTTGTCCAGGGTCACACATCTAGTATGTATCTAAGTCCACATCTGAACTCAGATCTTCCTGACTTCAAGCCTAGTCCTCTATGTACTGTACCACCTAGCTGCAGGGAAACTACATCTTGCTATAAAGTACCACAGAAAATGAAATATTATCAATACTAAAGAGAAATCAACCTAATGGCATAACATCCCAATTCTTAAAGGAAAAAATTAAATATTACAAAAGGAAATAGTAAAACAATACGAGTGTGTTACCTCAATTTTACCATATCAGGGCTAGATAAATCTAACCATAAAATAAATGAGAAAGAAGTTAAATGGAATTTTTAAAAAGTTAGATGTGATAGAACTCTAGAGAAAATTAAATGGGATTAGAAAGGAATATACCTTTTTCTTAGTTGTACATGTAATCTTCACAAAAACTGACCACATATAAGGGCATAAAAACCTCACAAACCAATGCAGAAAAGTTGAAATATTAAATGCACCTTTTTTTGGACAATAAGGAAATAAAAATAATATTCTGTAATGTAATTATTGCCTTGAAAGCATAAATTAAAAATTATTTGGAAACTAAATAATTTAATCCTAAAGAATGAATGGGCAAAAGAACAAATAAGAGAAGCAATCAATAATTTCACTAAAGAGAATGACAACAATGTGACAACATGCCAAAATTTGTGGGATATGGCCACAATAGTACTTAGGTTGTATTACATCTCTAAATGTGTACGTCATTTTACAAAAAGGGGAAAAAGCAGATCTATGAATTGGGCGTGCTACTAGAAAAAATAGAAAAACAACAAATTAATAATCCTTAATTCAGCAGTGAAATTGAAATCCTGAAAATAAAAGGAGAGATTAATAAAATTGACAGTAAAAAAAAACAACCTTCGAATGAATATATTAAATAGGAGCTGGTTTTTATGAAAAACAACAACAGCAACAACAATAAAATAGACAAATTACTGGTTAATTTGATCAAGAAAAAAAAGAATACTGAATTATCAGTATCAAAAATTAAGAATGAATGTACCACCAATGAAGATGGCATTAAAACAATAATTAGGACTTATTTTTCCCAATTATTTGCCAATAAAACCAATCATCTAAGTGAAATAGATGGATATTTACAAAAATAAATATATAAATTGCCAGAGGAACAGAAGAAATACAGTAGTTATATATCCCTATCTTAGAAAAAGAAATTGAACAAGCCATCCCATAATCTAATGGGAATTAGATACAACTGATATATAAAAAGAAACATTATTACTAAGAATTTGATAGTTTGTTTTCAATATTTATGTATATTTATAAGTATTTTTACATACATTTATTACAAGAATTATATTATATGGCTATACAAATTGACTAGATTAAAATCATTACAAAAATTTTACTGCAAGGAGATTAAAATTAATTTAATATTGTTTGCTAAAAACTTGGCATCCCTTACTAGAAACTGTTTTTGTAAATATTGAGCATTAGCTTTTGTGATAATACAGTTTTTAGCACGAATGATAAATATTCATTTGTTAAATCTTACCCTATGTGCTTTTCTTTTTTTATTTATTTTTTATTTTTTTCAAACAAATGCTTTATTAACTTCTGTTTTACATCATTCATTTCCACCAGATTTTGAGTTACAATTTTTCCCCCGTTTTTCCCCTACCCAACGTCCCAGAATAGCAGTCCCACAAGATATCGCTTCCTCCAATCTGCTCTATCCCATATCTGCTCCCATACCCCCTTCGACTTTTCCATTAGAGGAAGGTGTTCCAATGCCTGCACATCTTATCTCTCAATTACAAGCAAAATAGTATTAATAATAGTATTTATATATATTTGAAACATTTAATTTTAAGACCTCGAATTTCAGATCCATTCCCTTCCTCCCTTGTCACCCATTCCCTCTGGGAAGAGAAGTAATTCAGAATATGTTGTACATGTCTAGCTATGCAAAACATTACCATAGTAGATATATTGTACAAGGCTGCTTATAATTCCCTCCCACCCATCCCACCCCCAACCTGGTCCATTCCCTACTTGATCTTGTCCCTCTTCTGTAGTGGGTACTTCCAACCTCCCCTCCCCCCAAGGATGCCCTCCCATCCATCATCCCTCCTTTCATCCCCCTTCCCCCTATTCTGCTGCAGGTTGAGATATCCCATTTAGTATGTATATCATTCTCTCCCTGAACCAAATTCAATGAGAATGTGGTTTTGCCTTTTTTTCTTCCTATTCTTCCCCTCCTTTGGAACCACTTCCCCTTGCTTCTTCTACATGAGATAGTTTACCCTACCCTGTCTCTCCCCATCTCCTCTTGCCACTTTCCTCTCTCACCTAATAATTTCACCCCTTGAGTATCCTCCCTTCCCAACAAATTCAACCTATGCCCTCTATCCATATATAACTATAACCATATACACACACATTCACATGTGTATTCATATGACCATACACCCTTCTTCCATTATTTTCATACTGAGAAAGATTTCATCAGTCACAGTTATTGTTTTTCCATATAGGAATGTAAATAGTTCAACTTTGATAAGTTCCTTTTGATTTCTTTTCCCTGATTACCTTCTCAGGCATCTCTTGCTTCTTGTGTCTGGATGTAAAATTTTCTATTCAATTCTGGTTTTTTCATCAAGAATGCTTGAAAGTCCTCTATTCCACTGAATGACCATATTTTCCCCTGAAACAAAAAACTCAGTTTTGCTGGGTAGGTGACCCTTGGGTTCATTCCCAGCTCTTTTGCCCTCTGGAATATCATATTCCATGCCCTTCAATCCCTCAGAGTAGAAGCTGCCAGGTCCTGTGCTATTCTGATTGTGTTTCCACAATATTGAAACTGTTTCTTCCTGACTGCTTGTAGTATTTTCTCCTTGATCTGGGGATTCTGGAACCTGGCTATAATATTCCTGGGAGTTTTCTTTTTGGAATCGTTGTCAGGAGGTGATCTGTGGATTCTTTCAACCTCTATTTTGCCCTCTGGATCTAAAACATCAGGGCAATTTTCCTTGAGAATTTCTTGAAGGATGATTTCTAGGTTCTTTCTTTGATCATGGCTTTTGGGTAGTCCAATCATTTTTAAATTATCTCTCCTGGATCTATTTTCCAGGTCAGTGGTTTTTCCCATGAGATATTTCACATTGCCTTCTATTCTTTCATTTGTTTGCATCTGCTTAACAGCATCTTGATTTCTCATAAAGTCATTAGCTTCCATTTGCTCCAGTCTAACTCTGAAGGAATGAATCTCCTCAGTGAACTTTTGAGATTCTTTTTCCATCTGGCAAATTCGACTTTTTAAGGCATCCTTCTCCTCATTGCCCTTTTGGGCCTCCTTTGCCATTTGAGTAAGTCTGTTTTTTAAGGTGTTGTTTTCCTCAGTCAGGCTGTTGACCCTTATTTCATACTTTTCTTGCATCTTTCTCATTTCTCTTCCCAATTTTTCCTCTACTTCTCTTATTTGATTTTTAAAGTCCTTCTTAAGTTCCTCTATGGCCTGTAACCCAGTCATGTTTTCTCCTGGGGCTTTTGGAGCAGGATTTCTGACCTCATGGCCCTCCTCCTGTTCTATGCTTCAATCCTCTTTGCCCCCAAAGTAGGAGTCTAAGGTTGCATTTTTCTGTTTAATTTTTTTCCTTTGCCTTGGCATGTTGCCACTTAATTACTTGACTTTGGGGCTTGTTGCCACAGTATGGCTCTGCCACCAGACAGGGGAGCTTTTGTCCCGAACATGTGGGGGGACAACTTCCATTTCTGGCAAGCTGGAAACCCACCCCCAACCTCCTCCCCCAGATCACAATCCTGATTCAGGGAGATTAAAGCAAGAGTGATTACCCCCCCAAGGCAGGCCAGGAGCTGGAGCTGCCTCTGAAAACTACAAAATGGCGTGTCTCCTCAGTGGCTTCTAGCCCCCAGGGGAGGAAGCCGACACGTTTCCCAAATACTGGTTCCAAAGTCCATAGGGCACTAACCTCTCACTTTGTCCTAGGCATGCCTATGTTGATAATTCTGGAATTGCCACAGCTGCTGGTGTTCTGTGGTCCCTCCAGTCGGCTGCTGGCCCAGCCGCCCTGGGGCTAAAACCTCAACTCAAGTGGACCTGTGCTCAGCTCCCCGTGCACTGCTGCCAGCTCCCAGAGCACTGTGCTGGTCCTTCCTGCAGGGCTGCTGGGCTGTCCTCAGTGGGAGGTTAGCTTCTCTGTGTCGTTCTGTGGGTGCTGGGGCTCCAGAAGTTTTTCAGAGTCCCCTTTTACATAGTTTGGAGGTGATCTGGGGGGAGAGTGGCTTGGACGTGCTGTTTTTACTCCGCCATTTTGGCTCCGCACCCTCTATGATTTTCAATAGTTTTCAGAGTGAAAATAACTGTTCACATTGGTATATACCACCAAATATTTCTAAAATTTCCCCCATACATTTAAACTGAATGTTTTAATAAATAAGAGCAAAAATCTGGAACATTAACTTCATTATACATTTTATTTCTCCCTGTGTTACATTCAATTTTAGCAAGTTCCATTTAAATGTTGCTTTTTGCTCTCTCAACATCAAAAGAAAATGGAGCACTGAATAGTAAAAATTTGTTTTCACACATTTTTAATCCTTTAAATCACCTTTCGGATTTAAATATAAATTCTTGAATTTTTGAGACATACTTGTTGAAATCACAGAAGTCAAATGACTTCACAGTGTTTCATGTAGGAAAATGAGTCATATCACAATTTTAAAAAATTCGTTTATTTACTTTTAGCTTACAACTTACAGTTCCACAATCCCTTGAATTACAAATTTTCTCCCCTTCCATCTCCTCCCCTCTCCCCATAGCAGCATGCAATCAAATATAGCATCTATAAATACGTTCACATTAAAATTAGTCAGGTTGTAATGGATCATAACCAATGGAATGAACAATGAGTAAGAGGAAACAAACAAGAAAAAGAGAGAGCACACAGTAGTTTGCTTCACTCTGCATTCAGACTCTGTAGCTCTTTGGATGTGGACATCTCTTTCCATCATGAGTCTTTTGGAGTTGTCTTATAACCTTGTGTTGCTGAGAGGAGTCCAGTCTATCAAAGTTGATCATCACACAAATGTTGTGTCTGTAATTGTGCATAAATTTCTCCTGGTTATGATCTTCTCTCTCAACATCAGTTTATATAAGTCTCTCCAGGTTATTATGAAGTCCATCTGCTCCTCATTTCTTATAGCACAATAGTATTCCATTAATTCATGTAACACAACTTGTTCAGCCATTTCCCAATTGATGAGCATCCCCTTGATTTCCAATTCTTTGCCACCACAAAAAGAGCTGCTATAAATATATTTGTACATAGGGTCCACTTTCCACTTTTATGATCTCATTGGGATACAACCCTAGAAGTGGTATTGGTGTGTCAAAGGGTATGCACTTATTTATAGCCCTTTGGGCGTAGTTCCAGATTGCTCTCCAGAATGGCCCGATCAGTTCACAACTCCATCAACAATGCATTAGTGTTCCAATTTTTCTACATCCTCTCCAGCATTTATAATTTGCCTGTTTTGTCATTTTAGCCAATCTGATAGATGTGATGTGGTACCTCAGAGTTGTTTTTGATTTGCATTTCTCTAATCAATAGTCAAATCACAATTTTTTTTTTGCAATATTTTGGGCAGAGATGAAAGAGGGAGAGAATTCCATGCATGAGGGACAGCCATGAAAAATAACTGGAATTGTGAGATGGAACTCTTTCCAGTGAAGTCTTTCTTCACTCCAATCCACCCACTACTTAGCTGCCAAAATGATCTTCCTAAAAAGCACAGGTCTGACCATGTCACCCCTTACTCAAAAAACTTTATTGGCTTACTCTCATCCTCAAGACCAAATATAAAATTCTTTAGTCCTCCAAAGCCCTTCATTACCTTCCATCCTCCTTCCAGTCTTATACCTTACACCCTCTAAAGTATCCTGCAATCCAGTGACTCCAGCCCTCTTAATGTTCCTCTAACCTTGTTTGGAGCAATTATCATCAGTAATGACTTAAGACTTATAGAAAGCTTTCTTCTTGCAACATAAGTGAATCTTGTTTGCTTTGTGTCAAAGGCCAAGATAGGTTAAATTTTTCCTGCTTATAACAGAAAATACAGCAGCAAAAGCAGTTCAGTACTAGGAGGTTTACGGTAAAGTCACGTCTCCTAGGAGTTCCAGTACAATAGAAAGACTTCTAAGCTGGAACAGAGAGATGTGACTTCCACCTGGACTAGTCTGACTATTTCTCTGGGATAGGTTTATAATGGGAAAAAAATCTATTGGACATTTATCAAGGCTTCTCTTCCACAGAGTTTGCTATGTAGTATCGCTGAACCAGAAAGAATAAAATGAAAGTACCCGAACCAAGTCATGGAGAAACTGGAATTTAGACTTGATTGTGCCCCAGATCTACGTTGTGAGCAGAAAACTGAGCACCTCACGGTGTGCCAAAAATGTGAAACTTGTGTTTTGGCTTGGAAAATTTTCTCCACCAGGGAGTGGTTTTGTAGGATTAGCGAGAGGTCCCAGCAGAAGTTTCTTGTAAGGATTCTGAAGCGACTGGAAAATTTGGAATTACTGGACTATTTCGAGAAAATACTCAGCACCTCTCACGGAAAGGATTTCACCTATTTTAGGTGCCGGGCCATTATCAACCAGAAAACTGATAAAAAAATAACATGCTCCATAATAAAGAAAGTGGACGAAAAGATGAAAGATATGATGCTGGACACTCTGCGATGGTTTGGAAATAGTTCCTACCGAACGAAAGTCCACTACACTCTGCTTCTTCTACAGTTGTGCGATAGCTCTTTACTGTTCATTGCTGCCAGTGTAATCCGATTCCTCATTGTGAGGCAGCAGAGGACAGGTGGAGGTAAACAAGAAGGGGAAAAGCACAGGGTGTGGGGAACAGGGTTAGAAGGAAATCTTGGGACCCCAGGCTTCTGAAAAAGCGCCAGTATAAAGGATGGCTTTGCGCGAGCACTTTAGTATTCTTTCTGTTCCCTTCCACCTTCCCTGATATTTGTTCCTGGGTAGGTACAGAGTAGAAGACTGGGACTATTACCACTCTTATCCACCCTTCCCGTGGAGGAATTGTTTCCTTTTGCCTAATGCTGTGATGTTACAAAACAATCTCATATCCCTCCTCTTTGATTCCCACAGCAGAACTGTGAGGGAGACAATGCAAATTTCACATAGTATTTGATGGAGAAGGAAAACAGAAGCTTAGAGAGGGCTTGAGTTTCCCAGATTCCCATGTCAGAACCAGGGTATGAAACCAGGTCTCCAGTAATCTTGAGCACTTGCATTAACTAACTCCCAGGGGTTGTAATGAGTATCAGATAAGATAATTGGGCAAAGAGGCATTTTTCAAGTGCCTCCTGTGTGGACAGAGTCTACAAAGACAAAATGAAACAGTCTTTGCCCTCAAGAAACTGATTCTCCCAGGAACTATATGAACATAGTTACAAGACTCTTTTCACACAAATAATCAGATCTAAACAACTGGAAAAATATCAGTTGCTCCTAGGTAGGTAATAATATATGAATGACAATTCTACCCCAATTAATTTACTTATTCAGTGCCATACCAAACTACCAACAAATTATTTTATAGCACTAGAAAAAATACTAAAATAATTCAACCAGAAGAGCAAAAGATCAATACTATCAAGGGAACTAATTAAAAAAAAAAAGCAAAGAAAAGTGGAGTAGGTGTACCAAATTTAAAACTATGTTATAAAGCAGCAATCATCAAAACTATTTGGTACTGGCTAAGAAATAGAATGGTGGATCAGTGGAATAGGTTAGCTAAACAAGAGACAATAGTCAAGAAATAGGAAAAGGACCTATATGTACAAAATATTTATAGGGCATCTTATATGTCAAGGTTCTTTTCCTATTTCTTTGATCTGTTGGGGATATAGGCCTATGTATTAAAATCGTATTTTGTTCTGGCCCACCTGACCACTCCCCTCAGTCAGTACAGCACAGGGTAAAAGGGCAGTAGCAGGAAATAAGATTAGAAAGCAGAACCTGGAAGAAAGAAGAACCTGGAAGAATAATATACAAATTATACCAAAGATCAAAGAGCATCATTTACAAATTGTATCATGTATTAACTAGAATTCATATCCTATTAGCTGAAAAAATGCTCTAAATCACTACTGATTAGAGAAATGCAAATGAAAACAACTCCGATTTACCACATCACCCCTATCAGATTGACTGACATGACAAAACAGGAAAATGATAAATGCTGGAGAAGATGTAGGAAAATTGGAACACCAATGAATTATTGGTGGAGTTGTAAACTGATCCAACCATTCTGGGTTGGTTTGTTTTTGGAGGCAATGGGGGTTAAGTGACTTGTGGAGAGTCACACAGTTAGTAAGTTTCTGAGTCTGAAATTGAATTCAAGTCCTCCTGATTCCAGAACCAGTGTTCTATCTACTGCACTAACTAGCTGCCCCCAGGATCCAACCATTCTGGAGAGCAATTTGGAACTATGCCCAAAGGGCTATAAAACTGTGTATATCCGTGGACCCAGCAATACGACTTCTAGGTCTGTATCCCAAAGAGATAATAAAAATTGGAAAAGGACCCCTTTAGTTTTGAGTCTTCTCTACATGATTCTTCTATTCTAATTCTTCTTAACTGATATGAAAATGTGTTTAATTCCTTTCTCTTGTCTTATTGATATTGCTAGCACTTCCAGACCTATATAATAACCAAATTCATTGGGAAAAATATGGGATCTATAATATCAAAGCAAATTATGAAAAGAAGGACAAAGGGTTCCCTCTTTTGGTCTGAGGCACTTTCAGACCTTAAACTATGAAGCAATTGTCATCTGATATTGGGTAAAGAATAGAGAGATCAATGGAATAAGCTAGACAAGAGAGATCCCAGAAACACTAGAATTCTATAACCCAGTGTTTATTAAAGTGGAAAACATAAATTATCTAGGGAAAAACCCCTATTTGAGAAAAACTGCTCAGAAAACTGGGCAGCAGTCTGGCAGAAATGAGGCTTAGACCCACACTTTACACTAAATTCCACAATACATTCTAAGTGACCTTAATACTAAAAATCATACTATTAAAATTAGAAGATAAGCAGATCTTCTCACAAGTATAGGTAGGAGATATATTCTTAACTAAATAAGATAGAGGTGATTATCAAAACAATATAGATAAAACTTTGATTACTTGAAACTGAAAAGCTTTTGTACAGACAGCATTTGTAGATCTAGGATAAGAAAGGAAGTGTTTGATGGGGAAAAAATTCTTGCATCAAAATTTCTCTGAAATAATTTTGTATCCAAGGTGTGTGTGTGTGTGTGTGTGTGTGTGTGTGTGTGTGTGTGTGTGTATAATTTATAGCTATTCCCCAATTGATAAATGGCCAAAATATATGAAAAAAAGTTCTCAAAAAAAAAAACAACTGCAAAGGGGACAGCTATGTGGCGAAGTAAATAGAGCACCTTTCTTGGAGTCAGAATGACCTGAATTCAAATGTGACCTCAGACACTTAACACACTTACTAGCTGTATGATCTTGGGCAAGTCACTTAACTCCAATTGCCCTGCCTTCTCCATCCAAAAAAACAAAAAACAAAAAAACAAAACAACTGCAAAGTATTCACAACTACATGAGAAAAAAATGCTTAAATCACTAGTAATAAGAAAAATGCAAATTAAAACAACTGAGATTTCTCTTCACACCCTGCATTTTGGCTAAAATTATTTTAAAACGGCAACAGTCAATATTGGAGGTGTTATGGAAAGATATACACATTCAGACATTGTTGATGAAGCTCTGAAATGGTACAACTATCTTGGAAAACAATTTGGAATTATGTAAATAAAGTGTTTAACAGGGACTCCATTGACTCCATTACTAAACTTATACTTCAAGAGAGCCATTGATTAAAAAAGAGTTCCCGGGGACGGAGCCAAGATGGCGGAGTAGAAACAGCTCATCCAAGCCACTCTGCCCCCACATTCCCCCCAAACGATGTAAAAGAGGACTCTGAACAACTTCTGGAGCCCCAGCACCCACAGAACGACACAGAGAAGCTAACCTCCCGCTGAGGACAGCCCAGCAGCCCTGCAGGAAGGACCGGCGCAGTGGTCTGGGACCTGGCAGCGTGCAGAGCCCTGGAGCCGAGCCGAGCCCAGGTCCGCATGAGCCGAGGTTTTAGCCCCAGGACGGCAGGGCCAGCAGCCAGCTGGAGGAACCCCAGAACACCAGGAGCTGTGGCGACTCCAGAATTATCAACATAGACTTGCCTGGGACAAAGTAAGAGGTTAGTGTCCTATGGACTTTGGGACTGTTATTAGGGAATGCGTAGGCTCCCTCCCCTGGCGGCTAGAATCCGCTGAGGACAAACGCCATTTTGTAGTTTTCAGAGGCAGCGCCTGCTCCCAGCCTGGAAATTTGTAGGGAGATCCAGTGATCAGTCTTGGGGGGTAATCGCTCTTGCTTTAACCTCCCGGGGTCTGGATTGTGATCTAGGGTGGAAGTCGTGGGTGGGTTTACAGCTTGCCAGAAACGGAAGTTGCCCCCCACATGTTTGGGACGAAAATTCCTCTATCTGGCCTTAAAGCCATAGTGTGGCAACAAGCCCAAAAGTCAAGTAATTAAGTGGCAACATGCCAAGGCAAAGGAAACAGAAAAATGCAACCCTAGACTCCTATTTTGGGGGCATAGAGCAGGAAAAGGACTGTGAGGTCAGAAGTCCTGTTCCAAAAGCCCCAGGGGAAAACATGAGCGGGTTGCAGGCCATAGAGGACCTTAAGAAGGACTTTAAAAATCAAATAAGAGAAGTGGAGGAAAAATTGGAAAGAGAAATGAGAAGGATGCAGGAAAAGTATGAAATGAGGGTCAACAGCCTGACTGAGGAAAACAACACCTTAAAAAATAGACTAACTCAAATGGCAAAGGAGGCCCAAAAGGGCAATGAGGAGAAGAATGCCTTAAAAAGTCGAATTTGCCAGATGGAAAAAGAATCTCAAAAGTTCACTGAGGAGATTCATTCCTTCAGAGTTAGACTGGAGCAAATGGAAGCTAATGACTTTATGAGAAATCAAGATGCTGTTAAGCAGATCCAAACAAATGAAAGATTAGAAGGCAATGTGAAATATCTCATGGGAAAAACCACTGACCTGGAAAATAGATCCAGGAGAGACAATTTAAAAAATTATTGGACTACCTGAAAGCCATGATCAAAGAAAGAACCTAGAAATCACCCTTCAAGAAATTCTCAAGGAAAATTGCCCTGATGTTTTAGATCCAGAGGGCAAAATAGAGGTTGAAAGAATCCACAGATCACCTCCTGAAAAAGATCCCCAAAAGAAAACTCCCAGGAATATTATAACCAGGTTCCAGAATCCCCAGATCAAGGAGAAAATACTACAAGCAGCCAGGAAGAAACAATTTCAATATTGTGGAAACACAATCAGAATAGCCCAGGACCTGGCAGCTTCTACACTGAGGGATCGAAGGGCATGGAATATGATATTCCAGAGGGCAAAAGAGCTGGGAATGAACCCAAGGGTCACCTACCCAGCAAAACTGAGTATTTTGTTTCAGGGGAAAATATGGTCATTCAGTGGAATAGAGGACTTTCAAGCATTCTTGAGGAAAAAACCAGAATTGAATAGAAAATTTGACATCCAGACACAAGAAGGAAGAGATGCCTGAGAAGGTAATCAGGGAAAAGAAATCAAAAGGAACTTATCAAAGTTGAACTATTTACATTCCTATATGGAAAAGCAATAATTGTGACTGATGATAGCTTTCTCACTATGAAAATAATGGAAGAAGGGGGTGTGGTCATATGAATACATATGTGAATGTGTGTATATATGGTTACAGTTATATATGGATAGAGGGCATAGGTTGAATTTGTTGGGAAGGGAGAATACTCAAGGGATGAAATTATGAGGTGAGAGAGGAAAGTGGCAAGAGGAGATGGGGAGAGACAGGGTAGTGTAAACTATCCCATGCAGAAGAAGCAAGGGAAGTGGTTGCAAAAGAGGGGGAGAATAAGGAAGGCTAAAAAGGCAAAACCACATTCACATTGAATTTGGTTCAAGGAGAAAATGACATACATACCAAATGGGATATCTCAACCTGCAGCAGGATAGGGGGAAGGGGGATGAGAGGAGGGATGATGGATGGGAGGGCATCCTTGGGGTGAGGGGAGGCTGGAAGTACCCACTATAGAAGAGGAACAGGATCATGTAGGGAATGGACCAGGTGGGGGGTGGGATGAGTGGGAGGGAATTATAAGCAGCCTTGTACAATATATCTACTATGATAATGTTTTGTATAGCTAGACATGTACAACAAATACTGAATTACTTATCTCCCCAGAGGGAATGGGTGACAAGGGAGGAAGGAAATGGATCTGAAATTCGAGGTCTTAACATTAAATGTTTCAAATATATATAAATACTATTATTAACACTCTTTTGCTTATAATTGGGAGATAAGATGTGCAGGCATTGGGACACAAAGATTCACCTTCCTCTAATGGAAAAGTCGAAGGGGGTATGGGAGAAGGTATGGGAGAGAGCAGATTGGAGGAAGCGATATCTTGTGGGACTACTATTCTGGGAGGTTGGGCAGGGGAATAATGGGGGGAAAATGATTGTAACTCAAAATCTGGCAGAAATGAATGATGTAAAACAGAAGTTAATAAAGCATTTGTTTTAAAAAAAAAAGTTCCCATGTACTCCAAAATATTTGTAGTAGCACTTTTTGTGATAGCAAAGAATTGGAAACAAAGTAGATACCCACTAGTTGGGAATGGCTAAATGAACTGTGGAATATGAGTATAGTGGAATATTTCTGTGCTATAAGAAATGTTTGGGATGAATAAAAAGAAGCATCTATATGATCTACATGAACTGAAACCAAGTGAAGTAAGGAGAGACAAGAAAGTAATATATACAGTAACTACTAGTAATTGTAATAAAATTATGAAGATCAAACAGGACCCTAGGAGATATAACCTACCCCTTTGTGGAGGTAGAAAATCCAAAATACACATATTGCTCATGTTTTCAACCTTTTCAATGTATTGGTCTGTTCTGCTGATTTCCCCTCTTTTTCTTTTCTTTTTGTCTTTAAAAATACTTTTTGTTGTAGGAAGTGATTCTCTGGTAGAAGGGGGTGGGATACTGGGGAAAACTGTGATAACATTAAAAAAAATGAAATCTTATAAAAAAGAAAACTAGTCATATTTCCTAGAACCAGAATGCTCAGTGGAAAAAGAAACACCCTGATGAAAAATCCGAAGAACATTACTGGTTGTCATTGTTCAAACCTCATTATATATCTGCCACTGACTGCTCCCTTATTTCCATCTTCCCCAACCCAGCATCCCAATCTCCTGTTATAAAGCTACCTCACCCTTCCACTGTGTGAGGAATACCTCATCCATAGGTTACAAACTGGATTTCATCTTAATCTTTTTCCATTATCACCCCCTCCATCTTCTTGCTCAGACCTGCCTCCATCATGATGACACAGCTTCTAGCACAGGTTGCACTTTAATTCATAACATCTCTCTTCCCTTCAATTCACCGTTCTTGTTCTCTACCATCATCATTCAGTAACCTCTCTTACTTTGAGGTTTACTCATTCCATATTTATCAGTCCATCAAGATTTTGGTAGCCTTTTTAGAAAAAATATATCTGTAGGATACTCTTTTTCCTTCCTCAATGACTTCAGTGTCTGGTTCCCAGTCTTTCCTCCACTTCTCTTGTTCCCATAATAGGACTTCAACATACATATTGATACTCCCTCAAACATTCTGATTTCACAGTTCACCTCACCCAATCTTATAATTTATAAGTGTTGCACATCCATGTTCATGAAATTTACAATTCCTTCATCTAATCATAATCTGTTTTCATTTCAAGTCTCTCTCTGCCTTACAATTTCAAACCCTGTTCTTTGTCCTCACTGTGATGTCCAATCCTTCCACTCCTCAGTCCTTTACCAGGTTATCACCTCTGCTCTAGATATACTCTCTTTCCTTCCATGTCTTGGCCGTTTGATGAGCTAGTTTATTTCTACACTGTCCTCTTATTTTGAGTACCTTACCACTTTATTTTATCTCTACCCTCCAAATCAGCTTTGGATCACTCCTATGATCCTCAACCTTTGCAGACTTGCTCATGAGCTGCTGAGTGAAGCTGGAGAAAATCACAAAATAACATAGGCTGAGTCCACTACAATTTATGTTATGTTATGTTATCTCAACTGGGGCCTCTGTCAAGTCAATCCTTTTTATACATTCCTAATTCATTCATTATCCCAACTAATCACAGCAGCTTTTCCAAAACATTTTATGCCTTCTCAGGTCTGCCTATCCCCCCACGTTCTCAGCTGAGAATATTGCCTCATGTTTCACTGGAAAAATTGAGGCCATTTTCCCCTTCTCCCCAGTTTCCCATCTCACATCACTCAGATGCTTTCCCCTATTTCAGCTTTCATTTTTGTTTCACAAGAAGAGGTGGCCTATCTCCTTGCCAAAGCTAACTCCTTCAATATGCATCCCAGTCTTCCTGTCTTCTGAAGATTGCTCCCGTATTCCTAACATGCCTATGTCTTCTCATTCTCAAAAAACTCATGTGATCCATCCTTCTCCACTAGCTATTGTCTCTTTCATAGCTAAATCGAGAAGTCTGTCTACAATAGACATCTCTACTTCCTTTGCTTCTATTCTCTTCTTAACTCTTTGCCATCTGGCTTCTGAGCTCATTATTCAAACAAAACTGTCCTCTCTAAACTTACTATTGATCTCTTTATTGATACATCTAGTGGGCTTTTCTTCAATTCTCATCTTCCTTGACCTCTCTCTGTCCTTTAACATGGCTTTCTCTTCTTTTATCCATCACACCCACTAAACAGTGGGAATACCCCCAAACTCTATCTTGAACCCTTTTCTCTTCCCTTTCTCTATTATTTTATTTAATGTTCTTATAAGCTCTCATGCTTTTATCAATCATTTTTATGTGAATGACTCTTGGGTTTACTCTCCAGGCCCAATATCTCTCCTTACCTCCAGTCTTGAATATCTAACTGCCTTTTGGATATCTTAAACAGGTTGAAAACATTAATTCAACATGTTTAAACTGAACTCATTGTTTATCTCCCTATATTCTCTCTTATTCTGAACTTCCTTATTACTGAAAAGGATATTATCATTTTTGCAGTTAATATAGGTTTACAACCTAAGCATCATCCTTGCTTCCTCACTCTCTCTCAACTGTCACATATAATCCATTGTTAAATCTTATTGTTTCTATCCTTATAACATATTTCACATATATCCCCTTCTCTCCCTTGACTCTGCTACTGATAGAGCCTGACAAAGTCCAGGAACCCCAAGAATAGAGTTCCCTCATAGGCTATTCTGGAATGAATTCAGGGACTCAAGCATTATTTAAGTCAAAGTAACAAAGATTTATTGTTACCCCTTTTCAGCAGGCAAAAGTTCTTAGAGGACCTGAAACCTTAGAGGGGTACAGTTAAATTTTATATAGGATAAATTATAGTAGAACATATGCCAAAAATGCTAACTAGGTGATTTGGGGAGAGATGAGGGAGTGATTAAGGAGTGGTCAGTTCTTAAAGAAACATGCACTTTTAGTATCTACTACACAGGCGTTTTACCCAGAGTTCACTGGAAAGCCCAAGGGGAGCTACAGGAAGATGTGGTTTGAGGCCTAAAATGTAACTAAGTCAGCTAGCAGTTAGGCTGACTGAGAAGTACCCAGGCTTCCCCCATCAATGTCTTGTTGGGCAAGATAAATGTAAGGCAGTATAGATATGTCTGAGCCTAAGATTACATATGATAGGTCAGTGAATAGTAAATATCTTTATGATCCAGTGCACAGCCAGTTCAGCCAGTACACAACTGGTTCAAGCTAATAAATTCTATAGGTGCAGCTGGCTACTGTATCAGGAAGAGAGATAAGTATTTTGCTAGGCCATACTGCCCTTGAGCTAGAGAGAAAGTACCTTAGACAGTGTTTTGAGGCTAGAGAGAGATATGATTTTTAGAGATAAATGTGATTTTATAATTGGAGTACAAACACAGGCACCCAAGCACCCCACCACTACCACACTGCTTCCCCTGAACTATTGGCAATAGCCTGCTGGTTAGGCTCCCTGCCTCAGATTTCCTGTCTATCCTCTATTCATCTACCAAAGTGATTTTTATTATAGCACAGATATGATCATATCACTCCCTCACTCAAACTTCAGTGCTTTCCTATAACCTCCATGATCAACAATGAAATTTTCATTTTGGCTTTTAAATTTCATCACAATCTAACCCCACTGGCCTCCTTGCTGTTCCTAGCATACTACTCTTCACCTCCAAGTTTTGTCTGTTTATTTATTTATTTATTTATTTATTTATTTATTTATTTATTTATTTATTTATTTATTTATTTATTTATTTATTTATTTATTTTTGCTTTTTGGAGGGCAATTGGGGTTAAGTAACTTGCCCAAGGTTACATGACTAGGTTTCTGTTTGTGTTTGTGTTAAGTGTCTGAGGCCGGATCTGAACTCAGGTCCTTCTGACTCCAGGGCCAGCACTCTACTCGCTTCGAGACCTAGCTGCCCAAGTTTTGTTTATTTTCAATAGTGAAGTACCCTTCTTCACCATCTTAGCCTTCTGGCTTCTATAATAAGTCTCAGCTAAAATGTTACCCTCTGCTGCCACTCTTAACACTAGTGCCTCCCTCTGATATTGCCTCCAGTTTACCCTGTGCATTTCATCTTTGTGCATAGTTGTTTGCTTGTTTTCTCTTCTATTAGAGTGTGAGCTCCTTGGGGGCAGGGGCAATTTTTACCTTTCTTTGATTCCCTAGCACAGAGTAAGTACTTAGTAAGTTGACTGGTATAGAAATATAAACAAATACTATGTTACAGTAAGAAATAATAAGATAGATTGTTTCAAAGAAACCTAGAAAGATCTATATTAACTAGTTAAGAGTGAAGTGAGCAGGGGGGCGGAGTCAAGATGGCAGAGTAGAAACGGCACTTTCACAGGGCTCCTGCTCCCAGCACTTCAAATTTATGTAAAAGGAGACTCTGAATGACCTCTGGATCCACAGAACCACAGAATGACACAGAGGAGCTGACCTCCCGATGAGGACAGCCCGGCAGCTCGGGAGATATCAGGAGAGATAATTTAAAAATTATTGGACTACCTGAAAGGCATGATCAAAGAAAGAATCTAGGAATAATCCTTCAAGAAATTCTCAGGGAGAAGGGCCCTGATGTTTTCTCAATATGAAAATAGTTGAAGAAGGGTATATGGGCATATGAACACATATGTGAATGTGTGTATATATATATTTACAGGTATACATAGATAGAGGGCACAGGTCAAATTTAATAGGAAGGGATGATACTTAAAAGATGAAAGTAAGAGGTGAGAGAGGAATATAATGAGAGGAGATGGGGAGAGACGGAATGGGGTAAACTATCTCATGTAGAAGAGGGAAGGGAAAATGGTTACAAGGGAGGGGAAGAACAGGAAAGCAAAAAGGTAAAAACTTATTCTCATTGAATTTGGATCAGGGAGAGAATGACATACATGTTAAATAAGATATCTCACCCTACGGGAGTGTAAGGGGTAAGGGGATGAGAGAGAGGATGGTGGAAGGTGGGGCAAGGTGGGGATGGAAGTTGGAAGCACCCACTTTTGAAAAAGGACAGGACCAAAGTAGGGAATAGTCCAAGTGGGAGGTGGGATAGGAGGGAGGGAAATATAGTCAGTCTTTTACAATATATCTACTATTGTAATGTTTTGCATAGCTACACATGTGCAACATATACTGAATTGCATATCTTCCCAGTAAGGGTGGGTGACAAGGGAGGAATGGAATGGAATGACTCTGGAAATCAAAGTTTTAAAACCAAATGTTTAAATGTATATAAATACTATTAAGAGAAAAGTGAGGAGAGTCATGGAGACCAATTTCTGTAATAACAGCAACAACATAAAGACTTTGAGAGACTTTAGAATTTTGATCAATGCAATAACGAACTCTGATTCTAGAGAACTGGTAATGAAATGTGCTACCCTCCTCCTGAGAGAGAAATGTCAGACTTAGGGTGCTGAATGCGACACATATTTTGGGACATTGCCAATATCAGAATATTTTGCTTTGTTATTTTTTTAACTGGGGTGGAGGAGGATGTTGGGGGAAGGGAAATAGATTTTTGTTATTAAAATTAAATTGTGACACTGAATTAATAATAGACCTTTGTCATCTTTTTCCCTCTCAGTCAACAGATACTAATAACATAAATTGCTTTCATGTAGCGGTGGTGTGTGAAATTTTTCATGATCTAGAGGTTAAAAAAAGTCTTCTGGTTGCCATCCTCTAAACTATGGAGTAAACTTGAATGTTTTATGATGCAGACAATTCATGGTTAGGGAATGGTTCAACAAGTTGTGGTATGTGAATATAACAGGATATTATTGTAATATAAGACATGATGATTTGGGATGGAAGTTTCTGAGAACCTTGAGGGACCTGTATGAATTCATGCAAAGTGAAGTGAGAAGACCCAGGAGAACAACTGATATAATAACAGTCTTATAAAGATAAACAACTTTGAAAGACTTAAGAACTCTGATTAACACAAGGACCAACCACAGTTCTAGAAGATTCATGATGAAAGATGCTGCCCACCTCCAGATAGAAAGGTGATGGACTCAGACGGAGGCATATATAATTTTTGGACATGACTGATGTTGACTATATATTCTTTGTAACAGGTCTTTTTGTGTGTGCATGCTTTCTTGGTGTGGGGAGAAGTTGGGAGGGAGAGAATTAAAACTGAAATTAAAACAAAATTGAATTTAAAATAATTGATGGTTGATGCAATTCATTTTTCTCACTTTGATGAGAGTGACCCACACAACTCTGAACTGAGTTCACTTCTCTTGATCCTTGCACAGACATCTAAGTAAATGTAAGAGCGAGTGAGACTGGCAATCTTTATTTTATAATAGAGATTTAAAGTATCCTTTCTTGATTGTTTGCTTGAGAACCCTGAGTTAAGCCTTATGTGATTAATAATAATTGATATTTAGGATTTGAAAAATACTTTGCATAGATTGTCAATTGATCCTCTCAAAAGTGCTATGAAATAGGTACTACAAATATTATTATCCTTATTTTAGAAATGGAAATTGAAATTCAGAAATGCTAAATGATATTCCCAAGGTTTCACAGTAAATGTTACAGGTAAGTTTTGAACCTAAGAGTTCTCTTGACTCTCAAATCTAATGCTCTTCTTTTGGAGGATACATAAACTTACCAATTAAATATAAAACAGACTTCTTTTATGCTTTGAAAATATTTTGACAAGAGAACTTGAACTCTTCTTTTTAAACTTCGTGGTTGGTTAAACTTATGTGGAGTCGTAAGAACAAGTCTCATAATATCTTAATTAATACTAAGAATAAGCTCATTTTTGAGGCAACACAGGACTGGGCCAGTCTGAACAAAAAGCTTTGAAATAATAGAAAGTTACTAACCTTTAGGCTGTACTCCTCATCTAGCCCTGTCAATCAACACACACTACTTCCTGTCCTACTCACACACCATTTTCTTTTTATTTTATTTGTTTATTTTTAGTTTACAAGATTCAATTCCATAGTTCCTTGAGTTTCAAGTTTCCCTTCCCTTCCTACCCCCACACCCCACGACAGCACATAGTCCAGTATAGGATCTGCAAATATTTTCACATTAGACATTAGTCAAGTTACAAAGGTGAATTGTACTAGATGGGATGAAAAATGGTAAAGAGGAAATAAAACCAAACAATGAAAAGAAAAAGATCAAGTAGTTTGCTTCCGTCAGGAATCAAGCTCAGTTCTTTCTATTTATTTCTCTGGATGTAGGCATCTCTCTCCATCATGAGTCTTTTGGGATTGACTTATATCACTGCATTGCTGAGAAGAGTCCAGTCTGTCATAATTGCTCATCACACATATGTTGTGTCTGTGATTGTATACAAATTTCTTCTGGTTCTACTCTTCTCACTCAGCATCAGTTTGTATAAGCCTCTCCAGGTAAATATGAAAACTGTCTCCTCCTCTTTCCTTATAGCACAATAGTATTCCATTACATGCATATACCACAACTTGCTTAGCCATTCCCCAATTGATGGGCACCCCTTTAATTTCCAATTCTTTGCAACCACAAAAAGAGCTGCTATAAATATTTTTGTACATATGGGTCTTCCTCCCACTTCTATGATCTCTTTGGGCTATAACCCTAGAAGTGGTATTGCTGTGTTAAAGGGTATGAAATTATTTATGGCCCTTTGGGCATAATTCCAGATTGCTCTCCAGAATGGTTGGATAAGTTCACAACTCCACCAGCAATACATTAGTGTTCCAATTTTCCCATGTCCTCTCCAGCATTTGTCATTTTCCTGTTTTGTCATCTTAGCCAATCTGACTGGAGAGATGTGGTACCTCAGAGTTGTTTTGATTTGCATTTCTCTAATCAAAAGTGATTTAGAGCATTTCTTCATATGTTTATATATATCTTTAATTTCTTTCTCTGAAAACTCCCTGTTCATATCCTTTGACCATTTATCATTTGGGGAATGACTTGTATTCTCATAGATTTGACTCAGTTCTCTGTATATTTTAGAAATCAGTCCTTTAACAGAGACATAGGTTGTAAAAATTCTTTCCCAGTTTCCCACCTCCCTCTTGATCTTGGTTACATTGGCTTTGTTTGTACAGAAACTTTTCAATTTAATGTAATCAAAATTATACATTTTGCATTTTATAATGCTGTCCAGTTCTTGTTTGGTCCTAAAGTCTTTCCCTCTCCACAAATCTGATGGGTAAACTATTCCTTGCTTTCCCAGATTGCTTACAGTATCATCCTTTATACCTAGATCATGCACCCATTTAGACTTGATTTTGGTATATGGTGTTAGATAATGGTCTATGTCCAACTTCTGCCATACTATATTCCAGTTTTCCCAGCAGTTTTTCACATGCCATTTTCATAGAGATAAAAGGGTGATGTGATTTTTTATTGACATACCAAGAGCCATTAAGTACATTTACATTATTTATTCATTCAGTAAGGATTTATTAAGTACATTATTAGCATTGACAATACAAAAAATGAAAGTCCTTGCCTTTAAGGAGCTCATATTTTTATAGAGGGTGACATATACGCAATAAAGAAAGTATAAAATATATACAATATAGGTACAAAGTAATTTTTTTAGCAATTGGTTGGATATCAGGATTTCTTGTAGGAGAGGACATTTGAGCAAAATTTTGAAGAAAGTTAGGGATTCTACAACATAGGGGTGAGGAGAGAGTGAATTTGATGCATGGAGAAACAGAACCAACAAGATATCAATTAGTTTGCCATAAGATATTAGGAAAAGGGTAGAAGAGGGAAGGCACCAAGACCAAGAATCTGGTGACTGGAAGGGTAGTTATGCCCTCAACAGAAATATGGATGTTAGGGTTACAGTAGCGTTTGGCTGGGTGAAAGGTGGGGGAGAGAAAATAATGAGTTCTGTTTTGGAAATATTTGTTTGAGATATCTATGGCAAGAATTGGGAGAGAGACAATTGGGGAGAGCATTTATTATGTGCCAGGTGCTATTCCAAGTTCTGTGGGTATGAATACAAAAGCGAGACCTTTATCTGTGAGTTGGAGAGTTATCTGATTCAGGTCACTTAGGGGAAAGTATGAAGAGTAGAGCTGAAACTGCATTATTGCAGTGGCATTTCTCTGGTGCCAGAGAAGCTGCAGAGGCCCAGGCAAGTAGCAGAATTCAAGGAAACTATTCACTGTTATAAGGCGACAGTAACCTAGGTTTGTTTTTTTTTTCCAGTGGATTTAGAAGAAGACTCAGATGTTTCATTACTAGACAGCCTTAAGGAATCACATCACAGCTGTGAGATCTCCTGTTCTAGGCCACACACCTTTTCTTTTTCCAGAACCTCAAAAAGCCAGCCTTTCTTTGATGGAAAGGACCAGATGGAAGACTTCAACTTCAGTGGTAAGATGAATATTTCAGAGAAAATGAATACATATGACTTACGGAAAAGTCACTGAAGTTCAGGAAAACTCAGAGAGCATGAACTTGCTAGGGAGGAGACTTCTCAGGATGGGAGGTGAGAGGAGGTTTTTGATGCTAAGAAACTAAGAAACAAGGAAATAAACATCATAACAGAAATACTGAAGGAAACAATAATCTGGAGGGGGGCATTTTCACCACTGTGAAATGACCATCACAGGGCATTCTTTCTATTTCTTTATGTAAGACATTGTATCTATGACTAGATTTTAGTTATTCAGTGTGAATTTACTGACCTCCTATGTCCTCAGCAATTTGAACTATGGGGATACAAAAGAAGTATGATGCATAGTTCTGACTTTCAAAGATGTTAGTCTAGTTGGAGAGATAAGACTACTTAACACATGTGCCAATCAACAATGAAACAGTAATTATTTATCACAGATTGTGAATGTTCTTTAGGGGTTTCCTAGAGGTAGAATTGGCTGAGGTATACTTTTCAAACTTGGTTCATTTTTTTTCACGTGGAGGAGAAATAGATTGAAAATTGGTGCAGTCTTCAGAAATGAATATATCTATTGTAATATATATCATATACAGTATGAGTACTATGGTAATTAACCCCATTTGATTCTCAGGAGCTAGAAATCTCCCTAGAAAGAAATCCAAGTGTAGATGTTTGTCTTTAGGTGAATGCATAGTCATCAGAGCTTGAGAATTTACTTGTAGAGTTTCTGCTCGTGATTAAAACTTCAAACTTACTAGACATGATATGTGAGAAGCAACATGACAGGGAGACCTGGCTTAAACGTCCAGCTTCAGAACATACTGCTATATGTGCACAAGTTACTTAACCTCTATTCTCCATGCAACTCTGTAATATTATAAATTATTAATGAATTGCCTGTCTTCAGCAACAGAGGAAATTTTCTCTGTAGCAGTTCTTTACCCTGTAGTTACCAATAAACAGATCAGTTAATTAGAAAAAGAAATAAACTCATGATTGTAGTTTGATGTGAATATGAGTAAAAGGAATGAATGAGTATAGTTAAAGGAATTAATACTTGAGTCTTGGGGAGATGGCCACGTTTTTTTCCCCCAGGAAGATATCAGGTTAGTTGCCTGCCTGAAATTCTTGTGAAAAGCTTGTCTGATAGAAACTTTGGCAAGAATACTTATATGGCTTTAAATTTGTGCTTTTTACAGAAATTCTACTTCTTCACTACTCGTTGATTCATTCAATTAGCAAACAATATTAGGTACCTGCTATGTCCTCTGCTATGTCACTCTATTAGATACTGGAGAAAAAATTTAAGTAAAATATGGCGCCTGTCCTCATGGTTCTCATAATCTAATAATGGGATAAGAAACAATTGCAGATAATCATAATACATAGTTACAGGACAAATGCATTAGGAAAGCTTAAAAGTAAGTGTTATAGGAAGTTCAAGGTGAAAAAGATCACTTCTGTCATGTAGATGAAGAAAGATTTCATAGAGGAAATGGCATTTAAGCTGTGATTTAAAGGATGGATAAGAATTTAACAAGTGAAGCAAGAAAATAGAGGAAATTACATCAGCAGGGAATTATGTGAGCAAAGACATGGGATATGTTTTGTGTACAGAATAAGTAGGGTTTGGCTAAATCATAGAATATATGGATTAGAGCAATATGAATTGTCAGGAAATGTAAGATGGTCCCAGGTTGTGGAGGGCCTCAAATGCCAGACAAAGACATTTGGAGGGAAGAAGAGGAAATAGATGCTTATTAACTGAAAAAAATTAAAATTAAAATTAGAAAATGACATTTAAACCTTACTCAACAGGCAACAAGATTTCTAACAATAAATCTAAAGATTTCTCAACAGAGGAACTATATGATCAGATAAAGATTAGGTTAGCATTGATATGAAGGACAGAGTACAAGAAAAAAAGAATAGTGGGGTTAAGACCTATTGCAATAGTCTAGGCAAATAGTCAAAAAGGCGTCTACTAAGATTGGTGAAATTGAAAATGAAGGGGATTGATATACATATGTATAGAGGTTGAATCTAAAGTATTTAGTAATTAAGTATGAGAAGTGAGGAAAAGAAAAGAGGCAAAGATAATATTAAGCTTTTGACAATGAGAAATGAAATATTGAAATTAGGAGGGACAGATTTTAGATATGTTGAGCTTAAGGGGTCAGTGGAAAGTCTACATTGATTAGAGACTTAAAAAAATTCAGAGTTGGGAGAGTCCTTAGAGACCTTTTAGTTTAGCCTGCATCTGATCTCTAGGAAATGAAGGCCTCTAGTCAGAGTGGACTCACTACTCCCTGAAGAAGTCCATTCCAATATTGGACAGCTCAAACTGTTGGCAAATTTTCCTTGTATCTGAAGTGAAAATTTGTCTTTATAATTTTCACTCATTATTCCTTGCTCTGAGTTCAAGAAAAACAAGGCTAATTCTTCTTCCTTTTAGAACTTTTCAAATTACTTGTAGACTATTATGCTTCCCCTAAATTAAAATTTTCTAGGCTAAATATGCCCAGTGAACAAACAATTCACATGTGGCATAGTCACAGACCTGGTCTTCCTTTTTTGGACACTCTCTTCCTTGATAAAAGTAATATGTAATTGGGAAGGGGGACTAGTTTATACTTTCATACTAGCTTCTAATATCTGTTTCTCTCTGTCTCTGTCTTTCTACCTTTTGTGTCTATCTCTCTATATGTCTCTCCTCTCTTTCTTCCACCCCTACCTTGTAATGGAATATATGTCTATAACTTTTTGAGATGAACAAATCTTTGGAAAAATAGGACCTATCAATAACATTACTAGTTTGTGAGCACTGCTTTGAGCTTCCTCTTCATCCCCTTGGATGAATGGGAGGAACTTTGTAAAGCTATGTTGTTTGTATGCTTATGTTCAAATTGTGTGAATGGTGACATGACTTATTGAAGCGGGAGAGTAACTTCTGATTGGCTGAAAATGTGGTGCCAACTATAAATCTTTTCAAACAGGATAGATTTGGGCAGCCAGAAGTAGGATGGAGACAACCTTTTACAAAAAGAATTTGTAGTCTGTCAGGAGATGAAAATTCAGGCAAGCCATAATTTTGATGTCTGTTTCTGAAAAATTGTTTTTATGCTGTGTGGAAAAAGGGTTCAGTGTTACATGGGTGTGGGAGGGGAAAAGGAAGGGAAGTGAGTAAGCATCTATCGTGCACCAAGCACTTTACAAACTTTATCTCATTTGATCCTCATAACCATCCTGGGAGGTACATGGTATTGTTATCCTCATTTTACAGTTGAGGAAACTGAAGCAGACAAAGGTTGTGACTTGCCCAGGTTTTAACAACTATTAAGTGCCTGAGATTAGATTTGAACTCAGTTATTCCTGATCTGGACCTCACATTCTATCCACTATGCCACCTAGAAGCCTAACTACTGAAATTCAGTAGGTGGATTTAGTAAATCTTGGGAACTATTCAGTTAACACTAACTTTACTCTACACATATCATAATCACATTTCTGAATTTACTAATTTTCCTTCTAAATAAGTTCCCAGAAGAGTCTATGAATTTTTATGAAAGTATATGACATTATAGATAGATGGGGGGAAAGGAATTGTGTGTTAGAATCAAATCAATCAATGTTTGGATTTGGAATATGGTGAAAATCTAAAATTGTTGACTTGTTATGTGATTGGACAGGTGGATCAGACATTTGAGCTAGAAATTCTGATACTTAGAGTATTTAGATCTTATTGGGAAGGCACCAGTGCTTGGGGTAGATTTTCTCCTTGAGATAGATTCATTTGTGATTCGGTGGATTGGTCTTGGATATTCTTCCCAGGCATTAACAGAAGTGTAAAAGTTTTGGAAGTTTGTCCAGATTCTTGGTTTCTAATTAAACCTTGGAAGAGCCAGTATGCCCATAGTTTGTAGTTAGGAGAAATCTCTTGTCCCTGTCATCCTTAGTTAAAGACAGATCTGGGCTTGATGATTTGTTGACCAATAAATTTGTGGATACTAGGGATACTTTAATAACTTTGAGGAAGAATGTGCCCCCTCTCAAAAAGTTAATCAAGTCACAGGTTTTTTTCTCTGTACTTTTATGTAAAGTAATCCTGGTATCTATTTTCCTACATCACTTAGGAATAGAGATCACTTACAAACCTTTAATATCCTTACCTTTTAGATACGTCCATCCATTTCTGCATTGGACCCACAGTTGCTGTGGGAGAATATGAGAGTGGCAGTGGGAGTGGGATCTCTCCTCCTGAAAAGAATGCAGGGAAAGGCTGGTGCCCTGACACTCATAGATAGGTTTAAAAATGCATCCAACAATCCATGATTATGAAAAATTCAAGTTTTTCTTGTCTAACTTAGTACCCTGTGATGAATGAAAAAGCAGAGAAACAGAATTTCTGAGTAATTATTAGTCAATTTGTTAATTAGGCTAGCTAATAATCAACAAATTGATGGTCAGTGTTTTCTTTAATCAAAGACAAAGACATGAAGAAACTGGAAGCCTTAATATACTTTTGGAAAATGGAGTGCTCTTGACAGGTGAAAATCAACTCTGATTGATTAATTAATTAATGAGAGTGCGGGCTAGAAGTATGCGGCTTCTTCTGTTAAGAATGGCTTGATTGGGGCGGCTAGGTGGCGCAGAGAGTAAGAGCACCAGCCTCGGAGTTGGGATGACCCGGGATTGAAACCGGCATCAGAAAATGAGCACCCAAACATAAATAATGACTAGCTGTGTAACCTTGAGCAAGTTACTTAGCCCCAATTTCTTTAATTAAAAAAAAAAAAAAAGAATGGCTTGATCATGAGATTCAATTGCTTCCATCAGTCTGGACAAAGGAATTCATTTCTACCCAGACCACTCTGGTTTTCTCCTTCCTGAGCTAGGTCACCCTAAATTCCAATTGAGGGGTACAAGGGCATGGGCTCACTGCTTTGGGGCAGAAATTCGCCTAGATGAGATTCTATTTACACTCTAAACAAGAAGTAAGATCTCTTAGTTGGATGGGGTCCCACCCAAAATTGAGGAGTATGTTCCTAGAGAATTTAGGCAATCTCATAATATCAGTATTAGGCTTCAGAGACTGGCTGTCTGACCTATAGGAGGTGGGCCCTTAATGAAGAAATAAAAAGCCTGTATAATAATTAATAATGGGTTATTAATATAATAGAAAATGATAATTTCTTTCAACATATAGGTTCATTCCATTTTTAAAATCACTTTGGGGCATGGGTCTAGTAGTGGCATTAATGTTTCAAAGGGTACACAGAGTTAAGTTATTTTAGGGCCATAGTTTCAAATTGTTTTCATAATGGTTGACTCAGTTCATGGTTGCATCAATAGTGTACTAGTGCACTTGTCTTTTAACAGCCTCTCCAATAATTGTTATTTTTCTTTTTTGTTATCTTTACCAATTTCTTGGAAAGCCTTAAAATTGTTTTAATTTGTATTGTGGTTTTTCACTAGTAATTTGTAGCATTTTTATTTGTCTGTTAATGACCTGCCTCTTTTCTTTTGAGGATTGTCTGTTCATTTTTTTTTGATCTTTAATTGAAGAATGACTTTAGTGCTTATATGTTTGCATCAATTCCCCATATATCTTTATGTCAGATATCTATCAGAATTTACTTAAAATATTTTTTCACAATTAATTTTTCCACTTTTGCTTATAACAGGAATCCTTTATTTGTGCAAAATGTTTTAAATTTTGTGCCTATTTTATCTCCTATGATCCTTTCTATCTCTTATTTCATCAATAACTGTAAAAAGTACCACTTTTCTTTTTTTTTATTAATTTGTTTGTTTATTTTTAGTTTACAAGATTCAATTCCATAGTTCCTTGAGTTTCAAATTTCCCTTCCCTTCCCTTCCTACCCCCATGCCCCATGACGGCATATAGCCCAGTACAGGATCTGCAAATACTTTCACATTAGACATTAGGCAGGTTACAAAGGTGTATTGTACTAGATGGGATGAAAAATGGTAAAGAGGAAATAAAACCAAACAATGAAAAGAAAAAGATTAAGTAGTTTGCTTCCATCAGGATTCAAACTCAGTTCTTTCTAGTTATTTCTCTGGATGTAGGCATCTCTCTCCATCATGAGTCTTTTGGGATTGACTTATATCACTGCATTGCTGAGAAGAGTCCAGTCTGTCATAATTGGTCATCACACATATGTTGTGTCTGTGATTGTATACAAATTTCTCCTAGTTCTACTCTTCTCACTCAGCATCAGTTTGTATAAGCCAGGTAAATATGAAAACTGTCTCCTCTTCTTTCCTTATAGCACAATAGTATTCCATTACATGCATACACCACAACTTGTTTAGCCATTCCCCAATTGATGCGCACCCCTTTAATTTCCAATTCTTTGCAACCACAAAAAGAGCTGCTATAAATATTTTTGTACATATGGGTCTTCCTCCCACTTCTATGAAGTACCACTTTTCTTGCCTCTCAAATTTGTTTATGATGTGATCTTTTATATTCAGGTCATAGATATGCTTGTAACATACCATGGATATGGTATGAGATATTGGTTTAAACCATATTTCTGTCAGAATGCTTCCCAGGTTTCACAGTGATTTTGTCCAATAGTGAATTCTTGCTCTGATTGTTGCGGCACTTGGGTCTAACAAATACTGTACCACTATATTTTATTATTTCTAGGTCTCATATATATTTCTGTTTTACTTACCAATTTTTGTATTTTTTTTATACCAGGACCAAATATTTTTTATGATTGCTACTTGGATTTTATAGTTTGGATTATATAATACAGCTAAGCCCTTGTCCTTTACACCTAATTTTTATTATTTCCCTTGAGATTGTTGATGTTTTGTTTCTTCAGATGAATTTTGTTATTATTTTAGCTAGTCCTATAATATAATATTTTCAATCAATAAACATTGTTTAATGTTTTCTGCTATGTGCATGAACTGTGCTAAGCACTGGGGAAAGGAGGCAAAAGATAGCCCTCGCCCTGAAGGAATTCACAATCTAATGGAGGAGAAAATAAATATGTACAAACAAACTATATATAAAATAAACAAGAAATTATCTACAGAGGGAATTGTAATGGTAAGGGAATTTTAAGATCTTCCCTGCCCCTTAATAGGCCTCACTTCAAGCACAAGAGAAGCTTGCTTAGGGGAGGCTTATTTTTCAGGAAGGCCCACCTTTTGTTACTTTGTAATTAGGCAGGGGATCACAAAGGTTGTGATGTTCTCTGACCCTGGAAAAGGCTATATGTACCTCTGAGGTGAGGTTTTGCTTTGGGACTCTCTTATGGGAAGAGTTATGTGATTTGGCCAGACGAGACTCTGGGTAGCCCTTGAGCCCCCTGGCTTTGAAAACCCAGATGTTGGTGTTTCTCTTTCTGGTAGCTAACACTGCTCTGTCTGTTGAATTGTGTTATTTTCTCTGTCTGTATTTTTTGTAATTTGCTTGTAATTTCTTTTTGTATTTTCTGAAGTTCAGGGTGCTGACTTTTTCCCCTGAAGTAAGTGAAATTATATATATGTATATATGTATGATTAAAGTCAGATTGTTAATCCCTTTTGAGTTGCTTTCCTTTGCAAAAGTAGATTAAGGGGCGGCTAGGTGGTACAGTGAGTGAGAGCACCAGCCCCGGATTTGGGAGGACCAGGGATCAGTTCTGGCCTCAGTTACTTAGCACCCACACATAAATAACTAGCCATGTAACCTTGAGCAAGTTACTTAACCCCAATTGCTTAAAAAAAAGGTAGATCAAAGAACCTGTGCTAGCAACCATCTAAGGTATGCTAGGGTTCTTGCTGATACAGGAAGGCATTAGAATTAAGAGGGTTTGAATTGTACATCTGTAGTTGTTCAAATCATTTCCATAGCAGTTATATTGTAAAAGACTAACTATCCCTACATCCTATCCCACACCTCACTTATTCTTTTTTCTCCTTTGACCCTATCCCATTTCAAAAATGTTTGCTTCTAACTATCCTTTCTCCCAATCTGTCCTCCCATCTATCCTCCCCCCTCTTATCCCCTACCCCTCTATTATTCTGTAGGGTAAGATACTCATTTGAGTGTGTATGTTATTCCCTCCTTAGGCCAAATTTGATGAGAATCAGGTTGCTGCATTCCCTTTCACCTTCCTGCTCTTCCCTTCCATTGTAACACTTTTCTCTTGACTCTTTTATATGAGATCATTTACCCTAATCTATCTCTGCCTTTCTTCTTCTCCCAATAAATTCCTCTCTCACATCTTAATTTAATTTTTAGATATCATCCCTTCATATTGAATTCTTCTTGTGCCCTCTGTCTATGTATATATGAGCATACAAATGCCTACACTCACATATATATTATATACACATACATCTTCCTATACATACATATATGTATGTATACATATATATTCCCTTCAGCTATCTTCATACTGAGAAGAGTCTTATGAGTTACAATTATCATTTTCCATGTAGGAATGTAAATAGTTCAACTTTAATAAATTCCTTATGATTTCTTTTTCCTGTTTACCTTCTCATGCTTCTTTTGCTTCTTATATTTGAAAGTCAAATTTTCTGTTCAGCTCAGGTTTTTTTTGTCAAGAATGCTTGAAAGTACTTTATTTCATTGAATGACCATATTTTTCTCTGAAGCATTATACTCAGTTTTGCTGGGTAAGTGATTCTTTATTTTAGTCCTAGCTCCTTTGATCTCCAGAATATCATATTCCAAGCCCTTTGTTTCCTTAATGTAGAAGCTGCTAGGTCTTGTGTTATCCTGATTGTGTTTCCAGAATACTCAAATTGTTTCTTCCTGACTGCTTACAGTATTTCCTCCTTGACCTGGGAACTCTTGAATTAGGCTATAATATTCCTAGGAGTTTTCTTTTTGGGATGTTTGTCAAGAGGTGACCAGTGAATTCTTTCAATTTCTGTTTTGCCCTCTGGTTCTAGAATATCAGGGCAATTTTGCTTGATAATTTCTTTAAAGATGGTGTCTGGACTCTTTTTTTATCTTGGCTTTTGGGTAGACCTATAATTTTAAAATTCTCTCTCCTAGTTCTATTTTCCAGGTCAGTGGTTTTTCCAGTAAGATATTTCACATTGCCTTCTATTTTTTCATTTGTTTGGATCTGTTTTATAGTATCATGATTTCTCATAAAATCATTAGCTTCCAATGGCTCCAATCTAATTTTGAAGAAGTTATTCTCTTCAGTGAGTTTTTGAAATTCCTTTTCCATCAGGCAAATTTGGCTTTTTAAAGCATTCTTCTCCTCATTGGCTTTTTGAGCCTCTTTTGCCATTTGAGTTAGTCTATTTTTTAAGGTGTTATTTTCTTTAGTGTATTTTTGGGTCTCCTTTAGCAGTCTGTTGACTTGCTTTTCCTGATTTTCTTGCATCATTCTCATTTCTCTTCTCATTTTTTCCTCCACTTCTCTTCTTGATTTTCAAAATCCTTCTTGAGCTTCTCCATGGCCTGCAACCAATTCATATTTTTCTTGGAGGTTTTGGATGCAGGAGTTCTGACTTTGCTGTCTTCCTCTCAGTCCATGCCTTGATCCTTTTTGCTCCCCCCCCCCCCGAAAGGATTCTATTGTCTTTTTGTGCTTCCATTGCTTGCTCGTGTTGGCAACCAATTGCTTGACTTTTGAGCTTTTTGCTATGGTAGAACTCTGCTTCCAGAATGGTGGAAGCTATGTCCCAAATTGCTGGGGTTTTTGCAGCTGCCAGAGCTTTTATATGGGTGCCCTCTCTACAGCTCCCACAAGCTCTGGCTCACTGGTCACACACACTAGGACCACCACCCACGACCGTGATCTGGATCTAAGCAGGTCAAAGCAAAAGTGATTACTCTCTGAATGGTCTCTTGGTTCCCCTACAATCTGCAGGCCAGGAGTACTGGAAGCAGCCACCTGGCAGCAGCTGCAGCCACAGTGCCTTTCTCTGCTTCTCACTCTGGGGGTAGCAGCTGGACCACACTTCCCCTGTTCCCAACAAAGTTCCACACTAACCTTTTACTTTGTCTTTGGCATTTGTGGATTGAGAAGTCTGGAAACTGCTGCAGCTGCTGGTGATTTACTTGCATGACGTGCTTCATTTGCTGCTGCTGGTCAAGATTAGCCTGGGGCTAAAACCATGGCTCAGTTAGAGCTGTGCTCTGCTCCCAGCATGCTTTGATGGACCCTTCCTGCTGGCCTTCTGGGCTTCCTTTAGCGGGAGATTTGTTTCTCTCTGTCACTTTGTTGGTTCTGTAGCTCTTAAGTTTGTTTAGAGTCATTTTTTACATGTATTGGAGGAGGTCAAAGCCAGAGCCACATGGAAGTCCTGTTTCTACTCCTCCATCTTGGCTCCACCCCCAGAAGTTGAATTGTTAAAGGGTTCAGAAAGGGATAAGGTGAGAAGAAAAAAGTGGAAGCACCTATTCTAGATAGCGTTCTCAAGGGGTTTAACCACAAACCTTTTAACCACAAAAAGGGATATCAGACAATAGTTAGAGGAGATGGAAGGATCAAGTAAGGGTTTTTTGAGGATGGAGGAAACATAAGCAGGTTTGTAGGCATTAGGGAATGAAACAGTAGACAGAGATTGAAAATGAATTGCATGGGGAGGCTAGATGGCGCAGTAAATAGAGTGCCGACCTGGGGTCAGAAGGACCTGAGTTCGGATCCAGCCTCAGGCACTTAATGCACACACACACAAAAACCTAGCCGTGTGACCTTGGGCAAGTTACTAAACCCAAGTTGCCCTCCAAAAAGCAAAAAAAAAATGAATTGCAGAGTAGGAATGACAGAGGATGCAATATTTTGGAGGAGATAAGAGGGAATGGGATCACTTGGGCATGAGGAGGGATTAACTTTGGTAAGGATTAAGGCCACCTTATCATGTGAGAGAGGGATGAAGGAGATAGTGGCAGAAAGTATGTGAATGATATGAGATGAGAAAGAGGAGGAGAAGAAGAAGCTCAAGGCAAATGGCCTGATTTTTTTTTCTAAAAATAATGAGATAAGGTTTTTAACTGAAGAAGGAGAGTGTTCCTGACAGGGTGACTAATCAGAGAAAATACCTGTAACTGAGATATGGAATGTCTTATTTATGGAAAAGGAAGGAGAGAAATCTATGTAGTAGGCAGTAAGGCATAGGAAGACTGCAAAGGTAGGATGGGTCTAGGTTGAAGGAAGGGAGAAGTGTGGAAGGTTTAAAGAGGGATGAAAATGTATGGAAGAGCCCCTGTGGAGAGTGAGAAAGTAAGTTGATAAAGCAAGTATAGAAGGACTGACTAGCAGCAATGAGGGACCAGTTGAGATCATGTAATATAAACTGTAGTGGCCCCAGTCAGAATGGTTGTGTGATTTTTCCCCGCCTTGGTTCAGTAACAGGTGTGTAGGAGTGAAAGGTGGAGTGATCCAAGACTGAGATTTGGCAGGGCATAATCAGTGAAATGATAGCAGGGGTAGACAATGTAGAGTTGAATTGGTTTACAAAGGGTGAACCAAGAGGAGAGATTGGCTAGTGAAAGGAAGAGAGTCTGGGAGAGAACTGATGGGTCAAAGGATTGGTGATCACAGTGCAAAGAATGGGGTTTAGTAAGGGAAGGCATAAGGACAGATTAAAAGTCAATAGAACAATCAATCGATATTTATTAAACACCTACTAGGTGTCACACACTGTGCTAAGCACTGGGTATGCAAAAGGAAGGTGAAGACATTTTGTGCCTTCTAGGAGTTCATAATCTGTTGGGAGAGACTACATGCAAACAAATACATATGAACAAGCAATATACAGGATAAATGGGAAATATTTAACAGAAGGAAGATACTAGAATCAACAGGAGTTTGGAAAGGCTCCCTGGAAAAGATGGAATTTTAATTGAAACTTAAAGGAAGCCAGGGAAGTAAATAGGTTGAATTGAAGGAGAGTATTCCTAATAGGGGGAACAGACAGAGAAAATACCTGAAGTCACTATGAAATATCTTGTTCATGGAACAGAAAAGACAGAAGGAAGGGTCTAGGTTATGATGGGCTTTGAATGCCTGAGGATTTTGTATTTGCTTCTGGGAGCAATAGGGAACCACTAGAGCTTGTTGAGTAGGAGAATGACATAATTAGACTTATACTTTTAGAAAAATCACCTATGATTATGTTAGGATAAGTCAATTTCATAATTCTTTTATGTAAAGGTGATAACAAGATCAAGGGTCTGACCATCTTTTTGTACTTAAGTAATTTACTTTGTTTCACAGTGTCACATTAATTGGACAATATTGTATTTTTATTGTATTCACAAGCAGTGAATATCTCTTATGTCTATTTCCATAAAGTACGTTTTGTAGTTGTCTTTATATAATTTTTGTGTGTGCTGTTGGGAACTAGATTCCCATTTATTTTATACATTCTCTCATTGTTTTTTATGAAATTGCTTCTTATAGCTCTTTCTGTTGGATTTTTTTGTCTGAATAGGTTTATTTTATATGCTGGTACTTTGTTGAACTTATTGTTTTAAGTAATTTTGGTTGACCCTTTGGGAGCCTCTAAATAAATCATAATACCATCCTCAAAAAGCAATAATTTTGTTTCCTCTTTGACTGTAGTTATTCTCTCAATTTCTTTTTCTTTTTTGCTTTTTTTGGAGGGCAATTGGGGTTAAGTGACTTGCCCAAGGTCACACGGCTAGTTTTTGTGTTAAGTGTCTGAGGCTGGATCCGAACTCAGGTCCTCCTGACTCCAGGGCCGGTGCTCTACTCACTTCGACACCTAGCCTCCCCTCAATTTCTTTTTCTTGTCTTATTGTTTTAACTATCTTTCCTATAATTGTATCAAACAATATTGGTGGCAATTAAATACTTGTTTATGCCTAATCTTAGGAAAAAGACTTCTGTATTTTCCATAATAAATAACTCTAATTCTCGGTTTTAGACACTGTTGAACACATTATGTCAACATTCATTTATTACTAGCCCAATTTTTTTTTTACCATAAAGGGTGTTGTACTTAGTTAAAAATCTCTGATGATCTACTTAGATAACCATGTGATTTTTATTGTTTTTATCATTAACATGTTTTATTTTGTTTACGGTTTTTCTAATATTGAGACAATCCTACTTTTCTGTTATAAATCAAATCTGTTTGTATTGCATGCTATTTCTAATATGTTTTTATAACCTCTTCATTAATAGACTGTTTCCTATTTTTCCATCAAATTTCATTAGAGATATTGATCTACAGTTTTCTTTTCTTTTTTGCTTCATTTTTCCCTAGGTATCAGGACTATGCTTGTACTCCATAAAGTCTTTAGCATGATCTGTTTTTTCCCTATTTTTTCATACAATTTATGTGTGACATTGTCGTTCTGTAAAACAATTGTAAATATTATCTACCTGCTTCTAAATCAGCTATGTGAAAATGGGTAGGGCCAATTGTAGGCCAGAATAACTCAGAGGTTGTGATAATGGAGAAGTGTGATATTAAAATCTTCTAATTGGCTGCCAAGCCAGAAGAACTGATGACTAAGTACATGTTGAACCAGAACTGAGTGTACATGCAAAAACAGCAACCTATCAATATGAAACTTTTTTTCCTGGTTTAATGAAAGGATGCCTAGTTTGAACTCTAAGGCTACCAAGTGGGAGAGGAGTAGTAGGCCACATTCTTCCACTTGGTTGTCAAGTGTCCATGAATACAAGATACCTCTGTTTCTCTTGTGTTTACTCTTTCATGATTTTAGTATAATAAAGGTCTGGTACATGTGCAGATCTCTTTATCTTGCTTTCAACGAGAAAGAAAAACAAGAAAGCAAAATGGCTGTCTAATGCGGCTTTACAAAAAGCTAAGAAAAGAAGGAAAGGGAAAAGACAGAGGGAAAAATATGCCCAACTGAATGCAGAATTTGAGAGAATAGCAATGTTTTCTTAAATTAGCAATTCAAAGAAATAGAAGAAAACAGTAGAATGGGAAAGAAGTGATTTATTCAAGAAAATCAGAGCTATCAAGGGAATGTTTCATGCAAAAATGTGCACGATAAAAGACAAAAGCAGTAGGGACTTACCAGAAGCAGAAGAGATTAAAGAGAAGAATTATACAAGAAAGATCATCAACATCACTGATAGCCATGATGGAGGGACCTCAAAATAGCTGGGACCAGAGATAGCTGAACTGAAAATCATGCAACATCCAAATATTCAATATCCAAATCATCCTTGGCTGGATGATTGCTAAGTAAGAATAAAATTAAGTTTTGGGTCCACTCCCTGAGAGAAAGAGGTACTATAATAGAGAGTATGTCCTTGAGGTGTTGGATGGAAGAAAATGTTAGGATATTTCTCTTCCTATATTTTTGTAGTAAATATACCTTTGTAAAAACCTAATCTGTGTTAAGTGGCAGATAGAACTGAGATGTTAGTCGCAGTTTCTGTAATAATGGGGGGAGGGAAACACATATAGTGGGATATAGGGGTAGAAATTAGATGCATCAACCCCTTATGGAATCCTGAGGCAGTTATAACAGCAAATAAGTTTTCCGATATGTGAGTGCCCAACTGACATGGTGAATTTAGTAGATCCAGGGGTGTTACCAGTTATTGGAGTTAGTAGCAGAGTCCACTGGAACTTGGATCAGCACCCATGATATGGAAATACACTAATAGAGTACTTGTGAACATTTCAAGGCCTAAAGAGATTTTAAGTCAACACCCAGTGCATCCTCCTTCTCTAGACTTCCAGAAGAAGACAGAATAAATTACCCAGAAGAATTACAGAAACAATTCAGTCCAGTGAAGCACTGGGTTTTTTTCCTCTCTCACTAATGTTGCTCCTGTAGTAAGTTTCATGAGGATCCTAAGAAAAGAGAAATTAACTTCAGAGTCATGAGTAAGGATGCTCTTATTTGCCACACATGTTCTCTACATATGTACCTGACTAACTTTGTACTTTAAATTTGAGCCCACATTTCCCATGGACCTTCTGTGTGTAAAGGGTGAGGATGCTCCTTGCTTAAAAGGAATGTTTTGTGCCAATTATTCAGATCATATCATTAAAATTGCACTGTTTGGGGCCTAGGAGCAATAGTATTAGAAACTCCAGGTCCTAAGAGTTACCCTTAGAACTAGTATTATTAGAAAAGGGGGATGCTTTGTGAAAAACCTGGAAAAACTCATATGAACTGATGCAGAGTTAAATGAGCAGAATTCTCATTAATCTATGTAATAAAATGTATTGTTAATATATTTTTGTTATGTACAGGATATGAAAGGGCCAAATGTAATGGTATTGGGAATATGAAGATCTTCCCTGCCCCTTAATAAGCCTAGGGGAATTTGAAGACCTTCCCTGCTTTGAAAATAAACTCTGCCCCTTAATAGGCACATGGAGCCTATAGGGGAAGGAGTTTGCTGAAGGGTGAAGCAGAGCATGAAGGAAGCTGGGAATCAGAACCCAGAGAGATGTTGGGAGAGAGAGAACTCTCAGGCAAGGAGTTAGTAAGGTTTGTGAGTAAATATTGATCTTATATTGGTTTGTGGGAAGGCTAAAGGATGCTGTGACTCTCTGTGTTGTTATGGCTTACTAGCTCCTTTGTTACTGTGATGGAATTGGCTTACTGGTTTTGGGATTTGGTTTTCTGCTGTCTGAATAAATGTTTTGCTTTTATTTTCTATAAGGTGAGTCTGCTATATTTTATGATCAAGGACCATGGGAGAATATTTATAGTCACGGCTGTGCTGTAAATAGTGTATTGGCACTACAGCTCTTCACCTACCACTACTGAGAAGATAAGCAATTCAATATAGGTTGTACATGTGTATTTATGCAAAACATTTCCATAATAGTCATACTATGAAAGACTAAGTATATTTCCTTTCTCCCTATCCTACCTCCCCCCTCCAATTTATTCTACTTTCTCCTTTGACCCTGTCCCTTTTCAAAAGTGTTTGCTTCTGACTACCCCTCCCCAATCTGCCCACCCTTCTATTATCTCCCCCTTTTGCCCCCTTTCCCTCTACTTTCCTATAGGGTAAGATATCCAATTGAGAGTGAATGTTATTCCCTCCTTAAGCCAATGAGAGTAAGATTGATTCATTCCCTTTCACCTCGCTGCCCTCCTCCATTGTAACAGCTTTCTCTTGCCTCTTTTATGTTAGACAATTTACGCTATTCTATTTCTCCCTTTCTTTTCCTCCCAATATCTCTCTCTCCACTTAATTTTATTTTTAGATATCATCCCTTCATATTAAACTCACCCTGTGCCCTCTATCCATATATACATAAGCATACATACACCCATCCACATGCAATATACACACCTATACATAAATATATGTATATATAGATATACATATATAAATACATAAGTATATTATATATTGTAAAGCCAAACACGAGCAGCTTTCCAGAAGAGTGTTGTTGTGAGCAGCTTTAAGGTTCTGATTACACAGTATAGTGAACTCTCTATTTACTCAGAAGTAAATTAAAGCAAAACATCCACAGAAACCAAAGTATAGCATTCACAGCGTTATAGCATAACAAGTTATCACTAAAGTGGCCAAATAGTTTTCACCGAAGTGGCCACATAATTTTTCAATAAAAGATATCATTCTTAACTCAATCATCCTTAAGGAGCAGACCTCCTTAAGGTGCACAAAGTACAAAGGTCAAAGTTCTCCACTGCCAGGTCACAGTAAATCATGATCTCCTCATTCAACATTAGGTACCCAAGAAGAGGTCTTTTCATCTTGATTCGAGGCTGGCTCTCAGATTCCATTGTTCATTTTCCATGGTTCCAGCTCCTGCCTGAATCTACCCAACTATCACCTGGATTCAAAGGTAGGCAGCTCTCAGCTCCTCATCCAGATGAGGACATCCAGTTCCCATTCCATTTTGAAGCTCACAGTGTCCACTCCATGTCAAGTCCTTCACAGTTTCTGTTTCTGGGAAGACAAAGCTTAACAGAGACAAAAAAAAACTTTCATTCACATTGCCAGAACCATCACCAATTCATTATCTGCCTGTGTAATCAAGACATACCCAACAAACAAGGTTCAAGAGGTCAACACAGATCATCAGCATAGAAATCAACAGAGACCCACAAACAAGGTCCAAGAGGTCAACACAAATCATAAGTAAAGTACCAGGACCTCCAAAACCTTCCTCTAGGACTTCTGTAAACAGATAAGTAGAAAATCCTCTTTCAGGGCTTCCAATACGTATTACAAACAAAAACCAATGCAGACAGAACAGACAACCAGACTGCTGGGATGCCACAAGTTTTCTCCTTCTCAACTCTGCAACCAAAAGTGTTCTGTTCTTACTTCTGCTCTTTCCCAGCTTGGGCTTCTCCTTATATATAGCCATTAGCTCTTCCTTGTTCTGCCCTTTCTGTTGCATTAGCAACAGAGATTCCAAGTTGTAGGGTTCACAAGTTGTGGGGTTCACAAGTTCTGTTTCTTATCAAATTCTTGTTATAATCATGGGCGAGGCTTAAAAGAAATAAACTGAAACAAGGTGCTAAATAATTAACTAGCTGAAACAAGGCACTAATTACTTCTTTACTTGCCTTTAGATATATATTCCCTTCAACTTTCCTAGTACTGAGAAAAGTCTCATGAGTTACAAATATCTTTCTATGTAGGAGTTCAACTTTAATAAATTTCTTATCATTTCTCTTTCCTGTTTACCTTGTCATACTTCTTTTGCTTCTTATATTTGACAGTCAAATTTTCTGTTCAACTCTGGTCTTTTCATCAAGAATGCTTGAAAATCCTCTATTTCATTGAATATCCATATTTTCTCCTGAAGGAAATACTCACTTTTGCTAGATAGGTGAATCTTGGTTTTTATCCCAGCTCCTTTGGCCTCCAGAATATCATATTCCAAAAAATTCGATCCCTTAATGTAGAAGCTGCTAGGTTGGGGCAGCTAGGTGGCACAGTGAGTAGAGTGTCGGCCCTGGAGTCAGAAGGACCTGAGTTCGGATTGGGCCTCAGACACTTAACGCACACAAACAAAAACCTAGCCGTGTGACCTTGGGCAAGTTACTTAACCCCAACTGCCCTCCAAAAAACAAAAACAAAAAAATAATAGTATTTATATATATTTGAAACATTTAATCTTAAGACCTTGAATTTCAGATCCATTTCCTACCTCCCTTGTCACCCATTCCCTCTGGGGAGATAAGTAATTCAGTATATGTTGTATATGTCTAGCTATGCAAAACATTATCATAGTAGATATATTGTACAAGGCTGCTTATAATTCCCTCCCACTCATCCCACCCTCCACCTGGTCCATTCCCTACTTGATCCTGTCCCTCTTCTATACTGGGTACTTCCAACCTCCTCTCCCCCCAAGAATGCCCTCCCATCCATCATCCCTCCTCTCATCCCCCTTCCCCCTATTCTACTGTAGGTTGAGATATCCCATTTAGTATGTATGTCATTCTCTCCCTGAACCAAATTCAATGAGAATGTGGTTTTGCCTTTTTGCCTTCCTATTTTTCCCCTCCCTTGGAACCACTTCCCCATGCTTCTTCTACATGAGATAGTTTACCCTACCCTGTCTCTCCCCATCTCCTCTTGCCACTTTCCTCTCTCACCTAATAATTTCACCCCTTGAGTATCCTCCCTTCCCAACAAATTCAACCTATTCCCTCTATCCATATATAACTGTAACCATATACACACACATTCACATACATATTCATATGACCTTACACCCTTCTTCCATTATTTTCACAGTGAGAAAGATTTCATCAGTCACAGTTATTGTTTTTCCATATAGGAATGTAAATAGTTCAACTTTGATAAGTTCCTTTTGATTTCTTTTCCCTGATTACCTTCTCAGGCATCTCTTGCTTCTTGTGTCTGGATGTCAGATTTTCTATTCAATTCTGGTTTTTTCCTTATGAATGATTGAAAGTCCTCTATTCCACTGAATGACCATATTTTCCCCTGAAACAAAATACTCAGTTTTGCTGGGTAGGTGACCCTTGGGTTCAGTCCCAGCTCTTTTGCCCCCTGGAATATCATATTCCATGCCCTTCAATCCCTTAGTGTAGAAGCTGCCAGGTCCTGGGCTATTCTGATTGTGTTTCCACAATATTGAAATTGTTTCTTCCTGGCTGCTTGTAGTATTTTTCTCCTTGATCTGGGGATTCTGGAACCTGGTTATAATATTCCTGGGAGTTTTCTTTTTGGGATCTTTTTCAGGAGGTGATCTGTGGATTCTTTCAACCTATATTTTGCCCTCTGGATCTAAAACATCAGGGCAATTTTCCTTGAGAATTTCTTGAAGGGTGATTTCTAGGTTCTTTCTTTGATCATGGCTTTCAGGTAGTCCAATAATTTTTAAATTGTCTCTCCTGGATCTATTTTCCAGGTCAGTGGTTTTTCCCATGAGATATTTCACATTGCCTTCTAATCTTTTATTTGTTTGCATCTGCTTAACAGCATCTTGATTTCTCATAAAGTCATTAGCTTCCATTTGTTCCAGTCTAACACTGAAGGAATGAATCTCCTCAGTGAACTTTTGAGATTCTTTTTCCATCTGGCAAATTTGACTTTTTAAGGCATTCTTCTCCTCATTGCCCTTTTGGGCCTCCTTTGTCATTTGAGTTAGTCTATTTTTAAGGTGTTGTTTTCCTCAGTCAGGCTGTTGATCCTCATTTCATACTTTTCTTGCATCCTTCTCATTTCTCTTTCCAATTTTTCCTCCACTTCTCTTATTTGATTTTTAAAGTCCTTCTTAAGATCCTCTATGGCCTGCAACCCGCTCATGTTTTCCCCTGGGGCTTTTGGAGCAGGACTTCTGACCTCACAGTCCTCTTCCCCTATGCTTTGACCCTCTTTGCCCCCAAAGTAGGAGTCTAGGGTTGCATTTTTCTGTTTAATTTGTTTCCTTTGCCTTGGCATGTTGCCACTTAATTACTTGACTTTTGGGCTTGTTGCCACACTATGGCTTTGCTGCCAGATAGGGGAATTTTCGTCCCGAATGTGTGGGGGGGCAACTTCTGTTTCTGGCAAGCTGGAAACCCACCCACGTCCTCCACCCCAGATCACAATCCAGATCCAGGGAGGTTAAAGCAAGAGTGATTACCCCACAAGACTGATCACTGGATCTCCCTACAGTTCGCAGGCCGGGAGCTGGAGCTGCCTCTGAATACTACAAAATGGCGTGTCTCCTCAGTGGCTTCTAGCCCCCAGGGGAGGAAGCCGGCGTATTCCTCAAATACTGGTCCCAAAGTCCATAGGGCACTAACCTCTCACTTTGTCCTAGGCATGTCTTTGTTGATAATTCTGGAATCGCCACAGCTGCTGGTGTTCTGGGGTCTCTCCAGCCGGCTGCTGGCCCTGCCGCCCTCGGGCTAAAACCATGACTCAGGTAGACCTGTGCTCGGCTCCCAGCACTCTGCACACTGTGTTGCCAGCTCCCAGAGTGCTGCCCTGGTCCTTCCTGCAGGGCTGCTGGGCTGTCCTCAGTGGGAGGTTAGCTTCTCTGTGTTGTTCTGTGGGTGCTGGGGCTCCAGAAGTTGTTCCTAGTCCCCTTTTACATAGTTTGGAGGTAATCTGGGGGCAATGTGGCTTGGACGCGCTGTTTCTACTCCGCCATCTTGACTCCGCCCCTGTTAGTCTATTTTTTAAGGTGTTATCTTCTTCAGTATTTTTTTTTGGATCTCCTTTAGCAAGCTATTGACTCCTTTTTCATGATTTTCTTGTAGTAGTCTCAGTTCCCTTCCTAATTTTTCCTCAATTTCTCTTACATGAGTTTCAAACTCCTTTTTTGAGTTCCTCCATGGCCTGTGACAATTCATATTTTTCTTAGAGGCTTTTGATGCAGGAGCTTTGACTTTGTGGTCTTCTTCTGGTTCTATATTTTGATTTTCTTTGACACCAAATAAAGATTCTATAGTCTGTTTTCTTTTTCTGTGTTATCCCATTTCCCCAGTCAATTACTTGACTTTTTAGCTTTTAGCCACAGAGTGAAGAGTGCTGTTTCCCAAATTTCTGAGGTTTTACACAGTTGTTGTCAGAGCTACTTCTAGATACCTGCCCTAGAATTGTGAGGTCTCCTTCTCTGCAGCTGCACAAGCTCTACCATGCCAAACTCTTTTGTTGTTGTTGTTGTTGTTGTTGTTGTTGTTTTACATGCAACTGGGAAATAAGATATACTGGCACTGGAGTATAGAAAGCCATCTTGCCCTACCAGAAGGTTAGAGGGAGGACAGGGGAGGATATACAGAGAGCAGATTGGGGGAAGAGGTATTTAGTAAGCTTGCTATTTGGGGGTGGGCCGTAGGGGAAAGACACGGAGAAAATTTGTGACTCAAAATCTTGCGGAAATGAGTGTTTGAAAGCTAAAAACAAACAAACAAATGTCTCTCACTCTTTCTTCAAATATCTAGAGATATACTTTCCATAAGGATTATTTTTGCTACGTCCCCAAAGTTTTGGTATGTTTTCTCATTATTGTAGCTTTCTTTCTCTCTTTCTTTCCTTCTTTCCTTCTTTCTTTCTTTCTTTCTTTCTTTCTTTCTTTCTTTCTTTCTTTCTTTCTTTCTTTCTTTCAAAGCAATTGGGTTAAATAACTTGCTCAAGGTTACACAGCCAGTCATTATTTATGTGTGGGTGCTCATTTTCTGAGGCCAGATTCGATCCTGGGTCATCCCAACTCCGAGGCTGGTGCTCTTACTCACTGTGCCACCTAGCCACTCCCTATTGTAGCTTTCTTTAATGAAAGTATTGTTTCTATGATCCTTACCTTGAGATTCTTTAGTATTAAATTCTTTTGTATTCTTAAGTATTAAGTTATTTAGTCTCCATTCAACTTTGAATTCTTCCTTCAAAGGGACTTCATTGCTTATAATTTTTATTGTTTTATGATCAGTAAATGTTATGATTAATATTTCTACTTTTCCACATTTGCTTATGAGGGTTTTATATCTTAACATATGGTCAAGTTTTGTAGAGATGCCATGGTTAACTGAGATTATGCATATTTCTTTGAATTGCCAATGTCCCAAAAGCCCAAGTCGTAGTTCTTCCCAGCATCCCTCCTCTTTCCCCTTCCCACCCTAACATCTGTCCCATATAACAAAGTTTATATATGTATTTTATATATATACATATATATGTATACACACATATACATATAAATATACACAGATATACATACATATACATATACATATGCACAGATATACATATATATATATATTTGGAGGGGGGAGGCAAGGCAATTGGAGTTAAGTGAAACAAATAATATTTTTAAAGAAAAAGAGGAAGAAAATTGATCAATACATTAAAAAAGTCCAGGTGGACAGAGCCAAGATGGCAGAATGAAAGTAGGAACTTGTCTGAGTTTCTCCATGAATTCCATCAGTAACCTCTAAATAGTGAATCTGAACAGATTTTAGAGTGACAGAATCCACTGGGAGATGGAACGTGTCAGATTCCTAGTTCAGAAAAATGTACATGTAGAACTGGGCAGGGGGAGTGTGGAGCATGCATGCTGCATTGGTGTGGAACTGAGACCAGACCACAGTGGAGCAAGATCGAGCCCTGGCTTTGCAGACCTCTCACTATGGGATGGAGTATTGGTCAGAGAAGGGTAAGAGAAAGCACAGAGCTTGCAGCAGCAACAGCAGCTTCTCCTGGGGCTATCGACTTGCAGCCTGGATGTTTAAAAATCACCTACCTGAACTTCCGGGAGCCAAGAGAGTGGAGTAAACCCTACCTGCTCTAATCCCCCTTCCTGACCCTGAAAACCCAGAGATTATTGCCCCAGTGTAAAATCCTGAAATAGTGGAAGCAGTGGCAATCTTGGGAGTCCTAGAGGAAGGGTGTGACTGAAGCTGTGCTGAACCTGAAAGAAGGGCTGGAGGTGTCCCAACACACCCTACCTCAGCTGACCAGTGGGAGATCCTGAAGCCCAGGGAGGTGGAGCCAGCAATTACTAACACCAGAAGCCTAGGTATGCCTTAGCACAATCAAGGAAATCTGCAAACATCAGCATGGCAAGCTGCCAGCTGCTAAGACTGCCCAAGCTCTAGTCCAGGGGCACAGAGGTGGAAACCTGAAGTAGCTAAACCACCCCTCCCTGACACCTTACTCGGTAAGTCTCAGGGTACCCCAGGGTAACACTGAAAGTCCTGGTCTTGGCCTCAGGCTAGACACCCAGAGGCTACAACACACCCTAGGTCCCAGCTTGAGAAGCATGGGTCAGAGCCCTCTATACTCCAGAAGCAGAAATCCACTTTAAAAGCCAGGAAATAGGCAATCAGAATGGGCCAGAAGCAACCAAAGATGACTGAATCCTATTACTGTGATTGAGAAGAATCACTTTGAGGGGACACCATCAACTCTATATACACTCCCAAGACTACAGAAAGAAATATGAACTGGCCAGTCTCAAGCCCCAAAAGCATTCTTGGAAGAGCTCAAGAAAGATTTTAAAAGTCAAATTAGAGAGGTAGAAGATAAATCGAGCAATTCTTTTAAAATTACATTGCCCAAAATGGAAAAAAATCTCACTGAAGCAAACAAATCCTTAAAAAGTAAAATTTGTGTACTGGGATAGGAGGATCAAAATCTAACTGGAGAAAATACCTCCCTAAAAATGAAATCTGAACTCATAGAAAAGGAGCTTCAAAAACTAACCAAGGAAAATCACTAAAAATTAAAATCAGTCAAGTTGAAGCTAATGACTCTTATGACACATCAACAATCAGTCAAACAAAACATAAAGATTGAAAATTTAGAAGAAAATTGGAAAAATGACTGACCTGGAGAACAGATCCAGGAGAGATAATCTAAGAATTATTGGTCTATCAGAAAGCCATGATGAAAAAACCAGCCTGGACAACATCCTCCAAGAAATTATCAAAGGAAACTGTCCTGAGGTCTTAGAGCCAGAGGGTAAAATAATTATCAAAAGAATTCACCAGGGTCCTCCTGAAAGAGATCCCAAATTGAAAACTCCAAGAAATATAGTTATTATATTATAATTATAATTATAAGGTCAAGGAGAAAATACTGCAAGCAGCCAGAAAGAAACAATTCAAATATCATGGAACTACAGTCAGTATCACACAGGACCTAGCAACTTGTACATTAAAAGATCAGAGGGATTGGAATGTGATAAGGCATAATTGATAAGGCAAAAGAGCCTGGACTGCAACCAATGCAGCAAAATTGAGCATAATCTTTCCGGCAAGGAGATGGTCATTCAATGAAATAAGGGACTTCCAGACTTTCCTGATAAAATATCCAGAGCTCAATGGAAAATTTGCTCTCCAAATACAAGACTCAAGAGAGATGTAAATAAGGAACACACACACACACACACACACACACACACACACACACACACACATGCATACTCACATGCACAGAACTTTAATTCAGTAAAAGCAAACTGTTTACATCCCTATATGGGAAGCTTATACCTGTCAATATTGACATTTATATAATTATCATGACATTTAAAAGGGATATACATAGATAGAGGATGTGGGTATTAATGAATTAATTTGATGATAAAAAATAACTTATTAAGGAATCCGAAGGGATTGTAATGGGAGAAAAGGAAAGGAGGAGGCAGAAAAGGATAAATCATGCCTCACAGAAAGGCATAAAAATATACTATAGTAGAGGGAAAGAATTTTACTCTAATTGGTTTTGATTCAAGGAGGGATTAATATAATGACTTAAGTTTAAGATTCTAACATGAAAAGACACAAAAACTCATTATAGTAGAGGGAAAGGAGGGAGAGAGAGCAGCACTGTATGAAATTTATTCTCTTTGGTTTGGTTCAAGGAGAGAATAACCTACTCCGTTAAATATAAAAATCTATTGTGCCCTACAGGCAGTAGGAGGGGTAAGGGGGGAAGAAGAGGGAGTGGTTAGAAGGGAGAGAAATAGTATTAAGGAGGAAGAGTGGGTAAAGGGAGGGAGGTGCATAGGGAGGGAATACTGAGGGAGGCGGTGGTCAGAAGGAAAACTCTTAAGAAGGGGAAGGGAGAAAGGAGAAATAAAAGCATAAACAGGGAAGGGAATAGGATAGAGGGAAAGACAAAAATAGTAATCATAACTGTGAATGTGAATGGGATGAACTCTCCCATAAAATGGAGGCAGATAGCAGAATGGATTAAAAACCATAATTCTACAATATGCTGTTTACAAGAAACATATTTGAAACAAGGTGATACACACAAGGTAAAGGGAAAAGGCTGGAGTAGAATATCTTATGCTTCAGCTAAAGTAAAGAAAGCAAGGGTAGCAATCTTTATCTCAGATGAAGCAAAAGCAAAAATATATCTAATTAAAAGAGATAAGGAAAGAAACTATATCCTGCTGAAACGCACCACTGAGAATGAAGTAATATCATTACTTAGCATATATGCACCAAGTGGTATAGCATCCAGATTCCTAGAGGAGAAGTTAAGGGAATTAGAGGAAGAAATAGATAGCAAAACTATATTAGTGGGGAACCTCAATCTCCCCCTCTCCGAACTTGACAAATCTAACCTCAAAATAAACAAGAAAGAAGTTAAGGAGGTGAATAGAATTTTAGAGAGGGTAGATAAATAGACATCTGGAGAAAACTGAATGGGTATTAAAAGGAATATACCTTCTTCTCAGCAGTACATGGAACATACAAAAAAATAGACCGTGTACTAGGGCATAAAAACCTCATATTTCAGTGCTGAAAGTCAAAAATATTAAATACATCCTTCTCAGAGCATGATACAATAAAAATTGTATGTAATAAAGGGCCATGGAACAAGAGATGAAAAACTAATTGGAAACAATAATTTAATCCTAAAGAATGAATGGGTCAAGCAAGAAATTATAGAAACAATCACTAACTTCATTCAAGAGAATAACAATAATAAGACAGCATACCAAAACTTGTGGGATGCCGCAAAAGCAGTTCTTAGGGAAAATTTTATATCTCTGAATGCATATGTGAATAAAATAGAGAAATGGAGTCAATAAATTGGGTATGCAACTGAAAAAGCTAGAAAAAGAATAGATTGAAAATTCCCAATTAAATACTTAATTAGAAAACTGAAAACCAAAGGAGAGATTAATAAAATTGAAATTAAGAGAACTATTGAATTAATAAATAAAACTGAGAGCTAGTTTTATGGAAAAAATACAATAAAATTGATAGACCTTTAGTCAATATGATAAAAAAAAGAAAGAAGAAAACCAAATTAATGAGTTTCAAAAATGAAATGGGTAAATGTACCTCCAATGAAGAGGAAATTAAAACAATAGTTAGGAAATATTTTGCCAAATTGTATGCACCTAAATTTGACAATCTTAGTGAAATGGATGAATATTTACAAAAATATAAGCTTCCTAGATTAACTGAAGAGGAAGTAAATTATTTAAATAACCCCATCTCAAAAAAAGAAATTGAACAAGACATCAATGAACTCCCTAGGAAAAAATCTCCAGGGCCAGATGGATTTACTAGTGAATTCTGTTAAATATTTAAAGAACAATTGATTCCAACACTTTACAAGCTATTTGGGAAAATTGGAGAAGAAAGAATCCTACCAAATCCTTTTTATGACACAAATATGGTACTGATACCCAACTCGGGAAGAGAGAAAACAGAGAAAGAAAATTATAGAACAATTTCCCTCATGAATATAGATGCAAAATTTTAAATAAAATGCTAGCAAAAAGACTACAGTAACTTATCATGAGAATAGTACACTTTAATCAGGTAGGATTTATTCCAGGAATGCAAGGATGGTTTAATATTAGGAAAACTATCTCTATAATTGATCATATCACCAACAAAACTAGCATAAACCATATGATTATCTCAATAGAAGCAGAAAAGGCTTTTGACAAAATACAACACCCATCCCTATTAAAAACACTAGAAAATATCAGAATAAATGGAGTCTTCCTTAAAATAATAAGTAGTATCTATCGAAAGCCATCAGCAAGTATTATATGTAATGGGGATAAGCTAGAAGTATTTCCATTAAGATCAGGGGTAAAACAAGGATGTCCATTATCACCCCTCTTATTCAATTTGGTACTAGAAGTGTTAGTAGTAGCAATAAGAGAAGAAAAAGAAATTGAAGGAATCAAATTAGGCAAAGATACTAAGCTATCACTCTTTGCATATTATATGATGATATACTTAGAGAATCCTAGACAATCAACTAAAAAACTGCTTAAGACAATAAATAAATTTGACAGTTACAGGATATAAGATAAACCCACATAAACCCTCAGAATTTCTATATATTTCTAACTAAATCCAACAGCAAGAGATAGAGATTCCACTTAAAGTTATTGTAGACATTATAAAATATTTGGGAACCTACCTACAAAAACAAACCCAGGACCTATATTAACACAATTACAAAATGCTTTTCACACAAATAAAGTCAGATTTAACTAATTGGAAAAACATCAGCTGCTCTTGGCTACGTAGAACTCAAATAATAAAAATGACAATTTTACCTAAATTAAATTATGTATTTAGTGCCATAACAATCAATCTATCAAAAATTATTTTATATAGCTAGAAAAAATAATAACAAAATCCATCTAGAAGAACAAAAGGTCCAGAATATCAAGGGAATTAATGAAAAGAAATGCTAGGGAAGGTGGACTAGCCATACCAGTTTTTAATCTGTATTATAAAGCAGCAGTCATCAAAACTACTTGGTACTGGCTGAGGAATAGAGTAGTGGATCAGTGGAGTCACAGACACAGCAGTCAATGAGTATAGTAATCTAGGCTTAATAAACCCAAAGACCCCAGTTTTGGAGATAATAACTCACTATTTGACAAAAACTGCTGGGAAAACTGGAATATGATATGGCAGAAACTGGGCATAGACCAATATCTTACACTGTATACCAGAATCAAGTCAAAATGGGTGCACGATCTTAGTTAAAGGCTGATACTGTAAGCATCTGGGAGAGCAATGAGTAGTTTACCTGTCAGATTTATGGAGAAGGGAAGATTTTATGACCAAAACAAGAGTTAGAGAGCATTATGAAATGCAATATAGGTAATTTTGATTACATTAAGTTGAAAAGTTTCTGTACAAAAAAGCCAATGTAGCCAAGATTAAGATGAATATGGAAAATTGGGAAAGAATTTTTACAACCAGTGTCTTTGATAGGTGTGTTCAGATATAAAATAGATTTTCCTGACCCTAGGAAGGATCAGGTCATAGACTGTATTTGTACCTTTTGTCCCTCACTACTTATCTACATGAGATTCACCCAAACTTTCTTGCTATATCCTGCCTCAATCTTCCAGTGAGTTATGCCATATAACAAAAATTATTTTTAAAAAGAAAAAGCAGAAACAAGCAAAACTGATCAATAAATTGAAAAGAATCTGAAGGGATTCAGACTGCTTAACCCAATTTATTATCATTTATATACAAAACAGCAACCAAAAGCTAGAGGGACCCTTATATGCTTGACTGATGGATTGAATGGGAGGTAGAGAGAGTGTAGTCAAGCCCCTGAAGTGATAGTGTTCTGTGCTCAAGCCTATAGCAATACTCTGTTCCCAAACAGGGCAGGAGACTTTAGGCCTTAGTGACAATTTCCTCACCCAAAGTGAGGGTAGCAAAGCAGGCAGAAATATAGACTCTGGTAGCAATAGACAGCAGCAAGCAGTGGGCAGAGATGCAAACCTTATGGGGAGATGATAATAGTGGGCCATGGATGGTGGGAAGAGTTATGGAACCCTGCCATAGCAGACAAGATTGGCAAGTGTTTAGATATGCAGAAGAGTGGGTACTGATATATGAAGTGGCAAAAGGAAGGCCCACTATAAACAAATACTGTAATATAAAACTGATAGATCCTCCCACATTGCTAGTCCACATTTTTGGGCTTAGAAGATCAAGGATTGGCATTGTTGGGAGGGTTTTTACTTTGTGGTAACAAAGGTGAAATGAAAGTACCTAATTAATCTTGAAGAAAACAGAGGAATGTTCTTCACAGGCCTTTCATGGGGCAAAGATTGTGCATCTCCCTCCCATCTCCATTGTTCTTTAAGGGACAGGAGGTCCTGGCTGAATTACCAGGGAATAGTAAGTATGTAAGTATAGTAAGTAAGAATAAGTATGATAACAATATTAAATATAATAGAATAAGGCAATCTTCCTGACCTGATGAGGATAATTGACTATGTAAGGAGTGTTATCATCTTTGCTATAGCCCTTTGTGTTTCTGGTGCTACTTCTGCTTAGGATCATCATTTTTCATTAAGTGACTGAGCCATTGTGAACTGCAGAGATTTGGCACCACCAAAACATGGACTTGGTTTTTTGGACTTGAGACTCTTATCTTTCCTGGGACTCTCCCAGATTCAATCACTCCTTAAGGAAACTGTTATAATGTTTGGTTTTAGTTTTAGTTTTTCTTTAGTGTTGCCTCTATTAGGTTTCTTGAATATTATATTACTAAATTATAATACCAAAATCACTTAAGTGGTGGTAGGTCCTCTAGAATATTTTGCTTTTTTTTTTTTTGGAGGGCAATTGGGGTTAAGTAACTTGCCCAAGGTCACACGGCTAGGCTTTTGTTTGTGTGTGTTAAGTGTCTGAGGGCGGATCCAAATTCAGGTCCTTCTGATTCCAGGGCTGGCGCTCTACTCACTGAGCCACCTAGCTGCCCGGCTCTAGAATATTTTAACGACCTTAATACTAAAGGATGGAGTATAATAGGAATCTAACTCCTCCCCCACGCAGGTTAAGCTATGTTTTCCTTTAAAGGTATTGAGATGTTTCTAAAAAATTGGTTGGCTCAGACTGTTTGTATCATTTTCTTGTCATTTGAGTACAGGACTCTCATATGATTAGTTGGTGAGTCACAGTGGAAGTTTCACTGAGCTAAATCAATTCAAGGGATTCTCCACACCTATGTTTATTGAATATTTTTCTCCTGCTGTGGCTAAGTAAATATCTTTTTTTAAACTACTAAATATCCTATGAATGTCTCATTTTGTTCCAATATTGAACATGAGCTACCAGGAGACTGACCTGAATCAGCCCTGACCCAGAGGAGAAGAGATGCATTTTCATATTTTTTCTTGGGAATCATGTTTGTCTTTAGTGATTTTGCAGCATCTACTTTCTTTTGTTTTGTGGTTATTTTTGTCCCATTTATATTGCCATAGTTTTTGTGAATAATGTTTTCTTAGCTCTGCTTACTTCACTATGCATCAGTTCATGTAAGTCTTTCCACATTTTTATCATCATATTTGCTGTTTCTTAGAGCACACTAATATTGTATTACATTAATTTACCAAAATTTGTTTAGTTAATCCCCATTTGAGGGTATCTACTTTGTTTCTAGAGCATTTTAGTAATTTATTTTTGTATAAATTCAAATTGCTTTTCCAAATGAATGTACTAATTCATAGTTCCTCTAGCAATGCACTAATATACTTATTTTCCCCATATCCCTGCAGCATTTGCTTTTCCCATCTTTTGTCATATTTTCTAATTTGTTGGATGTAAGGTAAAATTCAGTGTAATTTGATCGATGCTTTTTTATTAATGATTTCGAGTAATTTTTTCATATGGTTGCTAATGGTTTATAATTCTTTTGAGAACTATTTGTTCATATTCTTTGAAACTTTGTCTATTGGAAAATGGTCTTTTTAATATCTATTATTTGTCTATAGCTCTTTGATATTAAGGCTTCACCTGAGAAATTTGAAATAATTTCTACTAGCACAACCCATTAACTGCTCCTTTTCTTATCATAGAGGGATTTATTTGTTTCTGTAGAAGCTTTTCAACTTCATGTAATCTTTTCAGCAATCAAATCGTGTAAGCTTTTCAAGTAATCATAGTTATCTAATGTAATTGTCTCTATCTTTAATTCAGTTAAGTATCTTCTACCTATAGCTATGAGAGATTTGTGATGTTTCTCTTCTAAATTTGAGCTAGTATGTTCTATTAATATTAAGGTTGTGTATACATTTAGAATGTATTATGGAATATAATATAAGGTGTTGGCATAAACTTAACTTCTGCCAAATTGCTTTCCAGATTTCCCAGTAGTTTTTTTCAGACAAAAAGTTTTTTTTCCCTAGGTAATGCATTTTTTCTTTTTTTAAAAAAATCAAACACTGATTTATTGAGTTCCATTGTTTTGATTATCTCTTCCATTGATCTATTTCTCCATATTTTCACCAATACCAGATGGTTTTGATGACTGCTGCTTTATGATATAGCCTGAGGTCTAGAAGAGCTATTTCCCTTTTTTTCTACCTCTTTTTCTCATTTCTCTTGATATTTTAGATCTTTCATTTTTCCAAATGAATTCTATTACTTTATCAAGTTCTACAACACATACCTTTGGCTACTTGATCTAGAATTAAAAGTGCAAATCAACTTTGTTAGCATTATACCTTTTATCTATTTATTTTTAGTTTTCAACATTTACTTTTATAAGATTTTTAGTTCTAAATTTCCCCCCTTTCTTCCCTCCCCCACTCCCAAGATGGCATGCAATCTGATATAGGCTATATATGTACAATCATATTAAACTTTTTTCCACATTAGTTGTGCTGTGAAAGAAGAATCAGAACAAAAGGGAAAAACCATGAGAAAAAAAAGAAAAAATAGTGTCCTTCAATCTGCATTCAGACTCCATAGTTCTTTCTCTGGACGTGGATAGCATTTTCCCATCATGAATTGAATCACATTGTTACATTGCTTAGAAGGGCTAAGTCTATCAAAGCTGGTCTCCTAGTTCAATACAGATATTTTTGAAGGTTTATTTTGTAGCCTGCAACTTTGCTGAATCTTATTATCTCAATTAAGAACTTTGATGATTCTCTAGGATTTTCCACATAAACTATCTTTTTTGCTGTTCAGTCGTTTAAATTGTGTCTGACTCTTTGTGACCCCATTTGGGATTTTCTTGGTAAAAATACTGGAGTGGTTTTCCATTTCTTTCTCCAACTCATTTTACAGTTGAAGAAATTGAAGCAAATAGGGTCAAGTGACTTGCCCAGGGTCACATAGCTACTAAGTATCTAAGGCCAGACTTGAACTGAGGAAGATGAATCTTCTTGACTTCAATCTTGTCACTCTATCCACTGCACTACCTAGCTGCCCTGTAAACCATCATTCGTCCATAAATAAGGGTAGTGTGATTGCTGCTTTATCTATATTTATGTTTTAATTTCTCTTTGTCTTATTGTGGCTGCTGACATTTCAAGAACTATATCAAATAAAAGTGGAGTGGGCATCCTTACTTTATGTTTGTGTTTAGTGGAAAAGATTTTAATATATTCCCATGGCATGTGATTCTTGCTTTTGGTTTTAGATAAATACTTTTTGATATTATAAAAATATCCAAATCCACTCTTCTTCCTATATTTCTTATTTCTACTGAAGGCAATGCCATTCTTCCATTCAGCCAGCTTTACACCCTTGATTCCTTATTATTCTTTACACCAAAGATCAAATCACCTGCCAGATCTTATTTGTTCTACCTCCACAACATTTCTTTCCTATGTCCCCTTGCTTCCACTCACAATCACCCTCCTCCCTCCTGCCCCGTTCAGGCCCTTATTATTTTTCTTTGATTTTTACAGTAGCCCCCTAATTGGTGTCCCTGCCTTTCCCTTCTCTCCTTCATCTTCCATATAGCTACCAAAATAATATTCCTAAAGTGGAAGTCTGATCATGACATGGCCCTCTTCAATAAACACCAGTGGCACTCTAATACTTTAGAATAAAAACCAAACTCCTTAGTCAGTTAAGGCCTTTGACAATTTCCCTCTGTCCAGTTAAGGAGGTTCAGAATTCGAATAAACAGAATGCTCGGCACTCCAAGAAAGACCCAAGGCAATTTCTTTAGAATATTTATTCAGAATATGTGTATATATATATATATATATATATATATATATATATATATATATATATATATATATATATATATATATATACATATAGGCAAGTAGCTGACTGGGTATGGATGTAATGGTCAGATAGCTAGAAGCCCTGTCTGTTGGTCTGTTTCTCTAGCTGTATATTTTTTTGTTTGCTTGTAACTTCTGTTTGTTTTCTCTAAAGTTCAGGGTGCTGAATTTTCCTCTGAACTAGGTGAATGATATATGTTTGATGAAAGTAAGATTGTTAGCCCCTTTTTTGAGTTGCTTTCCTTCAGAAAAGCAGATCAAAGAACCTGTGCTAGCAGCCATCCTGGGTATGCTAGGGTGCTTGCTGCTACACCATTACATTTGTTCCTAAGAACTTTCATGCCCCTTGCATAGCCTAAAGGAATTTGAAGACCTTCTCTGTTTTGAAAATATACCCTGCCCCCAGTTATAAAAGGACTGATTTAAAATGATATTAGAATGAACGTGATATCATGTTTTCCTTTTAGGTTCATTGGGACTTGAGTTATTTCTGGCTTCATGCTATATACAGCCTGATCCTTCTAAATTTCTTCACTCCATCTAGAGCCATTGTAGAACTTTTTTTTAGCTCAAGCATATAGTCCCTTTTCCTTCCAGTCTTGATTATCCTTATTCCAAAGTCATTTATCATGGTTTCTCATTTATAAGACATTTATGGAGAACTTAAGAATATTTTTTTGTAAATTCTGAAATTCAAAAATGTAGAATTCCCACATGCACAGAAGAATACAAAAAAAGAGGATTCTATATGAAATCCTGAATTTACTTTCATAGGACTAAAGCTTTAATATATATAATATACATATATTTTTATGAATAATAATTCCACACAGCCTGTATTGGGAGGAGTGGAGCAGAGGCCACAGGAAGCTGGCAGTCAGAGCAGCTAGAGGAGGAGAAGATACATCTGAGGTGGACAGTTAGGCTTGTGAGTAAATGTTGGTTTGTGGGAAGGCTAAAGGAAGCTGCGGCTCTCTGTGTTGTTATAGCTTATTAACTTCTTTGCTACTATGATGGAATCAGCTTACTGGTTTTGTGATTCAGTTTTCTGGTGTCTGAATAAATGTTTTGCTTCTGTCTTCTATATGGAGAATCTGTTATATTTTGCAATCAAGCACTATGCCAGTATATTTATAGTGGCCATAGGCACTGTGAATATTGCATTGGTGCTACAACTTTCTAGATCTTATATCCCTCTTGTGTTCCCTTTCTCCCTCTTCCTATTCCTATATGTATCCCTATTAAGTTGAATAAATTTCTACACCAAACTCTGCATGTGTATATGCATGTGTGTGTTGACAGAGTGCTTTTCTTCCTCCTTTTTCCTTATTTCTTATAACATCTTCAAAGCATAATAAAATTATTTATAGGTCTTCTATCTCAATTGACTACCTCTGTGATCTCTTGTGACATTAGGATTATGAAAGAACTCTTTTAACACCCCCTCCCCTCCATTAGAATATAAGCAGTTCACCTTTATAAGATTCCCTTCTGATTGTTCACTTGTGGTTATGGTTTTCTTTCCTCTTGATTCCAGCATTTGTATTTCAACGTAGTTACATGCCCACATGTTTTCTCCCCTGATAGAACATATGGCCCTTGAGGGCAAGGACTATTTCATCTCTTCCCATAGCCCTACATCCTAGTAAGCACTTAATAAATGTTCTTTGGTTTCCTCTTATGATATTTCTTTTCCTTCTTTAATGCTTTTATTCATTATCCATTCCATTCTGTTGATAAGAAGTTCTATATTCATTTCAGGTGCTTCTATTGGTATTATTTGAATATATTTTTTCTTCTAGCATTTCTGTATTCTTTCCTTAAGTAATATAATTTTTTATTATGTAATTATTCTTATTTTCTTTTTTCATTTCTTTGAATGTTTAAAAAACATTTTCAAAGGATTCTTTTAGTTTTGCTTTTCATTTTTTCTATTTTTGTATTCTATTTAACAAGACTCTCCTTTAATCTTGCCTTCCTCTCTCTTCCTGGAAGTCCCTTTCTTGTTGAATTATTTTTTTCTAATTAGTGCTTTTCTTACAATTATTTTTCTAGTTTATACTGTCCATGGTACATATTTTGACAAAATACACCCACACATACACACATGCATATATATGTACATGTATGTGTATGTGTATCGCCCTTCCATTTTCATTTAAAGATCTCTTGATCAGATATATAAGATACTAAGCAAATATTTGGTTTAACTAATTGTCATTAATGACTCCATTCTTGAATAAAAGCCTATATTTTACACCATATTGCAAAAGTCTATACCTCCTTCTGATGGACCATTTTATTATACAGCTGTTCATTCCCAAATTCAATTTTCTTTCCTTTGATTACTCCAGTGATGAAATCACCCCATGTGGCCTCTGCTTTCTTGCCTACAATTTCAGAATCCCTAAAATATTCTCTAGGTTCCTTCTGGTGGTATCACTTGTCCTTACATGACTAACAAGACATGTGTAGTTATCAGATTGTATAATATTCAGAAAGTTGCTAGATCTTAGTTATATACCCTTGAAAGACAAAACACTTCTCTCTTACTAATCTAGACTCTTTTTTTTTTTTTTTTGCTTTTTTTCCGAGGGCAATTGGGGTTAAGTGACTTGCCCAAGGTCACATGGCTAGTTTTTGTGTTAAGTGTCTGAGGCTGGATTTGAACTCAGGTCCTCTGGACTCCAGGGCCAGTGTTCTGTCCACTGCATCATCTAGCTGTCCCTGACTCTTTTTACTTTGAATTTATTTGATGACCTCTCTCTTAATGTTATGTTTGGAGCCAAAATCCTTTAGGAATGAGACCAATTTGGACTTTGCATTCACATAAAACTTACTTGGCACTGGACGAAAAGGAAACATCAGACATTCTATATAGGTCACTACAAAATTCCCTTTGGCCTTTTACTTGCTGGAATTGAAATCCTCTATCCTATAGTATTCTCTTTTGGTAGCTTTTATGACAAATTCTCAAGATGAGCTGTAACTTCCTGCCAAAGTCCCAATGTGAAAAGCTTAGCACAGTTATTGTCTATGTAAAGGTCTCAAATAGAATCTGATTCTTAGTCACTTTGTACCTCTTCCTATACCCTCTCATATGTTCCACTGATTGAATTTTAGAAACCTTCTCTTATGCTACTTCTGTTGCTATTGGCACCCTGACAGGCCTTCCTGACTTTCTCAAGAGATGATACCAGTTTGACCAATTATCTATGATTGACAATAACATTTTTCTGCCAAAACTCCAGTGTAAATGTACTTTATGTTATGTGGGCAGTTGTAAGTGTAGATCTGATGCTCAGAAAAGAAGTCAGGTCTGAAAAATAGATTTGGTAGTAATTTGCATTGTTTGTAGTTGAAGCCATAGGTGTGAATAAGATTAAAGTCATAGAATTTTATATTTGAATCAGATCTTAGCAGTCTATCCATCTAGTCCAACTCCTTCTTTTTTACAGATGAGGGAACTGAATCTTAGAGTGTGAAAGAATTGAGTTGCCCAAGATAACTAGGAGAACAGTATATGTTAAGAAGAGGAAAAAAGTCAAGGACAGAATCTTAGGGAAGACCCATATTCAGAGATTAGGAAAAGGATGAGGAACTAGTGAAGACGATGAAAAAGGGATAATTAGAGAATAAAGAGAAGAACTAGTAGAGTGTGACGTCTATTAAGCTTTTAGTTTTACACAATGCTTTTAGATATATTATATGTAGAGAAATATAAAAGCAAAGTAGTTGTGCTACATTGGACAGAGACTAATCCAAGCCAAACAGGCTGACCTAAGTGCATACATATAAGACACATGTAATGGAAAGATGACATTAAGATGACAGAAATAAAAATGAAATACATAGAAGATTTGTCGATCATTGTATATTAAATACAGGGTAACAATTTTAAATCTACAGTTGAGTTCATATTGAGAGAATAATTATTCGAGTTGTCTATTTTGCTTAAATGAAGTTACAAGTCAATATATGTTAAAAGTCAAAATGGAGTTTCAGAAACTATTCATATCATGATATACTTCTAATAAGAATTCCTCACTATAAAGCATTTTACCTTCCAAAAGATACTTTCTCCACATCTTCATTATCCTCCCTTCTCCATCAGACAGAAGCCAATTAGCAAAAACATCTTTGCTCTGGCAAAACTTGGTAACAAAATTCCTTTTTCATCCCACTGAATAGAAAATAATGGCTTTTTCTACTGGCTTCTAGATGGAAGATTACATGCTCCACTTCCTTTGTATGGAGAGATGGTCTTTAAGAAAACAGATGGTGCTGAGGAAGATGAGCATTTTACTATCCACTTGCCTTCCCATCCTGACTACAGAAAGCAGTTACCTGAGATTAGCAAGGGCAAAGACTTCATCAGATGCTTGCCTGTCCACATCTCCAAATACATTTTAGGTAGGTGTATGACTTAATTTGTAGATGTAGTAATCAAGCAAACTCCTCCAGAATTAGCCTAGCTTGATCCAATCTGGCTTAATGAATCTATCCTATCTTTCAGGGATTCTAGACAAAAAAACCCTGAGCAAGTGTCTTCTTGTAAGCCGGCACTGGTCTATGCTGGTGGAGCAGGTCAAGAAGGATCAAGCAACACATCAGCATGTTGAGAATGAGATCACACTCCTTCGGGTACTTCAAGTGATGTCAGGGAAGAGTTGGACTCGTGCTTAATATTCCTAACTATATAGGTCAATTCTCAGGGAGGGTACATGGTGGGATTTCTATTTTCACATCCACTGTCTGGTAGGTGTTATTTTCTAGTATTATGGCCAGCAAGGAGGATCAGAAGTACATTAAAAATGATCTCTCCCTTTTTTTTTAAAGCAGTTGGGGTTAAGTAACTTGCTCAAGGTTACACGGCTATTCATTATTTATGTGTGGGTGCTCATTTTCTGAGGTCGGATTAGATCTCGGGTCATCCCAACTCTGAAGCCGGGGCTCTTACTCACTGCACCACCTAGCCACCCCTCTCCCTTTTTTTTTTAAACTCAATTCTCTCATCATAACTATCAACCTCTTAGAGTGACCAACATCCATCAGTAAACCTAGATAATTGGTGGACAAGGTTCTTTAACCCTCAGAAACCTCATAGAAATTATTTTCCCCTGAAGATAGAAGAAGAAATACAACATGGATTGTGTAATAAGAGGATAATAAATTCTCAACTATATCAGTTTTATATGATATGCATTTGATCTTTATAGGCGACACAGTCTGTTTAGAAGCTAAAATGGTTTTCTCCCCTGATGATTGTCATTTCTTTGTTGCTGTTTTTGTTGTTTTACTTTTTAACCCTTTATCTTAATCTGAAACCTTCAATAATTCACTCTTGGTAAACTGAATGTCCTTCAAAAGAACTAAGTATGAAAAGGTAACTCTGGATCAGAGTGAATTTCCCATACAGATGGCCATCAGTAGTCTTTTCTAGGCCAGTTTCGAAAACAGTATTCTAGGCAATTGATTGCTTTTTTCTAGGTGTTGCCTTTACTATACCATAAAGGAGAATAAGGATACTAAAGGTAATGTTATTTTGTTCTCATTTCAGGAGACCTATTCTAAAGGGATGTACCCTAACTATGCCAGTAGACCAATAATCCCAATTCCCAAGACAGATGAAAGTGATAAAGTCACCCAATCAAAAAGTACAAAATGGAAACTGAAAGCTAAGGTATGTGACATTTGGTTGAGGTGTTTGTTTTGTATTTCATTTTGTCATGAAAAACTGGATCAAAAATTTCTATGGGGAAACAATGGAGTGAATTAGAAAAATGCTGGAATTAGTTAGCATACCATTGGTATTTGCTATTGTCACTAGTTATCTGAACTCAAACTTCACTTCCATAGACTTGATTCCTCATTTGTAAAATGAAGTAGTTAAACTATAATATTCAATACATGTTTAGAAAACAAGTATGTGATAAGTGACATTTACATAGCACTCATTCAAACCACACAACAATCCTTTTTGTGAGACAAACATTATTGTTCCCATTTTATAGATGAGGAAACTCAGGCTCAGTGAGGTTAAATTATTTGCCCAATTTCACACAACTAATGAGTATCAAAGGTAGGATTTAAAGCAGCAAAAAAGATCTCAGATAAGAAGCAATGCTAACATAAAATTAAGATTCTTCTTAACCTCCAAAACAGAAGCCCAGTGATTGGCAAATCCATGAGAATTTGCTTGCTTGCAAGGAGTCATTTATTTATTTGACCATTTATTTAATAAACATTTATTATTTACTATATATGCATTGCACTAGAGTTGACACTAGGGGTAAGGACAAATATAAATTAGAAATCTTGTCTTCAAGTTGAGGAAAAAAACATATATAGAAATAACTGAATATTATATGTGTATAGAAAATATCCCTAGTTTAAATATGGTCTTGTATATTTACTAGCTATATGAATTTGAGCAAGTCATTTAACACCCCAGTTTTCTCATCTGTAAAATGAGGATGTTAATCATAGATAGCATCTACCTCACAAAGGTGTCGGGATCTATTGTAATATCATATGTAATAAATGTAAAATGTTTTGCAGATTTGGGGAACCTATATAAATGTGATATTTTATTATTGTTAACATGAAGCCACCCTATACACCCGATGCTGTTTATGTGTGTATTTAGTGTGCCAAATTTTAAACTGGAGAAATAGCAAAAGGCAGCCTGACATGGGAAATGGAGGAGAGATAGCAGAAGAAACAGTCAGGAAGCAGGATAACTAGTCGATGGAAACAGCAGCAGCAGGTATGAGAATGGTGGGAAAAAAGATGCTGCCAACAGGACTGGCGTGACATTCCTGAAATCCAGTATCCTTTCTGGGACTCAGTGGTGACTTTGGATCATAGCCAGAGGTTTCAACATGCTAACATGAGGTGAACAGTTACCTTTACCATGCTGAGTCATGAATGAAAGGGGGTGCAGAGCCAAATGGCAGAGTAAAAGCAAGAGCTTTCTTAGGTTCCTGCTTCAACCACCTCCGATACCTGTAAAAAAAAGACTCTAAACAAATGTTAGAGCTACAGAACCCACAAGTCACAGAGAGAAACAAATCTCCCACTGCAGGCAGCCTGGCAGGCCGACAGGAAGGGTCTGTCACACCAAGCTGGGAGGGGAGCACAGTCAAACTGTGCTGGCCCAGACCTGGGTCACAGATTGGCCAGACAAGACTTCAGGGGACTGATTCACCAGCAGCTGTGGTGGTTTCCATTCTTTTCAACCTATAAATGCCAAAGATAAAGTAAAGTCAGTGGGGAACTCTGTTGGAACTGGGTGAGAGAAGAGTGTGGTCTGGTTCCTGTCCCTGGGGCAGTGGAGGTTGCAGAGGCTATAGCTGCCACCATGTGACTGCCTCCTGAGATCTAGGCCTACAGATCATAGGGACACCAAATGACCATTCAGAGAATAATTGCTTTGACCTACTTGGATCTAGGTTGCAATCTTGGGTGGTGGTCCTGGGGTGAGGAGTGCTAGTGTGGTGAGCCTGTGGTAGACTGTGGAGAGGCAGTCATCCTCAAGAGTTCTGAGACAGGTGCCTACAAAAAGCTCTGACAACAGCTACATAAAACCTCAGAAATTTGGGACACAGCACTATCCACTCTGGAAGCAGAGTACTACTGTAGCAAAGAGCTCAAAAGTTATGTAATTGGCTTGCAAGACGAGCAAATAGAGGAAGTATAATCAAGCTATAGAATTCTTTTGGTGACAAAGACGATCAAAACATAGAAACAGAAGAGGAGAACAAAGCCAAAACTCCTGCATCAAAAGCCTCCAAGAAAAATATGAATTGGTCACAGGCCATGGAGGAGATCAAGAAAGATTTTTAAAATCAAGTAAAAGAAGAAGAGGAAAAACTGGGAAAAGAAATTAGAATAATGCAAAAAAATTGTGAAAAGTGAGTCAACAGCCTGCTAAAGGAGACCCAAAAAATTACTGAAGAACATTTACAGCTAAAAAAATAGACTAACTAAAATGGCAAAAGAGGCCCAAAAAGCCAATAAGGAGAATTCCTTAAAAAAGCAAAATTAGTCAGATAGAAAAGGAATTTCAAAAACTCACTGAGGAGAATAACTCCTTCAAAATTAGATTGGAGGAGCAGATAGGTGGCACAGTGAATAAAGCCCTGGAGTCAGGAGGACCCAAGTTAAAATCTGGCCTCCCTCACAACCATGTGACCTTGGGCAAGTTACTTAACCCCAATTACCCTGCCTTCCCCCTCCAAAAAGCAAAAATCAATTAGATTGGAGTAATTGGAAGCTAATGACTTTATGAGAAATCAAGATACTATAAACAGATCCAAATGAAAGAAAAACTAGAAGGCAATGTGAAATATCTCATTGGAAAAACCACTGACCTAGAAAATGGACCCAGGAGAGAACATTTAAAAATTTTTGGACTACCTGAAAGCCATGATAAAAAAAACCCAGATATCATCTTTTAAGAAATTCTCAAGGAAAATTGCCCTGATATTATAGAACCAGAGGGCAAAATAGAAATTGAAAGAATTTACTTGATAGCCTCTTGAAAAAGTTCTCCAAAAGAAAACTCCTAGGTATATTATAGCCAAATTCCAGGGTTCCCAGGTCAAGGAAGAAATATTACAAGCTGTCAGGAAAAGCAATTTGAGTATTGTAGAAACACAATCAAGATAACACAAGATCTAATAGCTTCTAAGGGATTGAAGGGCTTGGAATATGATATTCTGGAGGTCAAAGGAGCTAAGATTAAAATCAAGAATCACCAGCAAAACTGAATATAATACTTCAGGGGAAATATAGATATTCAAGGAAATAGAGGACATTCATACATTCTTTATGAAAAGACCAGAACTGAACAGAAAATTTGACTTTCACATATAAGAAACAAGAGAAGCATGAGAAGGTAAACAGGAAAAAGAAATCATAAGGAACTTATTAAAGTTGAACTATTTACATTCCTACATGGAAAAATGATCATTGTAACTCATGAGACTTTTCTCAGTATGAGGATAGTTGAAGGGAATATATGTGTGTGTACATATATATGTATATACAGGAGGGTGTATGTGTGTAAGTATATGTGTGCATATGTGTGTACATGTATATAAAGACAAAGGGCACAGGATGAATTGAATATGAAGGGATGATATTCAAAAAATAAAATTAAGAGGTGAGAGAGGAATATATTGGGTGAAGAAGAAAGCAAGAGATAGGAGAGAGTAAATTATCTCACATAAAAGAGACAAGAGAAAACTGTTACAGTGGAGGGGAAGAGCAGAAAGGTGAAAGGGAATGAGTCAACCTTAATCTGATTGGATTTGGTTTAAGGAGGGAATAACACACACACTCAATTGAGTATCTTACCCTACAGGAATGTAGGGGGGAAAGGGATAAGAGGGGGGATAATAAAAGGGAGGACAGATTGGAGGAGAGAGTAGTTAGAAGCAAACACTTTTGAAAAGAGACAGGGTCAAAGAGAGAGGGGGTGGATAGGATTGAGGGAAACATAGGGAAATATAATATAACTACTATGGAAATGTTTTGAATAACTACACATGTACAACCTATATTGAATTGCTTGTATTCCTGGTGTGAGTAATGAGGAGGGAAGAAGGAAGAGAATCTGGAACTCAAAGTTTTAAAAATATATGTTAAAAATTGGTTATTACATGCAACCACGAAGTATGATATAGAGGCAATGGGGTATAGAAATCCATTTTGCCCTACAAGAAAGCAAGGAGGGGTGGGGGAAGATATAAGAGAGAGCAGATTGAAGAAAGAGGTATTCAGTATGTTTGCTATCTTGGGGTGGGGTGTAGGGGAGAGACAGAAAAAATTTTGTAATAAAAAACTTATGGAAATGAATGTTGAAAAGTAAAAAATAAATAAATAATTAAAAAAGAATGAAAGGTAGGTAGTTGTCTAGTGTAGTCCAGACTTCAAGCTGAAGTTCTGATCCATTACTTTGAACTTATGTGTCCTTCTCCCATTGTGTAAACAACAGAGGGGAATTGAACTGAGATTTGACTCAGAATCTCCACTGGAGTCATGTGGAGATGGTTGGTGAAATCTTTTAAAATCTGTTCAAAATCACGTTATTGTTTCATTAAATGTTCTTTTGCTTTAAATTCATGTTATCTGCCATGGTCTAGCAGAATACTTGAATGAGTCATTATAGGTTCAAGGGAGGGAAAGGTGACTCTCTAGTAATCCTAAGTTTTCCCCTACCTTGTGGGTATTGAGAGTGATTCTAATGCCAGAATGGTGCTATACAAGTATAAAATCATGCTATTGAAAGAACAATGGGTTTGGAGTAAGAAGAACTCAATTTAAATCCTGATTTTTCCATTTAATAATACAATTATGTATTCTGTGATAACACAAAGGTAGATTTTCTGTTTTCTTATCTGTAAAATATAAACCAGGCATGGTGATGTGTGTCTATAGTTTCTTTTCTTTTTTTTTTTTTTAAAGCAATTGGGGTTAAGTAACTTGCTCAAGGTTACACGGCTAGTTATTATTTATGCGTGGGTGCTCATTTTCTGAGGCTGGATCTGATTTCGGGTCATCCCAACTCTGAGGCTGGCGCTCTTACTCACTGCACCACCTAGCTGCCCCAATATACCTTTTTCTTAACAGCATATGTCATCTACACAACAATTAACCATGTATTAGGGCATAAAACTTCAAAATCAAATACAGAAAGGCAGAAATATTAAATGCACCCTTTTTAGATCATGAAGTGATAATTACATTTAATAAAGGACCATGGGAAGATAGATTAACAAATAATTAGAAACTAAGTAATCTAGTCCTAAAAATGAGTGAGTCAAGCAACAAACCATAGAAATAATCAATGATTTCATCCAAAGGAGTATTTAGGGGGGAAAGTATATTTCTAAATGCTTATAGTAACAAAGTAGATAAAGAGCAGATAAATGAATTGTATATGCAATTTTAAAAAGCTAGAAAAAGAACAAATTAAATAGGGTTAAGTGATTTGTCCAGAGTCACACAGTTGGTAAATATCTAAGGCCGTATTTGAATTCAGGTTTTCTTAACTCTAGGCCTGGTGCTCTATCCACAGTGCCATCTACTTTTCCACTTCTATTCTCTATCTATGTCTGATCCATCCTTGATTTTCTGTCAGAATAATTTGCTTTGTGATTTGTCTTGATAGGAAGACAATGATTTGGAGGTATAGGAGGTATTGTTCAAAAGAACTTAAGAGGCTAGATGGTTGAACTCACTCATTTTATGAGTAAAGAAATCAAGGTTAAGGGACATTATATCCTCAGAACTCTTTGAATGATTACTTTCCAAAGAGTTATAGGAAAGGTAGCATTTGAGTATTAGGTTGTAAGGAGGATTGACATAATCAGATTTGCGGTATATGCAGATTTATCACAGTATGATGCTGATTCCCAAAATCATAGTATAGAACTCCCCATCCCTCATGCATATTGATCTACAACTTCTTAGAGGGGGTATGGTGGAAAGAGCCAGAGCCTGATTTCAGATTCCACTTCTGGGACTTATTACTTGTGTGAGTTTGAACAATTCACTGAATGTCCCTTAACCTAGATAATACAAAATACTTGGGAGTCTACCTGTCAAGACAAACTCAGGAACTATATGAACACAATTACAAAGAACTTTTCAAACAATTAAGGCCAGATCTAAACAGCTAGAAAAATACCAGTTGCTCATGAATTGGCTAAACCAATTTAATAAAATTGACAATTCTACCTAAATTAATGTACTTATTTGTAAAGCCAATCACAAGTAGCTCTCCTGAGAACTGCTGCTGTGAATAAATTTAAGGATCTAATTACATAGTATAGAGAACTCTCTATTCAGCAATAAAATAAAGCAAAACACTCAAGAAACTAAAGCATAACATTCACAATAATATAACTTAACAACTTATTACTAAGGTGACCACATAGTCTTAGACAAAACACATTATTCAGTAAGTCACAACCTCCTCAATCAACATAGAGTGCCCAAGTAAAGTCTTCTTTCATCTTGACTGGAGACTGGCTTCCAATCATCCTTAAGTCAATCATCCTTAAGGGGTAGCAGAAAGTACAAACACCATCCACCCCTAGGTAACAGTTAGTTACAATACTATCAATCACTACTGAGTACCCAAGTAAAGTCTTTTTTTATCTTGACTGGAGGCTGACTTCCAAACACCACTACTCCTCTTCCACAGGCAGACTGCTTGCAGTTCTTGCCTGGACTCACATTTGGGCAGCTCTGTGCTCCTGTTTCATACCTCATTTGACTGTTCTTCAAAGTTTATGTTTCTAGGAAAACAAAGTTTAACAGAGCTACGACAATATTTACATATATTGCCAGTACTATCATCTTAATTCACTTTCTGTATGACAAAGTAACACAAATCAACAGATAAAACTTGTGTCTCAGAAATCAAACACAAACAACAGTAGAGTCTCAGGGCTTCTGTAATACAATAAAGTCCTCTTTCAAGAGACAGAATGCTTCTTTCTGACAAAGAAACATCAACACAGACAGAACAGACAAAGTGCCAAAATCACAAGCATTCTCCCTCTCAGTTCTGTTTGGTTCCAGCTTATGCTTGAGCTTTTCTCTGCTCTGCTCCTTTCTATTCCACCCTTCCTGCTCCTCCCTTTCAGCAAGTTCTTCCCACAGTGGGCTTCATGTGTGACCTTATGCCTGTTAAGGGCAGGGAAAGTCTCCAAACTCCCTTAGGCCTATTAAGGGCAACACAATGTACATTGTTTCCAACAAAGTCTTGATACAATCAATGGCAAGGCTCAAAGGCACTTGAATAGCTGAAACAGGCATCAAAGTACTACTTTGCTTCCCATTACATTATTTCATCCTATCCCAAACGACTAAAAACCAATTTTATAGAGCAAGGAAAAATAATAACAAAATTCACCTGGAAGAACAGAAGGTCAGGAATAGCAAGAAAATTAATGAAAAATGCAAATGAAGGTAGTGTAGCAGAACCAGATCTTAAAATTTTATTATAAAGTGATAATCATTAAAACTATCTGATACTAGTTAAGAAATAGAGTGGTGGGATAGTGGAGTAGATTAGGTATACAAGACCCAATAGTAAATGACCATAGTAATCTAGTGTTTGATAAACCCAGAGATCTAATTTCTGGGATAAGACCTCACTATTTGACAAAAATTGCTGGGGAAACTGGAAAACAGTATGGCAGAAACTAGGTATAGAGTAGATCATTAAAAAGGACCTACATGTACAAAATATTTATAGCAGCTCTTTTTGTGGTGACAAAATTTTGGAAATGGAGGGGATGCTCATCAACTGAGGAACAACTGAATAAGTTGTGAATGTAATGGAATGCTATTGTGCTATAAGAAATGATGAGCAGACAGATTTCAGAAAAATCCTGGAAAGATTTACATGAACTGATGAAAACTGAAATGAGCAGAATCAGGAGAACACTGTACACAGTAACAGCAGCATTGTGCAATGGCCAACTATGAATGACTTAAATATTCTTAGTAATACATTGATCCAAGATGCTGTCCATATCCAGAGAAATAACTGGTGGAGTCTGAAAGCAGATGAGTCTGTTTCTTCTTTCACAACATGACTAATATGGAAATTTTTATGTGATTGCACATATATAACATATCAACTTGCTTACTATTTTAGGGTGGGGAGAGGAAGGAAGGGAGGAAAATTTGGAACTCAAATTTTTTAAAATGAATGTTAAAAATTGTCTCTACATATAATTGGAAAAAATAAAATCCTATAAAAAATATCTGAGATAGGGGCGGCTAGGTGGCGCAGTGAGTAAGAGTGCCAGCCTTGGAGTTGGGATGACCCGAGATCAAAACCGGCCTCAGAAAATGAGCACCCACACATAAATAATGACTAGCTGTGTAACCTTGAGCAAGTTACTTAACCCCAATTGCTTTATAAAAACAAAACAAAACAAAACAAAAAAATATCTGAGATTTCCCCAGATTACTGAAAGAGTCCATGACACACAAAAAGATTATGAACTTCTTGTCTACAGGATCAGGAAGGTCAGAAAAGCCTGTCCTAGTGGTACAGTGGAGGTGGTGGTATAGAGAAGTGGAGACTTGAAGAAGGAACCTCTAAGTAAAGAGGGAATTCAAAGGCAGTCACCTTCCTGCCTAATACTGCAGCAGAGGAAACAAAAGGCATTGATAGAAAAGGGAGACATTGATAACTGCCCTGGACCTTCCACAAATTCAGGATTCAGATTGTCTAATCCTGTAGATCTAGTGAATGCCAAAGGTGTACCAAGAATATTTCACCAGGTGGCCTATATTTGATGAATATACATCATGAGATTGTTCCCTTAGACTGGTATGAACTTGCATGAAAAAACACAGGAGCAAATTACAAGGTTAAAAATAGACAATGAAGAACTGAGAGAAACTAGGATGAAGAGATTAAACATGACATGTATGTAAAATGTGCTTTATAACCATAATAAATATTGTTATGTTTTGTCTGAGACCTATTTATTTGGTCTAGAGTATGCTTCTTTTCTGATATATGTATATATTGTGATTCTCCATGTGACTAGTTAATGCCTCTGTTATGTGATGCTGTGAATTATGGATTGTAAATAAGAATTATGTATTTGGTATATTGTGTGCAATATTGTTTTATGTACTACATATTTTACATGTGCATTCATGATTGTTGCATGAAATTCTATTGTGGATAGTATGTACTTCATGAGTTCTTTGTAGTTGAGATACTTACCTATAACTATTAAATGATAAATAATTTATATACATAGATTTATAGAGGTGTTGATGTACTTTATAAAATATGAAGGGATTCCAAAATTTTACTGTGAGACATAACCCATGGGTTTTACTGAAATGCTATCAATGGACACTTTTGCCTTAGTTTCAGTGCCCAAACATGAGATTGGACAATTGAACTGCAGCAAAATTGTGCAGGAAAATGCAGGAGCAAGTAACAAAAGAGAGAGAGAAGTGTGGAGAAAGATGTATTAACTATTCTAGTGAGTGCCAGCCATGTTCCATCCTGCCAGAGTGCTATTGATAGTTTCTTGTGCCTTTGCCTGATTGATTTGTATTAATGTGGCAACTCCATGACAGATCAATGAATTTTTTCCCATTTTTTATAATATTAGACTTGAGAGAGAAATGTAGCTATGCACTATAGTAGACCTATTTCATCTCTAATGCTATGGCTTCAAAATGCTGGAAAACATTCATTCAGTGGCAAGACACACTGCCAGCCTCAACACTGAGAATCAGGACCTTTAATATTTACTGATGGTTAAATATATTGTTCATTTCCTAACTTACAGAGATGTTCAATAAAACAAGGCTGAGTAGCTGCAATAAAGAACTCTTATCCCTCGCTGTGTCAACCAAGAATCAAGAGCAAGAAACGAGTTTGCTTGGGGTGGTAATTTCAGTGGGTAGGACTCTGAGCACTACTGTAAATATTTTTGAACCCTAAAATGGGTAGGTTCTCAAGACAGAACTTTGGAGTACTATTGCACAAAAAGTCAGAAGATACTATTGTACTATAAAGATGAATCCCATTAGTTTCCAACCAGGGACGTTCCAAATAGAAGTCTGTGATTTTTTGTAACATTATTTATTTATATAAATTCATGGTAATAGCTCCAGAAGAAATCATTAAAAAAGAAACTAGGTGAGGTGGCTAGGTGGTGCAGTGAATAGAGCACTGGCCCTGGAGTCAGGAAGACCTGAGTTCAAATCCGGCTTCAGACACTTGACACAATTACTAGCCATGTGACTTTGGGCAAGTCACTTAACCCCAATTGCCCTCCAAAACAAACACAAAAAAAAAGCAAAAAAAGAATCTGAAACTACCATAAAAAAAGAGAGAAACTAGGCAAGCAGGTTACTATAGTTTGAACATAGTCTCTTAGGACATTCCATAGCTCTATGTTTAGGAGGATCCTTAGCTTTAGATTCTGATCTCATTTAGGATAACAATGCCTTCGGTGGGCTTTTACTGACCTTTTACCAGCTAAAATCCAACAAGCCCTTTCCAATATAATCAATATGGACCCTCAATGTGGTATATTTTTGTATTAGTAAAGACTTTGCTAAACGGGACCTAAAAGTCTTAACCTACTTTTGATCCTTAGTTTTTCCTTTGATAGGTTGAGTACAGTATATGGGCAGCATACCAGGGTCAGGCTACTGTAACAGTCCAAATGGAAGAGAGAAATGTCTTTTGTGGCAAATATAACAGCCAAATCCTTTCTGACAGGTATGTGCTCAGGCAAAACATATTCCTTCAATATCATTTGAATCCAAACAACTCCAAAGACATGGCACTTCTAGTTACACAGTCATCAACACACATTGTCATTATCCTGTCCCTTATGATTTCTAATCTTATGGAAGATATAAATTTTTCCAATTATTTCATTGATCAAATTCTTTGCATTGAAGTCATTATTCCCAAGTATTTCCCTTCTCCTCAACAACCTTCACATTGCTATATTATCACTGTTCTCCTTTGCAGATGATATTGTGTTTTTTTTCTTTAAATCAAGGTGGGACAATTCTAGGGTGATTCACTTTTGTGGTGGAAAATTTGTTGCAATGACTTCCAACAGGAAGATATTGCTGCTGGACATTAATCAAATACACAACGTGCCCACTTATTTTCGAGGACATGCAGGGAGTGTTCGGGCACTCATACTCTGTGAGAAAGAATCTTTTGTACTGAGTGGAAGTTATGATTTGAGTATCAGGTAAGTGGTCTCAATGATTATAAAAATCAACAAACTTTCTGTGTCCAGTGATTCTCTGGTGGCAAATTTGGTGCTGAGATAGATATTTATTTTCTCAGAATACTAGTGACTTGATGTGTACTATGTTAGGCTCTAAGGAAATGCTGCTAACTAGTTGACACATTGTGATGTAGCTAAATAGTGAGGCTTTGAAAACATCAGATAGGGAAAATTGTATTTCTACCTTAAAGCTGAATAATAATAGCTTCCATTTATATAGTGCTTAATAGCTAAACTGTACTTTCCTATATATCATCTCATTTGATGAGTCCCAGTGAATATTCACAGTAAGTGATAAAAATGTTGTTATAGCCATTTTACAGATGAGGGAATTGAGGCTCAGAGAAATTTGCCCAAGGTCACATAGCCATTTAGTGGAAGACCTGAGACTATAAACTAGGTCTTCTACTTACATGAACTGATGCAAAGTGAAATGAGCAGAACCAGGAGAAAATTGTACAAAATAACAGCTCTATTGTATTATGATCAACTATGAATGACTTAGCTATTCTCAGCAATGCAATGATCTAAAACAATTTCAAAGGACTCATAATGAAAAATGCTATTCACGTCTAGAGAAAGAACTGATGGAGTCTAAATGTAGATTGAAGTGTGCTTTTTTGCCTTTATTATTCTTGTTTTTAGGGTTTGTGTTTTTTTTTTTTTTTGCAACATGGCTAATAAGGAAATGTTTTACATGACTGCACATGAGCAATCTATACTAAATTATCTGCCTTCTCAATGAGAGGGAAAAAAAGGAGGGACTTAAAAAAAAAAAAAGCCAAAAGTGTTGTTTACATGTAATTGAGAAAAAATAAAATAAAAATGAAGCTCCCTTGCAAAAAAAAAATGAAAAGAAAAGAAAATATAAGAAACCAGGTCTTTTGATTCCAAGCTGAATATCCAGCATGAGAAGTCAATACTGCTGAGATCAAATTCTGTCAGGGGCAAGTGAAAGGAATTATCTTATCTAATATAATATCTAGTTATCTTATCTCTTTTTACAAATAAGTAAACTGAAGTCCAGAGAGGTTAAGTAAATTGCCAAAGACTATCTAGGGTAGTAGCAACAGGTTTTTCTGACTCCACATTGAGTGTATTTTTTCTATACCATGGTTGACTCAATAGATGAGGTCATTCATTTTATTTAAAGAATGAAGTTACTAATATTCGTCTAGTCACCTTTCTAAAATATTTTAAGAGTTTACATGAAACATTTGGAGCTTCCGAAGAGAAACTGTTAGTTTCTCTTAAGTGTTAGTCTTAAGAGACTAAGTCTTAGTTTCTCTTAGTGTTACAGTTACTTCCTGAGGATCAGATTCTTCTTAACTCAAGACCTTAAACATTAAACTTGTTATTTATAATTCAAGGTCTCTGCCAAACTATCAGCCTAAAGAAACCTACTTAAAATTGTTCTTTTTTGGCTTGATTTCTGCAGGTATTGGAACATTGAAACTGGGATTTGTACAAAAATCTTTAATGGCCATACGGGCACTATCACTTGCTTGGACTTACATGAGAACAAACTTGTATCAGGATCAAAGGATTGCCAGGTGAAAGGTCAGAAATATATACTGTAAATTGGTCTTTCAAAAAATTTTCCAAATCTTGTGTTCTCATAATACTTTTAGGCCTGTCAAAATTGTACAGATACTTCCTAAATTATAACCTTCCATTCTCTCAATGATTGATTCAACAAATATCAATTTAGCGATGATTTTGTGCAGTATTCTGTGGGAGGACTGGGAGAGATACAAAGTTTATATAAAACACAGTCCTTACCCTCATGGAATTTACATTTTAGTAGGCAGAGAAGTCAGACATAGACAACTATAACATGTAATATTATTTGGTACATGAATTATGATATTGCAAAACAAGGTGCTTCATGATTCATAGAATCATAAAATTTTGGCATTGGATTTTGGAGTTACTCATCATCCCCCAAGATTTACATCATAACTGCTACAAGCATGTATATGTCATGCACAATTAGGAATATGTCTTATGATGAGCAGGTCACTTCTAATTTCCTCTTTCCCCAAACTTGCCTATCTGGTCATAGCTATGGCCATTTTGGAGGGTAAAATGGGAAAGACTGGAGGTATCAGGGTAAAGTCATAGACCCAAGGAGGGCAAGACAGTATTTGAGAACTGAACAGGGGATGGCAGAAGCATGTTCATTAGCATTAGGCTTCTGAGGTTGGGGGCTGTGGTAGAAGTTGAGAGATTATATGATTATAGAGTTTTAGTTCTGAAAGAGATATTAAAGTCTAACTCCCCCCTTTTAGGGGGCGAGGAAACTGAAATCCAGAGAGCCTAAGTCATTTGCCCAAGGTCAAATATAGATAGTAAACACCACAGTGAGACTTGAAACCAAGCTTCTTGAGTCAGAACTCAATTTTTTCCCCACTAACTCTCACTGTTTTTCTGAGGTCCCTACTGTTCAACTTACCAAAAATTGACTATAAATTTTCATTTGGAGCCTAAGATTTGTAATTTTTGTAGGTTTTGCTTTAGCCCAGGATCCCTTTTATTGGAAAGACATGCACTTGGTCTTTGTTTTAAAAATAATTATTGATATTTCTTTGCTTTTTATCACCTTAATTTTCATATTTATTCCATTTCCTGTACCCACTTATAACAAATATTTTATGTTTAAATGAAGAGAGGAAAATGTAGTTCAGGAAAACCAATGAACACATTAACTAAATCTGATAGTGTTGTACCCAGAAAACACGAGCAAGGTCCAAATAACAATTTAGAATTGAACCTTTTATCTGTGCCATGTTGGCTGATCAGGCCACACACTGGCTGTTAGAGGACCTCCCAAATCATACAGTGGCAAACTCAGGTAAAGCCTCAGCTTTTAAAGGGATGCCATGCCGCCAATGGTTAGGTATTAAATAAGCAGGAACTTGCAGAGGCTAAAATCAGGGATTGGTCAGTACACAGCTTGAAATTCCTGTGAGCACCAAGTCTCCCTGACCCAGCAGCCTGCCCACCTCCATAAAGGAGAGCTGGGGTTGGGGAAAGGTGGAGCTGAACCTGGCAGTCTGCTCACTTCCATGAGGGAGAGTTGGTTGGGGGATGGGAAAGAATGGGGCCAGGACATGCAATGTTTACTTACAATCTGCAAAGAAGAGAAAGAGGTGCACTTTTCAGCTCTTCTTCAGCAAAACTTGGTCATTATAATTACAAAGAATTCAGTTTTGTTGTTGCTGTTGTTGTTTTCCTTCCAATTTACATTCTAGTCAGTGTGAATATTATTTTCCTGTTCTTGCTTCTTTCATTTTATAGTCTTCTGATATGAAGATTAAAATTTCAGTGATCACCATACTCATTATTTCTCAGTCTATAGTAATAATTCCATTATATGCATGTATAGGCATTCAGTCAGACAATAAACATTTATTAACTCCTGCTATGTACCAGGACCTGTACCAAGTGCTAGAAGTACAAAAAAAGGCAAAAGACAGTACCTGCCTTCAAGGTATTCACAATCTGAAAGGGAAAACAAACAAAGAAATATGTACCAACAAGCTATGTAGAGGAACAATAAGAAACAATTAAAAGGGAATTAGAAATGAGGAGTTGGGAAAAGCTTCCTGTTGAAAATGGGATTTTAATTGGGACATGAAGGAAGCCAGGGAAGCCAGTAGGCAGAAATGAGTAGGGAGGGCATTGCAGGCATGTGAGACAACCAAAGAAAATGTCCAGAGCTGAGAAATAGTGTCTTCTTCAAAGAACTACAAAGAGAACAGTGTCACTGGATCAAAGATTATGGAGTAAAGTGGAAGAAGACTAGAAAAGTGAAGAAGGTGGGAGGGCCAAAGTATTTGATCTTGGAGAGACAGGAAGTCACTGGAGTTTATTGGCTGGTGAACCAAGGTGGGTGGGGAAGGGGAGAGGGTGACATGGTCAGACTGGAACTTTAGTCTAATCACTTTGGCAGCTGAATGGAAAACAGAAATGGGGAGAGATTCAAGGCAGGGAAACCCAAGTCTATTAACAGTAACACAAGTATGAGGCAATGAAGACCTACACTAGGTTGGTAACAGCATCACAGGAGAAGAGGCATATTCAAGAGATGTTGCAAAATTGAAATCAACAGGCCTTGGCAACAGATTAGATATGGGAGATGAGAGATAATGAGTAGTCCAGGATGATACCTAGGCTGCAAACCTAAAGGACTGGGAGGATGGCATTTCTTCTGATAGTAATAGGAAAGTTTAAAAGGGGAGAGTGTTTAGGGGAAAACATAATGAGTTCAATATTGGACATATTGAGCTTACGATGTCTTTGGCTATCCAGTTTGAGAGAGGTTAGGGAAGGATAGATAGATATGAGAATAATCAGCATAGAGGTAGTAATTAAATCCATGGGAGCTGTTGAGATCACTAAGTGAATTAGTATAGAGAAGAGTAGAAGACTGCCCAGGACAGAACTGGGAAGGACACCTATGTTAAGAGGCATGACTTGGATGAGGATCCAGCAAAGGAGACCAAGAAGGATCCTGAACCTGAAGGTCAGACCTGAATGGTCTGACAGATTGAAGAACAAGGAGAGAGTGGTGTTCAAAAACCTAGATAGTGGTGTATCAAGGAGAAAAGAGTAAATAATAGTGTCCAGAGTTACGTGATTTTTTAATTTTATGGTATGACTTTTAGTATTCAGCTCATGTATCCATTTTGAGAATGTTGTGGTATAAGATGTTGGTCTGAACTTAATTTCTGCCAAACTGCTGTCCAGTTTTCTCAGAGATGCTGTAAAATAAGAAGTTTTCTCCCAAGCAATTTAGGTTCTTTATTGAACACTTAATTAATGAGTTCAATTTCTGGTTTTTTTTTCCCACTGATGTACTTTTCTTTTTTGTAGATAACACCAACTAGCTTAGTATTACTCCCTCTTAATTCCTGCTTTAAAAAAATCTTTTCCCATGTTTATTTAATATGATTGTACATTCATAGCCTCCATCAGACTGCTTGCTGCCTTAGGGAGAGGGGTGGGGAGGCAAGGGAGGGAAAAAAAATTGGAACTCAAAATCTTATAAAAATGAGTGTTGAAAACTATTTTTACATGCATTTGGGAAAAAAACAAAATTCTATTAAGTGGAATAAAAAAAATAAAGACCTTTTCCCTTGAGATTCTAGACCTTTTGTTCCTCCAAGTGAATTTCATTATTAGCATTTATATAGTACTTTCAGGTTTGCAAAGCACTTCATTATACACACACACATATTTGTATGTATGTATATATGTATGTATAGACATATACATATGTGTGTAATATACACATGTATATGTGTGTATGTATATACATATGTGTGTAATATACACATATATCATATTTATATACATATAATATATACATATATATATTCCTCTCATAGCAACCTTATGAAGTTATCCTCATTTTACAGATGAGGAAATTGAGACTTGAAGAGGTTCTGACATTCAGACATGACAACATACTGTTACACAAATAGTAAATGCTTGAGGGAAGATTTGATCTCTTAAGTCAAGTCTTCCTTGACTAGGAGTTTGAAACTGTATTCCTTCTTCTACCTAAGCGCCTATTATTTTATCCAACTCTATAAAGTAGTTATTCCAATAAAAAGAATAATGCTGCCATGAAGGCAAACTATGGTACTGTCTAGTTCTTGACATTTTTCAGCTTTATCAAACAACAGATATTTTTGTATCAAATATTTAGTATATCACCAAATCTGTAAATTATTTTAGATTGTACTATCATTTATATTACATTGGCATGGCTTAACCATGAGCAGTGAACATCTTTGTAATTGTTTAAGTGTTTATTGTTTCAAGGGTGTTCAAGGGTTGAACAATCAATCCTCTGGTTTCAGTTCCCTAACCCCGATTCTCACAGGCAGATTGAGTTTTGTGAGGTTGGCTGGCTGCTTCTCCCTTTGGGACTCTAGTGTCTAGTACTATACCTCGTGAACCTCCATACAGTGTTCTCTCCATACCAGCCAGTTAGACTTATTTAGTTTTTAAAAAGGGGCATTTACTGAGATGGTATAGTAAGAACAGTTGGTACAAAAAATATTGTCAAAAGTCTGTAACATTCCTTTTGCATATAAAGGTCTCTGTTAACTTTAGAAAATACATGTGGTTAAAGAATCCTGGTTATTGAATGTCTTATTCTCCCTTTATGGAGGTGTCATGAAGTCCTCCATTTTGTAGGTCTCTGTTGGACTCCCCCCTTTCAGAGTTTGGGCCTGGGGGGAGGAGACAGGAATTCATTCCTTCCGCACTCCAAAGTAATTTTTTTTATCAGGAGTTTGGCTTGGTATGCATTACTAGGCTGGTCTACTATTGAAATGAAGAATTCTAAACTGGGTTGCTTTTTCATGCAGAAGCCATTTTCTTAGTGGCATCATCTGTTTTCATCCAGGTCATACCTACTTTACAGCTTTGATTCACTGATTGACTCTGTACTTCCATCAAAGAGGTGATTTCACCTGATAATGACATCATATATCATAGTCATTGTAAGCTATATTAATTAGGATCAGAGGGTGTGGGACATAAATATGTCTTAAGTGTGTCATGGTAGAGTGAATACCAGGTACTTTACGCATTCTGCAATCATTTTCAATGGATCTTTCCTTTCTATTACGTTATCCTAGATTTTATTCTTGCTATTTAGAAATGCTGATTATTTTTATGGTGTTACCCTCTTTTTCCTACAACTTTACTGATATTATTAATACAACCAATTGGGTTTTCTTTTCCAGGTGCTCCGAAGTTTTCTAAATAAATTAATAATCACATTATTAACAAGTAGAAATAGTTTTTCTTCACTTTAGCCTATTTCTATGACTTTATTTTTTTTCTCTAGTGATTGCTAGAACATTTAGAACTATGACAAATTATGAGGAAAGGGGACTTCTTGCTATACTCCTGTATTTATTAAGAAAGCATTCTAATATTTTCCTACTACAAATAATAATGCTGTTTTGCTGGATATTGTTCTTGATTATAAGCCTATTTTTGATTTTGCCTTTTCTTATATTTTATTTGAAGATTTCCTTTTCTTTCTCCTATAGTTACAACATTGTCTTGTATGATCCTAACTGTGGTTCCTTGTATTTAAACTTTCAGAAACTTGCAGTATTTTCATTAATCTGAGAGTTCTGTATTTGGGCTATGGCATTTCTGCTCCACCCCTTCACTGCACCCCCCACCTCCAGGATTTTTTTCCCCAGATATCTACATGTGGATTCTTTTGTAACATCCAATTGCTATAGTATTATGTCTGTGGGGCAGATTTATAAATATAGCCTGGACTCGTAGTAATTCTCCACTTGGAAGTGTGCTTATGAAATGGTTGATTCTGATGCCATCAATTAGAGAGCAAAATTCTCCAATAGTGGGCTAAAGATTGAGCTCTCAGCCCTGCACTAGGAATAGCTCACAATCTCCTATGTGAGACCCATTGCCCTCATGTTGCAAAAAGGGAGAAAAACAATCAATATAAGGATGAATAACTATAGATATTTATAAGAAATATCATTAAATATATTTTAACAGAATAAGGCAGGAATGGGATAGGGACTGCCCTTTCTACATAGTTGCTTTTTTCCTCTTAGCATTCTTGTTTCTGTAGTAAGCACCCATAAAAACCCACAACAGCCACACATCTCTCCACTTGTCCATATAGAGATCATCTCTCCTAGTCTTGAATAGGGAAAATGCAGATATAGCAGAAACATTTTGCTGCCATGGTTGGGGGCTACTGCCATTGAATAACAACCACCTTTCACTTCTCTCCTCATTCTCAAGAAACTGATTTTTAAAACTTATAAATAATGAAATAAATGAATAGATAAATTAATTTATAAAAAGAAAATAAAATCAAATCACCAAATTATCAAAAAATGTAAAAGGCAAATTCACAACCAATAAGGAAAGATAAAGAAATTACTAGGAGCTATTTTACCCAACTACATGGCAATAAAACTGATAATCTAAATGAAATGGCTGAATATTTAACAAAAATCAATTGCTCAGATGAACAGAATAGGAAATAAAGTACATAGATAACATTATCTTGGAAAAAGAAATTAAGAGGGGGTGGAGTCAAGATGGCAGAGTAGAAACAGGACTTCCACAGGGCTCCAGCTTCCATCTCCCCCAATTTATGTAAAAGGTGATGATGAAGAAACTATGGAGCTGCAGAACCCACAAAATGACACAGAGAAGCTAAACTCCTGCTGAGGTCAGCCTGACAGGCCGGCAGCAAGAGGCCAGCGCAACACTCTGGGAGCTGAGTCCAGCCCCTTGCCAGCTGGAGGTTATAGCCCCAGGGCTGGCCTGACCAACCACCAGCTGGAGGGACTTCAGATCACCAGTAGCTGTGGCAGTTTCCAGAATTATCAACCCATAGATGCCAAGGACAAAGTAAGAGGTCAGTGCAGTGTGGACTTTGGGACCTGGGAATTCAAAGTGATCCAGCCTTTGCCCCCAGGGCAAAAAGCAGCTGAGGCACCACAGTGGTGCAGCTGTAGGCATACATGGCTGCTTCAGCTCTTGACCCTGCACACTGTAGGGGGACCAAACAACCAGTCTGAGGGGTAATTGTTCTTGCTTTAACCTGCTTGGATCTGGATTGCAGTCTAGGGTAGAGGTCCTGGGGTGTGTGACCAGCTTGCCAGAGCATGTGGAAGCTTCAGAGAGGGCAACCAACTAATACCTTTGGCAGCTGAGAAAACCCCAGCATTTGGGATGAAGCTCCCCTCTCTGGTGGCAGAGTCCTACTGTAATTGTCAAGTAATTGAGTGGCAACATGAGCAGGCAAAGGAAACAAAACAAACAGAGCAATCCAATTTAACAATCCTATTTTGGGGACAAAAAGGATCAAAGCATGGAGCAGGAGGAAAATAGCAAAGTCAGAACTCCTGCACCAAAAGCTTCAAAGAAAAATACAAGCTCTTTACAGGCCATAGAAGACCTTAAGAAGGATTTTGAAAAGCACATAAGAGAAGTGGAGGAAAACTTGAGAAGAGAAATGAGAATGATGCAAGAAAATTATGAAATGAGAGTCAAAAACCTGACTGAAGAAAATAACACTTTAGAAAACAGACTAACTCAAATGGCAAAATAATCTTAAAAAGGAAATGAGGAGAAGAATGCCTTAAAAAGCCAAATTTGCCAGATGGAAAAAGAATCTCAAAAGCTCACTGAAGAGAATCATTACTTCAGAATTAGATTGGAGCAAATGGAAGCGAGTGACTTTATGAGAAATCAGGATAGTATTAAACAGATCCAAACAAATGAAAAAATAGAAGGCAATGTGAAATATCTCATTGTGAAAACCACTGACCTGGAAAATAGATCCAGGAGAGAGGATTTAAAAATTATTGGACTACCTGAAAGCCATGATCAAAAAAAGAACCTAGAAATCATCCTTCAAGAAATTCTCAAAGAAAACTGCCTTGATGTTTTAGAACCAGAGGGCAAAATAGAGGTTGAAAGAATCCACTGATCATCTCCTGAAAAAGATTCCAAAAAGCAAACTCCCAGGAATATTATAGCCAGGTTCTGAAATTCCCAGATCAAGGAGAGAATATTACAAACAGTCAGGAAGAAACAATTTTAATATTGTGGGAAACACAATCAGGATAACACAGGATCTGGCAGGTCTAGATTGAGAGACTGAAGGGCTTGGAATGTGATATTCTGGAGGTCAAAGGACCTGGGATGAAAACCAAGAATCACCTAACCAGCAAAACTGAGGATCATGTTTCAGGGGAAAATATGGTCATTCAGTGGAATAGAGGACTTTCAAGCATTCTTGATGAAAAAACCAGAGTTGAATAGAAAATTTGACATTCAGATAGAAGAAGCAAGAGAAGCATGAGAAGGTAAACAGAAAAGAAATCATAAGGAACTTATCAAAGTTGAACTATTTACATTCCTACATGGAAAAACAATAATTGTAACTGATGAAATTTTCTCAGTATGAAAATAGTTGAAGGGAATATACACACACACACACACACACACACACACACACACACACGTGTGTATGTGTGTATGGAGGAGGTTATATGGGCGTATGAATACATATGTGAATGTGTGTATATATGTGTACAGGTATACATAGATGGAGGGCACAGGACCAGTTTAATGGGAAGGGATGATACTTAAAAGGTTAAATTAAGAGGTGAGAGAGGAATATAATGAAAGGCAATGGGGAGAGACAGAATGGGATAAACTATTTCATATAGAAGAGGCAAGGGAAAATGGTTACAATGGAGGGGAAGAATAGGAAGGCAAAAGGGAATGGGTCAACCTTATTCTAATTGAATTTGACTTAGGGAGAGAATGACATACACACTAAATAGAGTATCTCACCCTACAGCAGAGTAGGGAGGAAGGGGATAAGAGGGGGAATGATGGAAGGGAGGCCAGGTTAGTGGGGAGGGAAGTTGGAAGCACCCACTTTTGAAAGGGGACAGGATCAAAGTAGAGAATAGAACAAGTGGGAGGTGGGATAGGAGGGAGGGAAATATAGTCAGTCTTTTAAAATATATCCACTATGGAAATGTTTTGCATAGCTAGACATGTACAACATACACTGAAGTGCTTATCTTCCCAGTAAGGGTCGGTGACAAGGGAGGAAAGGAATGAATCTGGAATTCAAAGTTTTAAAATAAAATGTTTATATATATAATATTATTAATATTATTTTAAATGTAACTGGGAAGTAAGATATACAGGCACTGGGGCATAGAGATCCACCATGCCCTACTCAAAGTTGGAGGGGGTATGGGAGAAGGTATGGGAGAGAGCAAATTGGAGGAAGGGATATCCAATGAGATCGCTATTTTGGGGTGGTGGATAGGGGAAAAACAGGGAGAAAATTTGTAACTCACAATCTGGTGGAAATAAATGATGTAAACCAGAAGTGAATAAAGCATTTGATTTGAGATAGGATTTCTTGGATTTCTAGCAACATGACCAAATAAAATGTTGGAAAAATGAAAAAAAAAAAAGAAAAAAAGAAAAAGAAATTGATCTGACCATAAATAAACTACTCCACTCCCTGCCAAAAGCCCAGATAGATTTATAAGAAGAAGATGGAGTTATAAGCAAATTCTACCAAACATTTAAAGAACAATTAATTCTACTATCCCATAAATTGTTTAAAAAAATAAGTAAAGAAGGGGTCTGACCAAATTCTTCCTATAAAACAAATAAGGTATTATTTAACACCTAAATCAGAGAGAGTCAGAATAGAGACAGAAAACTATAGATAAGGAAATTTGTTCTTTGAAGTTTGAATTCAGTCCTTGAGAACCTCGAGGACCATATATGACCTCAAGGCAGCAGGTTCCCCACCCCAATATAGGCCAATATCTTTAATTAACATGTATTAAAACTTTTAAATAAAGTATTAGCAAGGAGGCAAATCACAAAGAATATACAATATGACCATGCTGAATTTATATAAAGAATGCCAATATTAGGAAAACTCTAAAGATAATTGACCATATTAATTATAAAAACAATATTTTTGATAGATGCAGAAAAAGCTCTTGAAAATACAATATATTCTATTCTGTTAAAAAAACAAACAGAAAGCATAAGAATAAACAGAGCTTTCCTTAAGATAGTAAGTAAAAATAAGGGTCAACATTATATATTGTCAGTCATATGGACAAGCTAGAAGCATTTTCCAGTAGGATCAGGGTAAAGAAGTCCACTGTCCCCATTACTATTTAATATAGTGCTAGAACTAATAACTATATTGTCAGACAAGAAAAAGAAATTGAAATAATAAACATAGGTAAAGAGGAAGCAAAATTATAACTTTTTCTAAGTAATATGATGAACCCTAGAAAGTCAACTAAAAAAAACATTTGAAACAAAAACTTCAGCAAAGTTGTAAGATATAAAATAAACCTATACAGATCATCAGCATATCTGTATATTACTGATAAAATCCAGCAGGAAAAGATAGAAAAAGAAATTCATTTAAATTAGCTGTAAAAATATAAAATACTTGGGAGAATACCTGACAAGATGTGTATAACAACTATATGACACTATTTACATAAAGATTGATCTAAATAATTGGAGAAGTATTAACTGTTCTTAGGTGGCCAAGTCAATATAATAAAAATGATAATATTACCTAAATTAATTTATTTCTTCAGTGCCAGACCAATCACACTATGAAAAATTTACTAGAGTTAGGAAAACTACTATAGCTTTACTAGAGCTAGAAAAAAAAATTCAAATGGAAGAAGAAAAGGTCAAGACTATCAAGAGAATTAATGAAAACAAATAGGATGGAAAGACACCTAATAATACTAGATCTCAAACTATGCCACAAAGCCATAATCATCAAAACAGTTTGGTTCTAGGTAAGAAAGAGATGTTGATCAGTGAAACAGATCAGGAATACAATATAAATAAAGTAATGAGCATTGTAGCCTAGTGCTTGATAAAAACAAAGATCAAAGACAGTGAGGCAAAAGCACATTTTTTGACTAAGCTATTGGGAAAACAGGAGAGTAGTATGGTAGAAACTATTTATAAATCAACATTTCACTGTATATAAAAATATGTTCTAGAGGCCCTGAAGATGACCCTGGCTGGTGCAGAGGCCCGGGCTTTGGGGTGTACAGAGGCCAGGATGAGACCTGATCAACAAGGCCACAAGTTGACCCACCAACCACAAGGTCCACTGCCAGGCCTATCACCCCAGCAGGGCTAGTACTGGAAGGAGCAGCAGAAGAGTCAAATGCAGAGTCCCTGGCAGGGGAAGCAGCTACTCCTGGGACTACCAATCCACAGCCTAGAAATTTAAAGAGCCCCTATGTGGACTTCCAGGGACCAGGATGGCAGAGTGAACCCCAGCTGCTCCAAGGCCCCGCTACCTTGAAAACATAGTAATTATTGCCCCAGGGCAAAACTTTAAACAGTAAAGGCTTGGGAACCCTAGAGAAAGGGCATGGCTAGGGCCCTGTCTCAAAATGGGTAAAAAGGAGACTGCAAAGACAAAGTCTCTGGAGTCCTACTTTTGTGAGAGGGAGGAACCAAATTCTGAGGGAGACAGTGTTGACTCCACACTTACAGCTGAAGCCTCAACAGGGAACTGGTCTCAGGCACAGAAAGCTTTCTTTGATGAGCTCAAAAAGAATTTTAAAAACCAAATTAGAGAGATAGAAGACAAAATGAATAATTCTTTTAAAACCAAAATTGCAAAATTAGAAAAACATTATAATGAAGAAGACAGTTCCTTAAAAAGAAAAATGTGTGGTATGGAAAAGGAGCTCCAAAAACTAACTAAGGAAAATAATTCATTAAAAACTAGAATCAACCAAAATGAATCGAGTAACTCTATGAAGATCCAAGGATCAGTAAAAAAATCAAGAATGAAAAATTAGAAAAAGAGGTAAAATACCTCAATGAAAAAATAACTGACCTGGAAAACAGATCCAGGAGAGATAACCTGAGAATGATAGGCCTACCAGAAAATCATGATGAAAAAAATGAACCTGGAAAACATCTTCCAAGAGCTCATCAAGGAAAACTGCCCTGAGATACTAGAACCAGAGGGTAAAATAGAAATCTAGAGAATCCACTTGTCACCTCTTGAAAGAGATCCCAAATTGAAAAGTCCTCAAAATGTTGTGGCCAAAATCCAGAACTACCAGGTAAAGGAGAAAATAATACAAGCAGCCAGAAAAAAGCAACTCAAATATTGTGGAACCACAGTGAGGATTGCACAGGATCTGGCAGCCTTGACACTGAAAGACTGGAGGAACTGGAATATAATTTTTTGCAAGGTGAAAGAGCTTGGGTTATAACCAAGGATCACCTATACAGAGAAATTGAACATATTCTTCCAGCAAGGAGATGGTCATTCAATGATATAATGGATTTCTAGACCTTCCTGATGAAAAAGCCAGAGCTCAATGGAAAATTCAACCTCCAATTACAAGACACAAGAGAGACATAGAAAGGTAAACATGGAAAACACACACACACACACACACACACACACACACACACACCCTGTTATTTAATAAGAGCAAACTATTTATAGACAAATAGAGGGTATGGGTATAAATTACAGAAAATGACAATAAAAAACCTTATTAAGGGATACAAAGGGACTGCAGTGGAAGAAGAGGAAAGAATGAAGCTGAAAAGGGTAAATTATACCACAAAAAGAGGCATAAAAACAATATAGTAGAGAGAAAGAAGGGAGGGAGGTGAGCTTTCCCCTCATTGGTTCTGGTGCAAGGAGGGAATAACACAACCAGTTAAGTATAGGACCCTATCGAGAAGAGACACAAAATGTATAATAGAGGGAAAGAAGGGAGGAGAGGAGTTTTGCATGAGATCTGTTCTTGTCAGTCTTGGTTCAAAGAAGAAATAACATACTACATTAAGTATAAAAATCTATCATATCCTACAGGCAGTAGGAGGAGGGAAGGGCAAAGAAAGAGAGAGGGTGGTTAGAAGGGAGGGAAGAAGTAAGAGAGAAGGGGAGGAAAAGGGAGAGGGACTGATAAATAGGGAATACTGAAGGAGGCAGTGGTCACAAGGAAAACTCTTAAAATTGGGCATTAAAGAGGGGGAGGGAGAAGGGGAGAAAAATAAAAGCAAAAACAGGGGAAGGAATAAGATGGAGGGAAAGAGACAGATAGTAATCATAACTGTGAACATGAATGGGATGAACTCTCTCATAAAACAGAGGTGGATAGCAAAATAAATGAAAAACCATGATTCTACAATGTGCTGTTTACAAGAAACACATCTGAAACAGGGGGATACACACAGGATAAAGGTAAAAGGCTGGAGTAAAATATATCAGGGCTAAGCTAAAGTAAAAAAGCAGGGGTAGCAATCCTTATCTCAGAAAAAGCAAAAGCAAAAATTGGTCTAATTAAAAAAGAGATAAGGAAGGAAACCATATCTTGCTAAAAGGCACCATCGAGAATGAAGCAACATCATTACTTAACATACATAAACCAAATAGTATAGCATCCAAATTCCTAGAGGAGAAGATAAGGGAATTAGAGGAAGAAATAGACAGCAAAACTATACTAGTGGGGGACCTTAATCTCCCCTTCTCTGAACTTGATAAATCCAACCTCAAAATAAACAAGAAAGAAGGAGGTGAATAGAATTTTAGAGAGAGTTGGTATGATAGATCTCTGGAGGATAATGAATGGGGACAAAAGGAATATACCTTCTGCTCAGTGGTACGTGGCACATACACAAAAATTGACCATTTACTGGGACATAAAAACCTCGCAATTCAGTGTAGAAAGGCAGAAATATTAAAAGCATCCTTCTCAGATCATGATGCAATAAAAATCATATGCAATAAAGGGCCATGGAAAGATAAACTAAAAACTAATTGAAAACTAAACATTTTAATCCTAAAAAATGAGTGGGTCAAAAAAGAAATTATAGAAATAATCAGTAATTTCATTCAAGAGAATGACAATAATGAGACAACATACCAAAATTTGTGGGATGCAGCAAAGGCAGTTTTTAGGGGAAGTTTTATATCCCTGAGTGCATTCATGAAAACAATTAGAGAAAAAGGAGGTCAATGAATTGGGCAAGTAATTGAAAAAGCTAAAAAAGAACAAATTGAAAATCTGCAATTAAATACTAAATTAGAAATAATGGAAACCAAAGGAGAGATTAATAAAATTGAAATTAAGAAAACTATTGAATTAATAAATAAAACTAAGAGATGGTTTTATGAAAAAAAAACAATAAAATTGTTAGACCCTTAGTCAAAATGAAAAAAAAAAGAAAGAAGGAAACCAAATTATGAGTATCAAAATGAAAAGGGTGAATCTACCCCCAATTAAGAGGAAATTAAAACAATAATTAGGAATTATTTTGCCAAATTGTATGCAATTTAATGATTTGGCAGTCTTAGTGAAATGGATGAATATTTACAAAAATATAAGTTGTACAGATTAACTCAAGAGGAAGTAAATTACTTATATAACCCCATCTCAGAAAAAGAAATTGAACAAGCCACAGTGAACTCCCTAGGAAAAAATCTCCAGGGCCAGATGGATTTACTAGTGAACTCTATCAAACATTTAAAGAACAATTGACTCCAATACTCTACAAACTATTTGGGAAAATTAGAGGAGTCCTATCAAATTCTTTTTATGACACAAATATGGTACTGATTCCTAAATCAGGAAGAGATAAAACAGAGAAAGAAAATTATAGACCAATTTCCCTCATGAATTTAGATGCAAAAATTTCAAAGAAAATATTAGCAAAAAGACTACAGCAACTTATCACAAGAATAATACACTTTGACCAGGTTGGATTTATTCCAGGAATGCAAGGATGGTTAAATATTAGGAAAACCATCAGTATAATTGATCATATCAACAATAAAACTAGCAGAAACCACATGATTATTTCAATAGATGCAGAAAAGGCTTTTGACAAAGTACAACATCCATTCCTATTAAAAACACTAGAAAGTATAGGAATAAATGGAGCCTTTCTTAAAATAATAAGTAGCATCTATTTAAAGCCATCAGCAAGTATTAAATGTAATGGGGATAAGTTAGAAGCATTTCCAATAAGATCAGGAGGTGAAACAAGGTGCCTACTCTCACCCCTCTTATTTAATCTGGTATTAGAAATGTTAGCAGTAGCAATCAAAGAAGAAAAAGAAATCAAAGTAATCAAATTAGGCAAAGAAGAGACCAAGTTATGATTCTTTGCAGATGATATGATGATATACTTAGAAAATCCTAGAGAATTAAGTAAAAAAAACTACTTGAGACAATAAATAAATTTGGCAAAGTTGCAGGATATAAAATAAACCCACATAAATTCTCAGCATTCCTGTATATCTCTAATGAACTCCAACAGCAAGAGACAGAAAGAGAAATCCCATTTAAAGTTACTGTAGACATTATAAAATATTTGGGAATCTACCTGCCCAAACAAACCTAGCACCTATATGAACAGAACTACAAAACACTTTTCACACAAATAAAATCAGATCTAAGTAATTGGAAAAACATCAATTGCTTATTGCTAGGTCAAGCTAATATAATAAAAACTACAATTTTACCTAAACTAAATTACATATTTAGTGCCATACCAATCAATTTACAAAAAAAATTACTTTATAGAACTAGACAAAATAGTAACATAATTCATTTGGAAGGACAAAAGATCCAGAATATCAAGGGAATTAAAGAAAAGAAATGCTAGGGAAAGTGGCCTAGCTATACCAGATTTTAATCTGTATTATAAAGCAACAGTCATCAAAACTACTTGGTACTGGCTGAGGGAATACAGCAGTGGACCAATGGAATAGACTGGGTACAAGAGACCTAGCAGCCAATGAATATAGTAATCTACTGTTTGATAAACCCAAAGACCCCAGTTTTGGGAATAAGAACTCATTATTTGACAAAAACTGCTGGGAAAACTGGAACATAGTATGGCAAAAATTGGGCATAGACCAATATCTAACACCATACACCAAAATAATGTCTAAATGGGTACATGATCTAGGTATAAAGCATGATACTGTAAGCAACCTGGGAAAGCAAGGAATAATTTACCTGTCTGATTTATGGAGACAGAAAGACTTCATGACCAAACAAGAATTAGAGAGCATTATAAAATGCAAAATGGATAAGTTTGACTACATGAGATTGCAAAGCTTCTGTACAAACAAAGCCAATGTAACCAAGATTGAGGGAAATGGAAAACTGGGAATGAATTTTTACAACAAATGTCACTGATAAAGGCCTCATCTCTGAAATATACAGAGAATTGTGTCAAATCTATAAGAATAAAAGTCATTCCCCAATTGATAAATGGTCAAAGGATATGAACAGGCAGTTCTCAGAGGAAGAAATTAAAGATATCTATAAGCATATGAAAAAATGGTGTAAATCACTCTTGATTAGAGAAATGCAAATCAGAACAACTCTGGGGTACCACATTTCTCCAGTCAGATTGGCTGAGATGACAAAACAAGAAAATGATAAATGCTGGAGAGGATGTGGAAAAATTGGAACACTAATGTATTGCTGATGGAGTTGTGAACTGATTCAACCATTCTAGAGAGTAATCTAGAACTATGCCCAAAGGGCTATAAGTAATTTCATATCCTTTGACCCAGCAATACTACTTTTAGGGTTATATCCCAAAGAGATCATAGAAGTGAGAGGAAGACCCACATGTACAAAAATATTTATAGCAGCTCTTTTTGTGTTGGCAGAGAATTGGAAATTAAGGGGATGCCCATCAATTGGGGAATGGCTAAACTAGTTATGGTGTCTGAATATAATGGAATATTATTATGCCATAAGAAATGAGGAGCAGGGGGGCGGAGCCAAGATGGCAGAGTAGAAACAGCTCATCCAAGCCACTCTGCCCCCAGATTCCCCCCAAACTATGTAAAAGGGGACTCCGAACAACTTCTGGAGCCCCAGCACCCTCAGGACAACACAGAGAAGCTAACCTCCCACTGAGGACAGCCCAGCAGCCCTGCAGGAAGGACCAGCACAGCGGTCTGGGACCTGGCGCAGCGTGCAGAGCACAGGAGCCGAGCCGAGCCCAGGTCCACGTGAGCCAAGGTTTTAGCCCCAGGGCGGCAGGGCCAGCAGCTGGCTGGAGGAACCCCAGAACACCAGGAGCTGTGGCGACTCCAGAATTATCAACATAGACATGCCTAGGACAAAGTAAGAGGTTAGTGTCCTATGGACTTTGGGACCGGTATTTGGGGAATGCGTCAGCTTCCTCCCCTGGGGGCTAGCAGCCACTGAGGAGACACGACATTTTGTAGTTTTCAGAGGCAGCTCCAGCTCCCAGCCTGCAAATCGTAGGGAGATCCAGCGATCAGTCTTGGGGGGGTAATCTCTCTTGCTTTAACCTCCCTGGATTGTGATCAAAGGTGGAAGTTGTGGGTGGGTTTATAGCTTGCCAGAAACAGAAGTTGCCCCCCACACGGTCGGGACAAAATTCCTCTATCTGGCCTTAAAGCCATAGTGTGGCAACAAGCCCAAAAGTCAAGTAATTAAGTGGCAACATGCCAAGGCAAAGGAAACAGAAAGATGCAACCCTAGACTCCTATTTTGGGGGCATAGAGCAGGAAAAGGACTGTGAGGTCAGAAGTCCTGCTCCAAAAGCCCCAGGGGAAAACATGAGCGGGTTGCAGGCCATAGAGGACCTTAAGAGGGACTTTAAAAATCAAATAAGAGAAGTGGAGGAAAAATTGGAAAGAGAAATGAGAAGGATGCAGGGAAAGTATGAAGTGAGGGTCAACAGCCTGACTGAGGAAAACAACACCTTAAAAAATAGACTAACTCAAATGGGAAAGGAGGCCCAAAAGGGCAATGAGGAGAAGAATGCCTTAGAAAGTCGAATTTGCCAGATGGAAAAAGAATCTCAAAAGTTCACTGAGGAGATTCATTCCTTCAGAGTTAGACTGGAGCAAATGGAAGCTAGTGACTTTATGAGAAATCAAGATGCTGTTAAGCAGATCCAAACAAATGAAAGATTATAAGGCAATGTGAAATATCTCATGGGAAAAACCACTGACCTGGAAAATAGATCCAGGAGAGACAATTTAAAAATTATTGGACTACCTGAAAGCCATGATCAAAGAAAGAACCTAGAAATCACCCTTCAAGAAATTCTCAAAGAAAACTGCCCTGATGTTTTAGATCCAGAGGCAAAATAGAGGTTGAAAGAATCCACCAATCACCTCCTGAAAAAGATCCCCCCCCCCCAAAAAAAACTCCCAGGAATATTATAACCAGGTTCCAGAATCCCCAGATCAAGGAGAAAATACTACAAGCAGCCAGGAAGAAACAATTTCAATATTGTGGAAACACAATCAGAATAGCCCAGGACTTGGCAGCTTCTACACTGAGGGATCAAAGGGCATGGAATATGATATTCCAGAGGGCAAAAGAGCTGGGAATGAACCCAAGGGTCACCCACCCAGCAAAACTGAGTATTTTGTTTCAGGGGAAAATATGGTCATTCAGTGGAATAGAGGACTTTCAAACATTCTTGAGGAAAAAAGCAGAATTGAATAGAAAATTTGACATCCAGACACAAGAAGGAAGAGATGCCTGAGAAGGTAATCAGGGAAAAAAAATCAAAAGGAACTTATCAAAGTTGAACTATTTACATTCCTATATGGAAAAGCAATAACTGTGACTGATGATATCTTTCTCACTATGAAAATAATGGAAGAAGGGTGTGTGGTCATATGAATACATATGTGAATGTGTGTGTGTATATGGTTATAGTTATATATGGATAGAGGGCATGGGTTGAATTTGTTGGGAAGGGAGAATACTCAAGGAATGAAATTATGAGGTGAGAGAGGAAAGTGGCAAGAGGAGATGGGGAGAGACAGGGTAGGTTAAACTATCCCATGTAGAAGAAGCAAGGGGAAGTGGTTGCAAAGGAGGGGGAGAATAAGGAAGGCTAAGAAGGCAAAACCACATTCACATTGAATTTGGTTCAGGGAGAAAATGACATACATACTAAATGGGATATCTCAACCTGCAGCAGGATAGGGGGAAGGGGGATGGGAGGAGGGATGATGGATGGGAGGGCATCCTTGGGGTAAGGGGAGGTTGGAAGTACCCACTATAAAAGAGGGACAAGATCATGTAGGGAATGGACCAGGTGGGGGTGGGATGAGTGGGAGGGAATTATAAGCAGCCTTGTACAATATATCTACTATGATAATGTTTTGCATAGCTAGACATGTACAACATATACTGAATTACTTATCTCCCCAGAGGGAATGGGTGACAAGGGAGGAAGGAAATGCATCTGAAAATCGAGGTCGTAATATTAAATGTTTCAAATATATATAAATACTATTATTAATACTCTTTTGCTTGTAATAGGGAGATAAGATTGTACAGGCATTGGGACACAAAGACTTACCTTCCTCTAATGGAAAAGTCGATGGGGGTATGGGAGAAGGTATGGGAGAGAGTAGATTGGAGGAAGTGATATCTTGTGGGACTACTATTCTGGGAGGTTGGGTAGGGGAATAATGGGGGGAAAATGATTGTAACTCAAAATCTGGCGGAAATGAATGATGTAAAACAGAAGTTAATAAAGCATTTGTTTAAAAAACAAGAAATGAGGAGCAGATGGACTTCATATTTATCTGGAGAGGCTTATTTGAACTGATGCTGAGTGAGAAGAGCAGAACTAGGAGATATTTGTACAGTTACAGATACAACATATGTGTGACGACCGACTTTGATAGATTGGACTCTTCTCAGCAATGCAGGGCTATAAGTCAACTCCAAAAGACTCATGATGGAGAGAGATGTCTATATTCAGAGAAAGAACTAGAAAGAACGGAGTTTAAATGCAGATTGAAGCAAATTATCTGCTCTCTTTCTTTTTTTTGTTTGGTTTTGTTCCCTCTTTCCCATTGTCCATTCCATGTGATAGAATCCTTCTTTATAACCTGACTAATGTCTAATGAGAAAGTATCTGCAGACCCTATACTTGATTGTATGCCACCATGGGCGGTGGGGAGGGAGGCAAGAAAATTTGAAACTCAAAGAACTGTGGAACTGAATCTTGTAAACTAAAAATATATTAACAAATTAATAAAGACCCCAAAATTTTAAAAATACATTCTAAATAGGCATATGATTTAGACATAAGGGGTAATATCAGAAGTAAATTTGAGGAGTGTAGAAGAAATACCTTTAGGGGAAAAGTTTATGACCAAATAACACATAGGTTCACAATAGGTAAAATGGACAACTTTGATTACATAAAATTAAAAATATCTTGCATTAAAAAATAATACAACTAAAATTAGAAGAGAAGCAGGGAAATTGGGGGTGGGCTGTAAAATCTTTGCAGCAAGTTTCTTTGATAAGGGTCTCAGTTCTAAGATATATTGGGAACTGATTCAAATGTATTAAGAATCAAAGCCATTGCCCAATTGATAAATGGTCAAAAGTTATGAATAGATAGTTTTTCAGAGAAAGAAATCTAAGCTATTAGTAGCCATATAAAAAGATTCTATAAATTGTTAATAATTAGATAAATTCAAATTAAAACAACTCTGAGGTACCACCACAGTCCTCTTATATTGGGAACATGACAGAAAAAGGAAAATGAAAAATGCTGGAGGGTCTTTGGGAAAAGATACATTAAAATTCATGTTGGTGAAACTGTGAATTGGTCCAACCATTCTGGAAAGCAATTTGGAATTATTCCCCCAAAGCTATTAAAAGATGCATACCCTTTGATCAAATAATACCGCCCATAGTGAGACTGAAGAAAGAGGAAGGGTTATATGCACAAAAATACTTATAATACTCTTTTTTGTGGTAGCAAAGAACTGGAAACTGAGGGGGTGACCATCAATTAAGAAATGGCTGATCAAGATGGAATGTGATGAAATCTCATTTTGTTGTAAGAAATGACGCTGGGTATCGTTTCAGAGAAACTTGGGAAGATCTTTATAAGCTGATACAATGTGAAGTGAGTAGAACTAGGATAACAATTTATATGATAACACTGATGCTGTAAAGACAAGCCACTTTGAAAGACTCCAGACTCAGCTTCTAATCTGGGCTTTGTTTCAGGCCCGGCTCTACCCCTGGCAGGGAGTGAAGGTTAAGGGGAAGAAATCTGTAGACACACAAAGCCAGGGAGCAGGAGGTTTGGAAAGTTCAGAGTCTCCAACTGCTACTCAAGGTTGTTTTTGAGACAGTCAAGGCTGATTCTGTGGTTTCTAAGTCAGCTATAGGCATCTCCAATTTCAGCTAGAGTTCATTTGCAAAGGATCACTGGTTTATAATTCAGAGGCTCAGAAAACTTTCTAATTTACCAGTTATTGTGCAACCCCATTGTCCTGCTCCCCTGTAAAGAATGGAAGTTCTAACATATCCAACAGGTTAATATAGTCATTACAAAGCCCATGTTCACACAGTTATGTCTGTAGAGTGACAAAATTCTTTCAGAGAAGGTAGCCTCCCAATGAGCAGACTTTCCCCAGATTAAATTAACATAAAGTCCTTATCTCCCACAGTAGGTTCAGTGGGAGCCTTGGCTCCCCAGTGGGAATAGTAGTACACCTGGTACTAGGGTACTAGGGGTAGTACCCTACCATTCTTCTCAGAGATGAGATATAACCTCTAATGTCGTAGTCTTAATCTTTCCCCCAGTATCTCCAAATCCTATAGCTCCAAGTTTCCCTTTATGATAGATTATAGGAATGACAATCCCTTTACTAGTGAGCCATTAAGTTGATAAGTATCCATCATATATGTTCTCTACTCTGCTATTCTCTTCCATGGGATAAGTCCCTTTCTGGGACTCAGAAAATCTTGTCCATGTATCACTTCAGCTCTTCCACCTCTATTTGCCTTGAGTCTTAAAGTTCCCCTGAGATTTTTGTCTTCTTAGGGTCCTTTTTATCCTTTAATGGTTTCTTTTTTCTTTTACTCCCAATCAATCATTTTTATTTCATAAAACAATGACCTGTTAACATAGGATAACTGATTTTATTGTTTATTCTTTTCTAGATAATTATACTTATTTACCTTGTATGTACTTCCTTGGGAATTGTAAATAAAATAATCTGCTCACCTCTATTTTTTCTTCTAAAGGAATGCCTTAATTTCTTCTTTTTTGTTAGACTTTCTCAGAATTGCAGAGTATGTAATTTTGCATTGAAGATTGAGGTCCACTACTTTTTGTAATGTATTATTCCATTTTCCTCTCCAACTTCTTGTAATGATAAAATAATCCTGTGTTATGCGAATTGCCTTCCTTCATTTTTTTCTTTTTCTTTTTTTTTAATTGATTAAACAAATGCTTTATTAACTTCTGGTTTAGGTCATTCATTTCCACCAGATTATGAGTTACATTTTTCCCCTATTTTTTCCCTACCCACCACCCTAGAATAGCAGTCCCACTAGATATCCCCTCATCCAATCTGCTCTCTCCCATATCTTCTCCCATACCCCCTTCGACTTTGCCATTAGGGCAAGGTGAATCTCTGAGCCCCACTGCTTGGACATCTTATGAAACATTTAATTTTAAAACTTTGATTTTCAGATCCATTTCCCTTCTCCCTTGTCACCCACTCCCTCTGAGAAGATAAGCAATTCAGTATGTGTTGTACATGTATATCTATGCAAAACATTACCACAGTAGATATATTGTAAAAGACTGCTTATATTTCCCTCCCACCTGTCTCACCCACCTGGTCCATTCCCTACTTAGATCCTGTCCCTCTTTGATAGTGGGTACTTCTAACCTCCCCTCTCCCCAGAATGCCCTCCCCTCCATCATCCCCCTCTCATCCCCCTTTCCCCTACTCAGGAGAGTGAGTGAGGGTAAGATATTCCATTTAGTATGTATGTGTTTCTCTCCTTGAGCCAACT